>JAUMHF010000021.1:12437085-12462085 GCA_032359275.1 Microctenopoma steveboyesi
TATTGTATTTAATATGTTATAGCAAATAAAATAACCAGACACAGTCATGACTCAGAAATGATTTCTACTTTTTTAATTTGAGCTGTTTCTCATGTAGTCTAACTAGTAATTAATATCTTGGTGTTCCAACTATTAAATAAAACATTTGCCAGTATGAAAACTGGACACATTCAAAATTCTAATACCTTTATTAAAATTGCTAAATGCATGGAAAAAAACAGTTCCCCCAAATAAAACACCACATATCATGATTTTTGTCTGAAAACCACAGGAAAGCCGCTCTGATGCATAAATAACACATTTATTTCATATTATATGTCCTAATTTCTTGTTACAAAACCTAAGCAACATATTTGTAGTAATGTGCCTGCTCACTGCTTAGTACTATACAGGTGAGTTTTCTGTTTCTCTTAAAGGTTTCCGCATCTCAAGTGTTGTTATCGGTGATCAATACACATTCATTTGATTAGTGTAATTAATAGGGACTCCAGCAAGGCTGAGAACATATTGATTTTGTTCTAAATGACTTGGACAATCTCTGTATGTTCTGCTTGATATCTGATCCTTTTGATAATCTGTCACATATAAAAGAAAGCGTGGAATCAGCTCTTTTGACCGACATGTTGTGTGCTTAGTAATCAAGTTTCATTTCAAAGACCTAGCTGACCAGAAGCTGCATTCTCTGTGTCCCACATAGTCCCACAGTGAAAATGACACCTTTCTTCTTCCTCTTTTGGTGCAGAACAGCCCCTGGCATCAGTGAAACCTTCAATAACAAAGTTACTGTGAATCCTTAGGGACTCTTAGGTCTTAGGACTTAAAAATGATAAAAATGATGATGATGATAATGAAAAAGAGAAAGATCTAGCTGTTTTATGCAAAAAACCTTCTAAAATGTGCTGGAGATGTATGAATTTGTTAAATAACTTTTTTAAGCATGCAACATGTAAATTACTCATATATTCACTTTGATACAATTTTGCCATTCAAATTTGTATGAACAAATCAATAAACACAATAAATCCCTTTTTTCTGGTTTGGTTTTTCCAGGAGATGTGCTTAGTTAGTTAACATTCATGAATAACATTCATTGGTGGTCCTGAGTACACATGTCATAGCTTATCGCAGCGCCCTAGCTGAGTTTCGTTCAGCTTATTAGATATCAGTAGTTTAGTCATTCTAAAATGACATAAACCATTGCAGCAGAGATTAAATGGGTGTGATTACATATCTTAGCGCTGCACTCGTCCATTCTGATCCTAGGTAAATGTTAGAAATAGAAAAGAATTTAAAAAACATATAACGTGTCTGGTGAAAGACATGCATGTTCTCGACTGTGATATGTAATCATTTAATAAAATAATAATTCATCCTGAAAGGTCACATCCCTATTAAAAGCTATCCACAGATGATCTAATGTTTGTAAATAGATCTGTTTGCCGGGAATATCCATTTTAGTTGGGATGTCATGTTTTGAGATATCTTGCAGTTGACATGTACAAGGAGACACAGTTTGGCACCACGGGCTCAGCAATGAAATGAAGCATTTCAATTGCTTATTACTCAGACATGCAGAAGCATTTACAAAGTAATAGACTGGAACAACAATGGCGCCTTGTGACACAGCACCGGTGTAGTTTGCTGCGAAGACGAATGGTGACTGAAAAGACTATTGAAATGGAATGAAGCACTCAAGACCAGTGCTGCTGACATGTATCCACTCCTCATTTAAAACAGGGTGATCAATGATGCTGCAGGGTGCACAGAGGTTTGAAAGGATTCAAAGTAGCAGCGCAATTACTTCTTTTAGTTGTAGTAATGCAGTATGTCTCTGCTACTCGTGTCAGCTCAGTGCTACTCCTCAAGCAGCAGATTTTGTTAAATACATTCTGTATGTTATCTGCAAATCACATCACAGCTGCTCCTATGTTTGAGGTTCTCAGTGTGCTGTGGTTGATTTGTTTGCAGGAGAATGAGCTTCCACTTGTCTATCTGTTGATTTTCTGTGATCTTTTTCTGATCCGATTTGACACGAGTCTTTAAAATGCTTCTTTTTCATGTGCATTGCTTTCATTGGTACAAGCTGTAGCCGCGGAGGTGAATTTGGCACCAGACATAAAAGGTGTTTGCCCAAAGTCAGCTAAACTACTGTCACTTTCTTTGTGTCTTCACTGTCTGACGCTCACACATAATGATTTGCTGCATTGATTTTTTTGATCACTACCAGGGTTTTAAGATGTTCAGGAGCGTTTTTTTTCATAGAATTGTCAGATATATATCAGGCATCCAGGTCAAATAAATGTGGGGAGGCTGCTTGTGAGTGCATATGGCAAATGTTTAAACATTGTTTGCATTGGCTGTATAATGTGAGTTCAGCATGCATCCTACTCTGCAGAGCAAAGCGGTGAAGCTCCACTGCTCCCTGTGAGGCTGATGACCTACTTTTTCACTCCAGGCGATAACATACTATATTGTATCCAACTATGTAAAATTCCTCCCTTGCACTCTATATAAAAAGGGTTGAGCTGATGGCTGATGGTGGCGGTTTGGGAGGGGTATAGGGTACAGTCCGGCTAGTTGAAACACCTGTGCTATTGATGCAAGTTTGCAGATAGCCACCTCCTACAACATGCATGTAGTGATACAGTAAACTAATCTAGGTCTTTGTTCCCCCGGCGGCCCGAAGTGGTTGAGTGCCTGCATGAAATAATTCAAAGGCTGCTGCTATCTGCAGGTCGATAAAAGGCAGATAGAGAAAAGCTTGACTTCAGACTGGGTGAAAAAGATGAGGTTGTAATAATAGCCTTCTGGCAGAGGGCAATTGACCAAGTGTGCTGTGTTGTAAAATAAAACCCTGCTTATATAAAGGATTACTCTCTCATACACACACAGAAGAGTGTTTTAAAAATTCGTCCTAAATAATTTTGTCTCAATGTGTTTTTTTCACTTATTCTACCTTCAGGGTGTAATGCAAACAAGTATACATTTCATGCCCCAAAGAATCCAGCTATCCGTTCAGCATTTTTTAGCATATTGCATTACTTCTCTCTTGGGACAATAAGCTGTAACACTGACACATTTTCACCTCATATTTTTGCGGTGAACCTGTTATCAAACAGTTGCTACTTCACACACCCAGACAGAGCAACCTTAACGAGAATTAGCTGTTTCTGATCATCTTTTCATTTAGCTCTGTTATGGCCTCCTCCAGCATTAGAGGGAACTGAACCTGTAGCTGCTCAATGAGCCTCCGTGCTAATGACGGGTGGTTTTTCAGAGGTTGTTTACCTGTTATAATATACTTTGTTTATATGGAAACAATGATTTCTGACTGGAATGCTAATTACTACTCACAATAACTTTGACCTACTATATCACATTTTTGTTGATGTAGGTCTTAATAGTTAGTTATTTAACATAAGTGAATACCAGTAAAGCAGCAAGGCCAGACGGTCTCACCTGCTGTGCCCCCCGTGCTAACCAGCTAGCAGGCGAATTCACATTCATCCAATGAGTCCCTGGCAAAGTCTGTGGTCCCCATGTGCTTTAAGAAATCCATCATCATTCCCGTGCCAAAGCACAACAAGCCCTCATGCCTGAATGACTAGCGGCCGGTGGTGCTGACCTGAGAGGCTGTTGAAAAACATCATCTCTTCGTACATCCCAAGCACCATAAACCCGCTTCAGTTTGCATATGGACCCAACAGATCTACAGAGGATGCCATCTCCCACGCTCTGCACACCTCCCTTAGCCACGTGGACAAGAAACAGGGCAACTATGTGAGGATGCTGTTTGTAGACTACAGTTCAGCATTCAACACAATAGTGCCTCGCAGACTGTAAACAAAGCTGAGGGATCTCGGACTCAACAGCAGGTTGTGTGCGTGGGTGATGGACTTCCTGACGTGTAGATCACAGGTAGTGAAGGTGGGTGGGTGTGTATCATCACCAACACAGGAGCGCCACAGGGATGTGTGCTCGCCATTGTTGTACATCTTCTACACCTCTGACTGTGTGGCCACTCATGGCTCCAACACCATTGTGAAATTTGCTGACGACACGGTGGTGTTGGGCCTCATCTCCAATGATGATAAGACAGCCTACATAGATGAGGTGAAGAACCTGACATCATGGTGCAGAGAAAACTGCCTCCAACTGAACTTCTGCAAGACTAAGAAGCTGGTGGTAAAGATGAAAGGATTTCAGTAAGAGATGGCAGCGACCCCCTGGCCATCAACGGTGCCCCAGTGGAGAGGGTGCTATCCTTCAAATACCTAGGAGTTCACATCTCCTCAGACCTGACATGGACTGCTCACATCCAGTACTAGACCAAAACGTCTAGGCAGCGTCTGTATCATCTGAGGCAACTGAGGAAGTTTGGGGTCTCTCACAGGATCCTTAGAACTTTCCATTCAGGCGCTGTGGAGAGCATCCTCAAACAGAACATCCTGGTAAGGCAACAGCTGTGTTCAGGACAGGAAAGCTCTTCAGAGAGTGATCCGTGCAGCAGGATACTGCTGCGGTCTGCTCTCCCTCTCTAGAGGATGCAGGTCCAGAGCGGCTCGGATAGTTAAGCACCTGTCCCACCCCAGTAATGGACTGTTTGAACTTCTGCAATCAGGCGAAAGGTTCCAGGCTATCATGGCCAAAACCAAGAGTATCAAGAGGAGCTTTTACCCCCAGGCCATCAGAGTCCTCAACTAGAACCACGCCCACATAGTATCATAGCATCACAGACCCTTCATATACCTCTCACTGCACTATCTGGACTAAATGCACCTTAACAAACACATCATTACATTTGCACATTGTACAAACATAACCTATATGCCTGACTACTTTTACATTATTAAGTGCACTTTTTTTCTTATTTTGAACTCTTACACAGTCATGGGGAGTGGTTACAGGGTGCATTTCACTGCGTGTTGTACCAGTATAACTAAGCATGTGACAAATAAACAATCTTGAATTGAATCTTGAACATACTTCTACGAACTGATCAGATTCAATACTGGATTTGTGAAAAAATGCCTTTTAATCATAAACATATATAAAACCTCAGTATTTCAAGGCTAGCACACATACACACATTCACATAATTGTCTACCACTAAAGAATTCCTATGCATGTTCTTTGACTTGACAGGGCTTTGTTGTAGTAACTAATTGCTGCTGTCTTCTCGTTATAAGTCGCTTTGAATAAAAACGTCTGCCAAGTAAAGTAAACCTGGGGGGGGGGGGGGTGCACAGCTCATCACTGCCTCATCTCCATTTTTATTGACCATAAAAAATCATATAGAACACAAATGTTAGAACAGTCAAATGGACAAATAGTTTTTTCTTTTATCATTGTGAGTATTTGACTCCAGTAAGTTGTTTATAGCTGGTTGGTAGTGGTTGAAAGCATAACGTAGGAACGTATAAATAACCACATTGTAGTCGTACGTTTATTTAAGGTTAGTTGTTGCGGACTTTAAATTGTGTATATTTATGGTATTTTCACACATTTTCATGGCCAAAATGTTCATGTTATCATGTTTTAACGACTAACATACAGTGTTTTTGTTTTGACTGTGCTTAGAAGTTGTTGTTGGTTCCTTTACGTTACGTTCAAAGTGGGCCATTTACAGCTCGCCACCAATTTAAACGGTGCGCTACATACAATCGGATTTAAGGCTGTTTGTGTGTGGCTGTACCGGCCGATTGTTTACGACAGGCCAGTCAGAGTGTCTGGTAAAGGAGGGGTAGGTGAGGGGGAGGCCAGGAGGGGAGTGGTGCAGTGCAAGCGAAGCCTACAGTAAAGGTCACACAGCGTGGGGAGATTCTGTGGCGCCTGGACAGTAAAATCTGGTATATCCTCAGATTTGGATTATTAATTAATTAAATGCAAGATATTCTCAAATTACAGTGTGTAAAGCTATTGAGTTGACATTTTAAATTGTGTTCTACTGGACCAGAGGGGGAAACGTAGGTCAATACTACACTGCCAATAACACAGTAAATGTACACAATGTCTGAATGGACCATCTCATATGATTGTTTGACATAATTATTTAATTACTACATGTATTTCCAATGTTATTTTTAAGTTATAAGATATATGTATATGTTGTGATTTACCTATTAAACACTCAGATGATTTTACTTCCTTCTGCTTGATTAGAAATCTTTTGAGCTTTTATTTATTTTTATTTATTCTTACACTCCTGCACGCTCTCTCAGATCTGCAAATGAAATGAGGCTAATTGCTGGTGTCTTCTCCTTGTAAGTCGCTTTGGATAAAAGCGACTGCCAAGTAAAGTAAAGTCAAGTAAAGTATTCTTATTTCATATTAACAAAAGACCAGGTTGTAGCAGAGTATGGCAGAGCAGGGACAGTTGATGGGTTTTAAATCTCATGGCATGTCTATCCAAGTTATGATTGTTGTTCTCCCCTCTCCCCACTACCGAGGGAGATGAGGCGGGGGGGTGTAGAGTTTGATGGCCACAGGAAGAAATGATTTCCTGTGGCGTTCTGTGGAGCACTTGACACTGATCAGTCTCTGACTGAACATGCTCCTCTGTCCAGACAGGACACTGTGTAGGGGGTGGGAGGGACTGTCCAGGATTGAGTAGGTGGACAGATTCAACATAAATACACACACATATACTCTGTGTATATGTACTCCACTACTTTAGTACTGTACTCTGCGCCCCTCTTGCAGAACGTATACCCTTATGCTGCCCCATACATTGATAGCATAATTAACCCATTACACTTGCAGTGACTGATCCGCCCAATGTGGTGCATGTGCACTCCCCCACCGGCTGGTTTCCCCCGTGTATCGTGGGCTCCCCACCAAAGCCCTGCCTGTTTCCGTTCAGTGTGGCATGGCACCTGGCCCAAACGCCCTTCGTGTCACACCCCATCGCGAGGTGAACACCCCGGCGTGGCTCAGATCAGCTCTCCCACACAATTGTTGCAGTAATTGCTAAATCTATTTGTCAAATGTTAGCACCCTAACACCCAAAGCCATTACATCTGCTGACATCTACAATACATAATGCTTATTGTCATCATCAGTGTAAATGAATGGCTCTGGTAGTTTATTTAATTCCAATTACACTGACTCAATGTTGCAAAACTCAAATTTTGTTACCGTTACAATGACCCTGAAGTGCTTTACAGAAATATTACCACAGCTGGAATTAACATCCAGATCTGTAGCTCAAGCTGATGCCTGTATCATTGCATTGAAGTTACACAGATGTTAAACCAAAAAGTGAGTGTGGTTTAAGTAGATTTTATATTCTTACCATAAACTGATGGATTATTGGAATGTTGTTTGCAGGTTTCCGTGACTTGAATGTTGAATTCATCTATTTTCACTGTCACGTCATCATAGTTATTATTAAGACAAACAACAAGCAGTGTAAGGCTAACTGGTGGGCTAACTAGCTGTAACTAGTATTTAAACTACAGCTACAGCTAACATGATTTAACATGATTAACATGATTTTCATTACAGCTGAATCATTCAACCGTTATTACTCCTGCCAACATGGCGGCGTTTTCATTTTCTGGGATGTCACGGTGGGGCGGAAACAAGAGTTTAGTTCCTGAATTGAGTTTAGTGCTGAATGTTTTTATGTGTTTATTTTTCTACAGCCAGAGCAGAACACCACCCACTCTAAACGCGCCAGGAAAGGCTGAAAATGGGTTTGTGTTCAATGTACACGAGTTGTAAAACAAGCCACTTCATCAAAATCCCTTCACCTCTACAATTGTATAGCAACTGTTTTTCAGCATTTTGAATGATTAGTTTATATCTACTGTGCAGAATCTGTTGTAGATAACGCCTATCCGTTCACTCCAGTTCTTTGTTGTAACTATTTATCGCCGTGTCATCGTAAGTAAAGCAGTATTCGCCACAATCACATCCTAATGTTTCCTTATTATTACATATTAACCAAGAGATGCATTTCAAGATCACAAGCCAGAATCCCGTAACCTATCACTGTAAATTAACACCTTATAAAAGTACTGCTCTAATTTCGGTTTTAGTGCTATATTTAGAGAAGGTCCTTGCAAAGTAATTATATTAAGTGGGTCATTTAGTCGATAGGTTGGTAAGAACAGTCTGTACTGAAGAGAGAGTGTAGAGTTCTCCATAGGATCTTGTGACATACTCAGATTTGCTGTAGCATGTAGTTTAGCAAACCACTAATCTGCTGGTGGTGAAGTGACGCAGAAAACAAGAACAAGACACGTAATTGCTCGCTGATGCTCACTGAATGCTCTGCAGCTTGCTCTCATTCAACACGCATTCTTGATCTTGTCATTGATCTTGCTTTTCCTGTTGAGCTGAACTGTATTTATCTGTGTAATGGCAGAAAATCTGTTATGAATATATCCAAGTATGCGTTTTCTGACACTAATGTTAATCCTCATCTCCTGACTTTTTTTCTTAACATTGCTCAGTCCTCTGACAGATTTTTCTCTGCACCCTCCTCCATCTCCTGCTCATTTGTCACTCTGCTCCATGTTGTCCACCTCTACTCCCAACGCCTCCTATCTGTCCGCTTCTTAACTGCCTTTTAATTACAGTGCTTTCTCTTCTAAAGCGCTCACTTCATTCTATTTTCAGTTGCCATGAATGCCGAATTTTCTAAAGGGAATCTGTGCCCCTTGAGCTACACCAGGTCAGTTTTAACTTCCTCCCTGTTGTATGCAGCTATTCTCAGCAAACTTATAACATGTTAGCCTGGAACTCATAATTATAGTATATATGGGTCAACTACAAACCTCGTGAAGTCAGGTGAAACTGATGATACATTTTCTATTATGCATTTTTCTTCATCCTTTCACCTTTTAATGTACATGCACTATGACTCCTGCCTAAGTCCTGCTCTGGGGAGGATGCAAACAACCACGTATCTTCTCTTATAGACAGTGAGTCACACCAGCCTTTTCTTCAGGGTTTGAGCTACACATCCTTGTGCGTCACCCACAAATCCAACACTACTCCCATTACTCCCCATAACAGCGTGTAACAATCACCAGTGCTGTTGTAAATATGATATGCTTCACTGGTTTCCCACCCATTAACATTTCCAAATGTTTTGGATGGGATGTGCAGAAAAGCCAGGAGCAGTTCTTTATCCATAATCATTTTTTACACAATAAAGTTGCAGGTATGTGTTTTGATGCTGCAGTATAACAGTAACCTGTTCCTAGGTATTGCTTGGATGTAGACAAGGGTGCAGCAGTTTGACGAGTGGCTGATCTTATCTGCTGTGAGATTATGTGTGATGCTTGTGTGTTTGCTGAAGTCAGGATTTATCATTGGCCCATGAATGAATACTTTGTGTTTTCAGCAGCGGGTGACTGAAACGGCAGCCAAGCTGTCACTGACGTGAGTGGGCCTGTGAGAGTATTGGGTGTGATGAAAGAGGCAGTTGTGTTTTCTATAGCCTGGCCACTGTGATCCTCGTGCTTCAAACCATGATATTATCTTTGTTGTGTTTTCTGGTGCGCTCTGAAACCAAGTAGGGAACAGCTATGACTAGTTAGGGTTGAAGATTCAGAAAGAGGGGTTGGCATCTTCTTCTTAGTGCCAGTAAATGATTCTGTTGTAATGACACTAAAAAGAAAGAGCTTGTCCACTCTGCCAGCAGAGCACACAGAGGGATCTTTGTAATACTGATCAGTCCTCATTACTGCTTCCACTCTGTCGAAGCTCAGAGCTTCATAAACGACGGATTCATGTGTTCATTAAAGATGTTTTGCAGATTATTCTTTGCTAACAGGAGCTAATGTTTTTAGTAATACTGTTTTATACTATTGGGTAGATATTTGTTGATATAGTATTAGTAGCAAATTAAAATAAAGATTTGAAATCAATTATAAGTCTAGTAATTTACACTGGGATAATATCCTGCTCCACTGATTAGTCCTGTGTAGCAGCTCTTTTTCTCCTGATGATTAGGTGTTGTTTTGACTGTCAGCAATATTTGTACCTGAATTAATGGTGAAAGCAGATTTCAGTGGTGTCCCATCAGGATAAATTAACATTCTGCTATTTGTTATTAGGAAGAAAGTGATAAACAGCACTGCTTGCTAACTTTAGGCTTATTTCCCGTCTGTGAAGCATCTGTTCAGAAGACAGCACTTAGGTGTTTGATGTATCTGGCTCCTATTACCTTGCCATGAAACTGCTCGTAGATTTTAGAGGTCTGACTGATACCTCAGGAAGCTGATATATCATAGTTTATCAGTCCACTCATACATTCTCCCATTAACAATGTTGTACATCTATTTTAATAAATGGCATTTTTAATAAAATGTATTATATATAATACTGTACAGGCTTTCCCACACCACACAAACAAATAAATTAAGAGTAAGTTACATTCAGAGTTATGAAGTTATTTATGCAAAGCTGCTGTGTTCAGCTTTGAGTTCTTTTTATAGAATCTAAACTAATACTACAATAATAAAATATTGATATAGGATTCTATCAAAAACCGGACTAAAAACAATGACCAATAACAAAATGTTTACAGTCCAATTCTTGTGGCAGCTGTGGTATACTCCTGTAAAAGTGAACTGTTTTCCCCTGAAGTAGGAGAAGCACGCTGCCCATTTCTCCTAAAGCACCTTGAGCATGAAGGGGCTTCGTTTTCACTGCTGTTCACAAGTGTTCAGCTCCCTTTGGGCTTGAAATATTAATGGATGAGTTTTATTCTGGAGTCAGGAAGGTGACCTTCATGCATGTGTTTGTCCACAGTGGGACTGGTATTCCACTTTCCTCCAACCACTGTCTATTCTTTGGCATGAGATCCTTACACATGGGCCTATAAACCAGATTTGTAACAACAATGTTTTTATATATTCTGATCAATTTGCGTGTTGCTGAAGCGAAGGTTTGTCTTACTGGAGAAGGCAGATGGTGGGCTAAAGAAGAGATTTAGCAAACCCTGCGATAGAAGCAGCAGTCTGGTTATGTGATTTCATCTTTAATATCTTTAAGTAAAATTAAACAGTTATACTTCAGTATTAAGTATAAGTTAGGAATATATAATGGTCTCAATGAAAAGGTAAGAAAATTGGAATTGGGAAAACAACAAACATTATATGTTATTATGTTTTGTTTCACAAATAACCTATAGAGTCATCCAGGTACTTCTCTGCATTTATGCCCGTACAGGAACAGGACATGACTGACAGCTTGTTTGACTGCGAACCCAGCCCCTGATATTGCCTTAACACCCCTTCTTTTGCCCTATGTTCCTCCCTCCCTCTCAGAAAAATGCTGTGTGAATATGATGGCTGTTGACAGCGTGACGAGGGAGAAATGCTGATCCTCTTGCTCCATCAGGCCGGGGATGGGCTAATGTTGGCTGTCAGGGCTGGGTCAGGTGGTGCGAAGGCACAGTGCCTAGTGGCATGGTCTTGGCAGTATGAGGGATGTGCCAAAGACTTATTGATTTCAGAAACATCACAGTGGTGCTGAAGCAGATCTTTGTACTGATGATAAAACCAAATAGTTTCCTTCCTTCCTGACTTAACTACACAGCATAAAAACACAGACACAGCACTAATACTCTGTTTACTGTTTATTGGATCTTTCATTTGTTATGATTAATCCACAAGGTTTAAACCATATTTGCTGTTACTTACGGTTTCACCCTTCATTAAAACCACAGATGGAGGCTAAAGCGTTAGCTCTGCGACCTGTTTCATCGTCATCACTGTCTGCAGACACATTTTTATAAATTCATTATTTATTTATAGTTTAATAAATTGGGTTTTTTTATGTTACCCTCATATGTGGAAACTGAAATGAACAAGACTAAATGTGATGTGATGCTAATGGAAGGTTATGACCAGGTCACACATACTTTCCTAATTCTAATCCTTTGATTTTCCAACAGGTGCTGGAGAATCTGGGAAGAGTACCATTGTAAAGCAGATGAAGTAAGTTTATTTAAACTATGTTCTTAAGACTCCGTCTTTTCTGTTTGACCAAATTATGGATGATTGACCTTGATCTTTAAACGTCCAGTGATCAAATTGCTTTAAGCTTAAATAACACAAATTATTCATTACAATACAGTCATCTGATAAAATATTTATAAAACATGTTTCACGAAAGACACGAGAGGACAAAGAAGAACAACTAATCCATCAAGTTGTATTATTCAGCTGTTTTCTTCCTCTGGAGGTGGGAATCTTTAAGATTCAAGATTCAAACTCAATAATCAAACCAATCAAATCAAAGTTAGTAGGAACATACACAACCACACCTACACCTGATGATTTTCTGTAACACTCCGCTCATCTAACTTTCTCTTTTTAGGACTCAAAGGTTTGCCGTAGTAATCGCTCGATGTCCATCTATGTGTTATGAGAGGATAATATGTCCTGTTTGTTGTTGTCTTTCACTGAACTTTCCAAGTGCAGCGGATGTTATAATGTTGTGCACCAATCAGAACACACATAGACACACACACGGGACCCTAAATGGTTTAATTATTCACATTCCTCTGGGCTAGCCATGCGCCAAATCTATTTTTTATGAGCTGAACAGTATGTTGCTTTTCAGCCAGGTTATTAACACGTACAGGCACAAGATAAATCAGCCTGTGTGACAGAAACCGTCACAACACTGACCTATTATGTAACATTACCCATCAAAGTGTGTAAACTCAACATTACAACAGAGATTCATAAAGCTTAAACATTAGACAACTGCAGTTTATGCCAAATTACTGCTGTTTGCTGCCTTATGTAACAGACACTGAAGACAGCAGGCAGGTTTAATTAGAACAAATGTGCAGGATTCTCAACTTGCTCCCTCTGCACATGCAGTTTTGTAAAACCCGGACAAGGTCCGGGTGCATTGGCGCTGAGTTCCCGTATTATCAGGTTAAGAGTAAAAACATCATAAGGGGTAAACGTAGGATAGACTGTGTCATCTAGGTGCTGCACTGCTGAGGGAGATTCAGTTTGTGGTCACCTCACTGCTCCGTATCATCTTACACAACATTAGACACAGACAGAAATCTGGTTTTCTCCTTTGACTTTAAAATGTGTTAAAAATGCTGCATATTCTTGATTTTCCGAGGATCATCCATGAAGATGGCTACTCAGAAGATGAGTGTAAGCAGTACCGAGCAGTGGTTTATAGTAACACCATCCAGTCTATCATGGCCATTGTTAAAGCCATGGCAAATCTCAAGATAGACTACAGCAACCCTGCCAGAATGGTAAGACACACAAGCACATACTCTAAAACACCTTGTATTTGTTTTGTTTCTGAAACAAACAATTAATTACCTCACTCATGCACATTAAGGTGGACAGATGTTATTGTAAGACATTGCTTTTGGGAAGCCGGGTTTGTTTCTTATAATATTATAGTCATGCATTTCCATTTTTTTGGGTTCATATATTTGTACATCGGACTCCAGAGGAGCCGGTGCCTCACCTGTCATGAACCTCACCGTACGTCGCTGCATTGAATTTATTAAAGGTGCCAGAGGGACACATTTTAAAAGCACATTTGTCAGCTTCTCTCTGCAGCCACAACCACAACACAGATTCATTCTTTGTGTTCAAGGATACCTGTGAAATGAAGCCCTTTTTTACAGGCTTCTGTTTTTAAGCAACTATATGAGTATGAGCAATGGATTAAACATTTTTTTTATTACTCTAATGTGAGATGCAAACAAAATATGTTACTATCTAAAGTAGAAACGTTCTAGAGCATATTATCAGCTAATAGCATTAGCTACAGTTTGACTAAAAACATATTTAGAAGTTTTTTTCATGGATTATTAAAGCTGGAAATATTGAGATGTCAGCCAAAAAGACCAATTTCAGCTAACTTGTGAGGCTAGAATTACATTTAATGAATGGGTTTTTTTTATATTTTATATATATATATATATATATATATATATATATATATATATATATATATGCTGGATATTGCAGCACCATCAACGACACCAAATCGCAGCTTTGGGCCCAGATCCAGTCTGCTTGGCCCTATGAACACTTATCAGCGATAAGAACAAGCTGTCAGTCAGCTCTAATGGTGGCTGAACTCGTGTGGAGAAGTGCGTGTCAGTGTGATTCTTACAGTGAATCCAGGCTGTGTTCTGTTACTGAAGCTGAAATATAGGGACTGAGGACTTGGCTGTGGTCATTAGATCGAGATGGATAGATGTGTTTTTTTCTCACTAACAGATCAGCCAATTGACTGTGTGTACGTGACGATGCTCTCACAGACTCCCACACTTGGCAATTAGTGTGCTAGCCTGCCCAAACTTGCACATAGCAGTCATGTGTACGCACACACACACACACACACACACAGATGCACAACTCTTAAAAAATGTGCACACTCTGCATGCAGGCTGTTCTTCTCATTTGTGTTGAGGAAGCTCACCTGTTAATAGTCACTGGACCAAAATATCATTCAAACTAAGCCAATTATAAAACCATGTATGTATTCTAAAGGCTAAATATGAATGGCTATGCTGAATAAAAATATAAAAACACAACTGCTACATAAAAAGGGAAGGTATAATTGTTTAGTGTTTCCTTGAGCGTTATTCCCTTATGTTGTGTATAGTATGCTGTTATATATTTCCATAGTACGCATGCATACGTTTTCTTCATTGTAACAACTCTGTCCTGTGTCTTTATTGCCACCTGCAGGACGATGCGCAGCAGCTCTTTGCCCTGTCTGCAGCTGCCGAAGAGCAGGGCATTCTTCCCGAAGACTTAGCCAATGTGATCAGGCGATTGTGGGGTGACAGCGGCATACAGAGTTGCTTCGCAAGGTCACGAGAATATCAACTCAATGACTCTGCAGCATAGTGAGTGTGAATTTATGTCCATTTTGTAACGTGAGTCATCTTAGGAATAAAATAAATGCAACACCTCCCAGCCATGTGCAAGCTTGATGACTTCTACTTGCGATACTCAGGCTGCCTTTACCAATCATATCTCTCCATATTCTCCCCAGTCAATATGCAGTCTGGTCTTGCATACACCCAACTCTATGTTATCCTACTTTAAATGTAAATTTGGTCAAAAGGAAAATCTCCACCTGATACGAACATTTTTCTCATCCTACACTGCTGTTTGTCATTTATATGTGAAAACTGCACTTTAATGTTACTTTAACAAGATTATTCAAAAGAATAAAACATGATCAGAGACAGTGTTTGTTTTTATGTGGTTGGTGGCCGTGCTGATTACTTTCATATAGGTGTCATATTAAGGACTGTTTAATATTACTGCCATTAGGGATGCTGTTCTAGTCTGATGGATCTAATGGCGTAGACCTGTCAGCCTCTCTCATATGGGCTGCAGTGAAAAAAACCTGTCTCCGACTTCTCCGAGCCGCAGAGACTAGAAAGATAGTCCAATAACTTCCAGTTACTGATTATTTCTCCCTCTGTGGGTTTCATTTCATTTTTAATATGGTAAACTAATAAGCAGAGCACAGAACAGTTTATCTTGAGAGATGAAGAAATGAGATGGAAAGTACTTTTAAAGAACAGTGCCGACCAAGTAAACTGTGTGAGGTGAAAGAGCTAGAATCTCTGTTTTACATGGAACCTGTGTATTGTTCCCTTAAATCATATTGCATTCTTTTAAACCAGCAGGGATTAGGCATGTTACTATAGAAATAGTCCAACTTGTAATAGTGAATAACACTAGTGGGTCAGTGGTAATCTCTTAGTGGTCTCAGTTAACTACCTCACATGTGCAATTCATCATGATTACAGAGAAGTGCATAACTGATATTTGGCTTCCACGTTCTAACTTCGTCTGACTGAAGTATACCCCAATCTCAGCAAAGCGGACACCCAGTGACGATGAAATGAAAACATTTACCCAGATAAGGTATTAAATAATCTGTACTACAATCATGTAAAAACGTAATGTAGGCAAATCATTTCTTATTGAATCCTAGATAGTGTTGAGTAGCAGCAGTGCTATGTGTAAGATACTGTAACTATAGCAATGACTCCGTGCTAGTGTAGAGGAAGCAAAACAGTATCCACAGGTATAGATGACTAGAATCTTTGGCAAGACAATGCTCACAGTTAGTTTTCAGTGAGGACAGAAAATGATTTGAACATGCTGCATCATAGATGTTATCTGAGTCAGTGTAGAGACCTGAGTCTGGAGCCACTTAGTGTGAAACCTGTACAATAACAACAATAACAACAACAAAAACAGAGAAATATGCTGCAAAACCACTCCAATGCATTCATTAGAATAGTGTTTTGCGCTACATGAATTAACATTTTGAAACATGTAGGCCAGCGATGTTGCACTGAGGCGACAGTAACAAAGGAGGAGTACCAAGGAGCAAGGTCAAGTACCAAATATGTACTTTCTGTAGCCTGGAGATAAAAAATCGTGACTAACAGCATCTCAGGAATGAAAGCTTTAAAAAGGACTGGTCATGGTCCCAGGCCCCTGCCATCAACATTACATGAGTGCATGTTTAAGGACGGCAGTTTATATAACACAGAATGGATAAATGGAGATGCTAAATGCATTTTCTTCAAACTTTTAACTTTTTGTTTTAAGACTGAATGAACGGTTAGTCAGTGAACTTAAAGTATTATATAATTTTAAAAAGTAATTTAATATTTGACAAAATACTTTAGTATCTCCTCTCCTCTCCTCTCCCTCTCCTCTCCTCTCCTCTCCTCTCCTCTCCTCTCCCTCTCCCTCTCCTCTCCTCTCCCTCTCCTCTCCTCTCCTCTCCTCTCCTCTCCTCTCCTCTCCTCTCCATTATTACTACAGAAAATAGACTGTCTTGTATATGAAAGCAGTACTAGTGCATCATTGACCTTCATCAATATTTCATGTTGAAATATTGATCTCTCATTTTCTCTCTTTCTGTGTGTGTCTCTTAGTTACTTGAATGACCTGGAGAGGATAGCTAAAGCAGATTACATCCCAACTCAGCAGGATGTGTTGCGAACCCGTGTCAAGACCACCGGCATTGTGGAGACGCACTTCACTTTCAAGGAACTGCACTTTAAGTAAGGTCATACGTAACATATGTAACACATAACCGACCTGATATCAATGTTCTTATACTGTACTTACCTACATTAAAAATATAATAGATACACCACACACCCTTCCCCCCACAGCCATTTGCCACCGATGCCAGAGTACAGCGAACTCTCACTGTTATTTTATTTGGTCCTATCATTGTAAAAAGTGACGTTTTAGTTACAGCCTCCTCCACATTAGCTCAAACAAAACCAAAAACATAATGGATCCTGCCTGTCTACTATTTTACAACATTATCCAGAAATTGTCCAACCAGATTCTGGTTCCAAGGGTATCAAGGGGCAACTGACACTTTTATTTCAAAAGGTGGATCTCAGCCACTCAGAAGCTAAATTACACCAGCTATTAAAAAAATAATTATCGTGATCACACTGAGAGCTGAGTAAATGCATTAGATCCTGTCCAATGTGCTCTGGTTCAGTAAAACCAACTACGCTTTGATATTAGTGCTAACGGTTGAGTATGTCCTCTGTGGCACATTGCTGCGAGTCTTACATAAAATATGTAGCCCGAGCACCTATGTGTGGGATTGTGATGGATGTATACGTAGATATGACTCTTCACTGGGCTAAGCATTTAAATATTTGATATAAGGACGTGTGTGGAAACTCGTCCACTCCCTCTACAAGAGCTAATGTGAATATGTGAAATATGTTATATAACAGAGCAAAGTACAGGTGCGAAGAGCAGCTGCCTGATAATGTAACAAGAGATACAGTAGCCGTTTTAAATTGTGTGTCTTCCTTTATATGTTAAACAGTATATGTTATACCCATCAGTTGGAAAAGCCACATGGCTCTGGTGTGACCTGTTTCATGATAAACTCTCTGATATTTACCTCCTCACAGTCTCAATATTTAACTTGAGTAATACACGGAGGCAATCAATGAGAAAAAACAGTCCCGTGTTTAGAATTCTGTCCAGTTTAGCAAATTAAGTACAGAAAGGAAATGCTCATGGATGCAGAAAAATGCCTAAATTAACATTCATCAAGATGGTGTTGCTTGGCTGTCTGCTCGCCTAAACAGATTGCAGGTTCACTGAAACCTTATATTTGTCATCTGTATCATTAGAGTATAACAGCTGTCCTGGATGCGGTGGACTATTATCACTTCGGCTGTCTGGAGGGTTTTGCTCACACCTCTAACAGCTTTGATCTCAGCTTCCCCATTAGCCAGTGCTCTCCATACAGAGGTCAGCCTCTTGTAGCCCACGCTGACCTTGCCACCATTTATCACATATCAGATGGACCACCTCACCACTTTTTGTTCTCAAAAGTGCCTCATGAAAACGAAACGTGCGTGGAGATGGAGGGGATGGAATGTCAAACTAACTTCCTCCTTCCTTCCTCCCTTCTTCAAATGTCTTGTTCTCTGTCAAGTTCACCTTACTGTCTTTCATTGTGCGCCCCCCTCCCTACCATTGCACACAAATGCTATGTAGTTCTTTTCCTTTTGATGATCTTGCAGAATGTTTGATGTGGGAGGCCAACGCTCGGAGAGAAAGAAGTGGATTCACTGTTTTGAAGGAGTCACAGCCATTATCTTTTGTGTGGCACTCAGTGCCTATGACCTGGTGCTGGCTGAGGATGAAGAGATGGTGAGAAAAATCCATCTTCTGTGCCTTGATCTATGTGATGATTGACTTCATACATCTGTGCTTCATTTTCAGTGTCCAGCAGTATAAATGGTGCAGCATTACAATGTGCTTACTATTGCCCATCACTCCTTATTAAGGCTCGATCACAGTGAGCCCTGAGTTTTAAAATTAGCTCCCCGGAGACCAATTATGTAAGAAAAGTGAGAATTGACCAAAAGAAAACCCTTAAAAACCTGCACTAGTTTCATCTCACTGTCCCCCAGCGGCAGCTCTGATGGTAGGTTGTTGTGCTCTCGTGGCAGTTAAAACCCATGACCAACTTTGCTTTTCTGTAGAATCGAATGCATGAGAGCATGAAGCTTTTTGACTCCATTTGCAACAACAAGTGGTTCACCGAGACTTCCATCATCCTCTTCCTCAATAAGAAGGATCTCTTTGAGGAGAAGATCACTCGCAGCCCTCTCACCATCTGCTTCCCAGAGTACGCAGGTATGTAGTGGTTTAGTAGGGATCAAACTGCACCATTTGTTTAATAGATGAAAATCTCTGATGGGCCGTTAGGATTGCAGTCTGCATTGTGCTACGAATGAATCAAAGCATATGAAAACACAACATGTAATCATAAAACAAAAAAATAACAGTTGTCGTCTCTCCAAACCTTTGCTCTGCAGGAGCCAACAAGTTTGACGAAGCAGCCAGTTACATTCAGACCAAGTTTGAGGACCTGAACAAGAAGAAGGACACCAAGGAAATCTACACGCACTTCACGTGTGCCACTGACACCAAGAACGTGCAGTTTGTCTTTGACGCCGTTACTGACGTCATTATTAAGAACAACCTGAAAGACTGTGGTCTTTTCTAAAGGTAGGATAGGGAATGGGACTTTTACTATAAAGCTCAGTCATAACTATTGATCTTCATCACTATATAAATTGTTAATTACTGAGAAAAAACTCAAATATCAGTCAATCAAATGGATTGTGACTTGTAGGATAGTTATCTTGCCTCTTGTGTATTTGAGCAGACAGACAAAAGTCAACTTGTGGCTGTCTAAACCAAACTGCTACGTCACATTCATTCCTAGATATTTATGGCTCTCAAGACACATCTTCAGGCCATATTTCTTCATGTATGAATAAATCGGGCCTCCATGTGAATATTAAAAACGTACCATGAGTTTATTGCACCACCTAGTGATGACGTGATGATGTGTGTATTTCCATACTTGCTTTACTAAACCACCTCATAACTTTGCAGATTAAAACTAAGGTCTCTTTTCCTGCAGGATGATGCCTGCACACTGACTGCATGAGAGACTGCAACAGCCATGTGATGATTACTGCTTTTCATAATGAAAATCATAACAGACTTGATTCCTGGAGGGAAAAACCTGAAGGAACTTCAATAATCACTGATTTGCAATCACCATTTTCTCTGTCCAATGAATTATTGTTGTTGTTGTTTTTTTACAGATTCTTACAGCTCTTGATCAGGGGTTCTGATACTAGTCCTGTTGAGCACTGAGCAAATAGATGTTTGACTAATGGAGAAGAGCCTGAGAATTACTGGTTTTAATTACATTAAGAGAATAAAGTATAACAAGAGTGAAGAGTAAAAGCCATTATAATAATATCGTTATCTCATCACGCCACAAATGAAAATACTACAAAATACAGTAAAGTTTTTGTTTATACATCCATGGTCAGTGTTCAAGGACCAGTTCAAGGACCACCTGTTTTTTGATGTTTTCAGTTTCATTTGATTTTCAAATCTCTGTAGGACTTCGGTCCTTCATTTTATTTTAATTCTTTTGAAGTTTATTAATGGGATCCGGAACAAAGCTTTTATAAAATTCACATTAACTTATGTTACCCAATGTTGGTATTTTATGAGCCTTTTGATTGCACAGAGCTTATTTTTTGAAGAACACAATCAAGCATGGAGAATGAAAATGGATGAAGGGAATATGTTTTTTGTACAATGTTTACACAGAATCAATATTCACAGTTGTACTTTAGTGCATTGTTCTGCATGACTGTCTATAGATTAGCCTGTATCCCCCACAAACTGAATAACATTCCTCAAGCCACTTCTTTCCAGAAACAAAACAGAAATGGTTATGTGTCACTTTTAAGATATTTGCAAGATTGTCATGTGAGTTCCTAACATGGATTGTTATGTACTATTCATTTCATTCAGAGTCTTATTACATATGTTTGTGCCTTGATATCGGTTTACACTCGTTCTTTAGAGACATGCTATATTCATAGTGTGAATTAGGGCTATTTTTACTCCTCTTCATTTCACATTGTCCGTGATTTAAAATGCAACAACACTGAGACAAATGTATGATAGTCGTTCATTATTATTATTAAGATGAAAGTCACTTGTTAAATGTAAATAAAAGTTTTGTCACACTGTCATTTTTTCTACAGAGTGATGTGTTCAAAGAAAATGCACAGAAAGTATAAAATAGTATGTTCCCACACATTTGTACCAAAGCTCTACTAAAAAGGCAAAGAGCAAAGAGAACCATAGGATAGACTTTAATATTGTGTACGTTTTAGAGTTTTGTGTCAGATTTCTTCCAGCCAATGAATCCAGAGGGTTTTTTTCATCAAAAGGGGAAGTCAGTCTATTTTGCCATTGGTGGAAAGTACATATAGTCCGTAGATACTGGTTCAAAGTATTTCCATTTAGCTTTACTACACTACATTTGTTTGTTAGATGTATTACAGGTGCTTATTACTGTCAGATTCGTTAGTCATTGCTAGTGATTCCACTTTTTTGGGATGGTTTCATTTCATCCAGTGACTAAAATTATTAAAATAATATTTCACAAAAACGAGATTAGAAAGCATTGGAGGTTAAAATTTTAAATATGTAACAACATATCTAAAACTAGGTTCACTTAAACCCGTTAAAAGTAAAAACCTTTTTACACTTTATTGCATCAGTATTAACAGTCTTATAATAATTACTCAAAAGCTGCATTTTATTTTACAAACAGACAACCTTTGCTATTTAAATGTAGTTTGTTAGGCCTATATTTTTCTCATAATGCTCATGTGTTTGCATTGAAATAAGATTTGAATACAATCATTAAGTTTGTCCTGGGGTGTGCATCTTTGTACTGCTCCTTTAACTCTCGTGAAGCCTCTGGGCGTTTCTTACACCACTGTACTTGGCTGAATTATAATACAAAGAGTTAAGGTGGGAAGATGCAGTCGTGAACGCTTTGCTCATCTGCAAATTGAATGAAGATACTTCGCTTGAGCCCGACATCATATTTGCAATTCAAAACATCTGTTAAGAAAAGAATAGTCGTGATAAAGGAGGCGTTCAGGTACAATGGGCAACGGTTAAATGCAATCCACAAGGTGGCGGCATGTATGACATTTCATTTCAATCCACTCACAGCAAGCTACAGTGTGAACCGCTGCATTTACACTGTGTGTGTGTGTGTGTGTGTGTGTGTGTGAGGGGTCTTGTTTCAGGCGACCTGCCATTGGCTGCTTTTGTGCCGCTCTGTTCTGATTTGTTCCTGCGGAAACCTCAGCACCGTCAAAACCCGCTGACAGACCAGCATCTGGTTCAGAGCAGGGAGGACGCACTGAGACATCAGCTCTGAGGAGTCTCTATAGATGTTGTGATTATTCTTTTTTTTTACCAGATGCAAAGGTGAGTAGAAAATGAGCGGACGTGTGTCGCAACTGAAACACTGGTTACTCAGCTAATACAATCATGTCTTTTTTGTCTTGCAGAGAAAAATAAAAGGGCTGTGAACGTCACTGCAGATTTTTCCTCACGCTATGGTAAACTCACTTTCTTCTTTTCCACCTTCTCTAACTTGCTTTGGTGTACTGGTGCAGTCTGAGAGGCAGCTCGGGTTGTGGACTGACCAGAAACTGTAAGCCAGTGTACATTTGTGGACAGGTTGTTCAAGTCTTTTCTTTAAAGGACTGTTTTCAGGCTATTTGTCACAGATAATTCCAACTAAACAGTCTCTGCTAATACAGCTGAGTGAATCACTTCTCCCTGTTATATGAAAGCAGCCAGGGAGAACGGGGCATTTAAAAAGTGGCAGAATGACCACAGAGCCATACTGAGGATGTCCCTGCATGTCAGATGTCCCCCGGGGGCCAAATGGTTCAGCACCCACAGCTGTGATAACATAATGGCATTGTGAGGTCATTAGTACCTGAAGGCAAACACGGGGCAGGGAATTCAGCAAACTGAGTATTATAATAAGCGTCTGGTGATGCTGTAGGCAGCTTCAGACCTTTGCTTTCTGCCACATGGCAGCTTGGTAAAAAGTCATGTTTATTATGTGATTTTTAGAAAGTTGCATGCTTTGCGTCAAAAGACACGAATTCGTCAACTGGACTGAACTGATTTGTGTTTCACTGAAGGCTACTGTGATTCCTAAATAAAAGCTGATGAACTTTGTAATTCCCAATAGTTTCAGTCATTTCCTGGTGTATAATACAGACCAGTCGACATCCTGTGAGTTAGGGCAGTCCAGAGAGGATACGTGCCTCTGCACTCCTTCACGATTCAGCTCTACTCTGTTCAAACTTCCCAGGGAGAGTTTTCCCAGTTTAACACGTGCATCCTGTTCTTGGAGTCATTTTCTGTGATGCTGCATGGGATGGTCTGCATAAAGCTGGTCTGAGGTTTGCCAGGAATGCTTCACTTGTTATATGGTCGTAGCGCAGAGTGATCTCAGCTGGTAAAAATCTTATTGGCCCAGTGCTGGAAATAACACAAGCAACTGTTCAACACTCAGCTAGCCCAGGGCATGATGGTAAACTTTGGAAGCCAGCCTTAATGCTCAGTAGTTTGCTACAAAACTGAGCACAGCTTTGTGTTGTATGTAAATTCTACCTGCACCGCTAAGTGTTTGTGACTTCCTCGCTGTGTAGCTTTGTGTAGGAAACTCTACCGACTGTCTCCGGGACCAAATGCAGTACATGATGAGATCCTTGCAGGACCTGAAGCAGATAAGCAGGCCGAGGCCACTGAGTGAACCGTGCGCTCGCTCTTTCGCCGTGACGCGACTCTGCAAACAGAGAGCACAGCAAGAGAGGCTCACTCGTCTGCGTGCTTCTGACGCCAGCGAAACCAGCACGTATGACTCTGCCTGCTGCCTGGCAAGCCCTTTGGAAGAGGAGGAAGAGCAGCAGGAGCACGAACGCCTGGCCCAGGGTTCCCCCAGAAGTGAAAAGAGTGTGGACTTTGACTCTGGCTATTCTGAGGCTTCTTGGCAAGATGAAGGTGTGGTGCTGAGGAGGACCAGAAATGTTCGAGTGTCCTCCTCCGCCTGCCTCCGCACAAACAGAGGACCTTCAGATCGCGTTCGTCCCAAATCAACCTCGGACGCTTGTTTGGAACGTTGGACTTCCTTTGAGGCCAGTAACCCAGAGGATTGGACAACATCACTGCTGAGCCGCAGCAGGAACAGACAGCCCCTGGTCCTGGGAGACAACAGCTTTGCTGATCTAATAAAGAACTGGATGG
The DNA here is from genome assembly GCA_032359275.1 of Microctenopoma steveboyesi. Taxonomy (NCBI): domain Eukaryota; kingdom Metazoa; phylum Chordata; class Actinopteri; order Anabantiformes; family Anabantidae; genus Microctenopoma; species Microctenopoma steveboyesi. The sequence continues at coordinate 12,461,304 of JAUMHF010000021.1, forward strand.
ACCTTCCAGAGTGTCCTGAGCCAGCAGAACTGAAGCCCAGTGCAGGCCGGCGGCTTGCCAAAGACATTTTGGTCAACATGCGGAAGAGATTGGCAGGAATGTCTAAAAGCACTGAGGTCAGGCCAAGGCCGTCGAGCTCAGCAAAAGTCAGAGGGACCTCAGAGGCTCCCAAACGAATGTCCTGTCCTGTGGGACTCCAGGCTCTGAAGCCTTTCTTTCACCAGTCCCACACAGGCCTGAATCAACAGGACTCAGACTTCTACCAGTTCACTGCTCTCATGAAGACCGGTAGCCGGCAGCCGATCATATGTAACGACATCATTGGATACATCTGATTGAGGCTGCTACCACGGACTAACATATTAACAGAAATCAAAAAAGATGGCTTTATTTTTATAGTTGCATTTTGTTGACAGTGTTGCTACTTTGTACCTGGAAGAAACGTTTGTATTTAATGTTATGTTTGCACTTGCATTTGAGCAGTTTTAAACACATCATACATTCTTAAAGCCACCCGTCATTTTGTTTATTGAACTTCTTAGATATATTGTGTTGTGTGGTAATATTTTAGTAACAGAAAGTAAAGGTAAAGACACTAGTAATTTGCATTACTAGTCAATATTTTAAGAAAAAACTATATAATTACTGAATGAAAGCTTTTTTACAAAAGCGACTCAACATTTTCCTGGGAGGTTAGGTCCGGGCATCATAGCAGAACAGTTTTTATTTTTTTGTGAAGTGAACTATTATAAAAGATGTAAGAAAACCCATGTAACATGTAA
>JAUMHF010000021.1:12467085-12476233 GCA_032359275.1 Microctenopoma steveboyesi
AAGTTTTGTCAAATGTTTTAATAAAGAAATCTGCAGTTATTAGAAGATGGTTTTAACAGAAGGAGCGAGTGTGCTGTGGTGTGGAATTACTGTCTTAGAGATCACCTGGTATGCTGAAGACAGGCACAGTTGACAACACTGTGCCAAGTGCTAATTGGTGGCTAATCACAGCTGCACAAAAGCTCAGCCTTGATGTTTTAAATCTTGAAAAGCAGTCTGCGACTTTCAATGGGCCCATGCAATGAACGTAAAAATAGTTAAAGGTAAACATGGTGACAAGGAGAAAGAAGCTGCTGTTTGATTTGCCTGTAGCTTTGAAAGTACAAGACTTATGTACTGTCGTATCTCATGATATACACACTCGTGCTTGGACATAAAGCAGAGCTGGCGATAGATTCAGGGTGGCTGAACTGAGCTTGACTTCAGAAGATGAGGACAAAACAAACGGCCATTTTACAGAGCTGACTGGAGTGAGGCCAGGCAAAGTAGTGAGCATATCAGTTTGTACTCTGTCTGCTCTGATGTTGGAGTCCAGCCAAATCCGCCAAACAGATTGTAGTCTGTTTTATAAATGGAACTTTTCACTTCCCCCAAAACACGATGCAGCTGGTTTAGTCCAAAACAATGACCATTTATTTTTAACTGCTTCTCATTTTTACAGTTTTTATATCAAGAATTGCCTGAGCTAACAACTATTTGTCAGTCCTGTGGCATTTCCATCAACACCATGAATAATCTCTTTGCTTTACTTGGCAGATGCTTTTATCCAAAGCGACTTACAAGGAGCTGGCGCTGTGTGTCTGGCTCAAGGACACAGCTAGAGGATGGACTAGGAGTCAGACAGGGTTTCGAACCTGCAACCTTCTGCATCCCAGTCTGACGCTTAACCCATTGAGCTACCAAACTTTTTGAAACATAATGGTGAAAAGTCTTTACCAAGCTGAGACCCTCAATGACAATAACAAAGACCTCATTTCTATGATGTACATCATACGTTAGGATGAGCATAGATGTTTATATTATCTACCACCCAGTCGATAGAAGGCATCAAATTTAGGCACAGCCAGTTTGAACATCCAACTTTACAGAGTTACATGTTCAAAGGATCAAATGAATTTGTGTTCATCACAGTGAGTCACGGCTCAGACGGAGAAACTCTGTGAAGCCCTGAATGAAAAGTATTACTATTTCTGATTAATGTTGTCTTTATTTTTCATGTTTTGAATGAGCTCGCTTTCAGTTTATGTTCAGTTTTATTATTGTTCACAGGTTTGCAAGGTTAAAAATAATAGAAATTAATATAAGAACCTTGTACACAGCAAGTTCTTTTATGAGAATAAGGGCGATTGATTAATGAACCCAAAAATAGACGCCTCCGTGCACAGATTTACGTGAGGGCTTGGGAATGTAGTGCAGCCACAGGAAGTTCAGTCTGTGAATCTGATAAGGAGGCAGAGTGATGCCCAGTCTGACTGGAGCACAGTTGTTCTGGTCACTTTGCACTGCTCACTGTATTTGGAGTGAAATGTAGAATATGTGGCATCTTTCTTGCCCTTTAAGACAATGGTGCATTTTCAGAGACAGGAAACTGGGATCAGAACGCAAACCTTGATAAGTCCTCCTGCCTGCAGTCTGCCACAGTTTTACTATCTGGCTGGATTCCCAACAGTGGAAACATTTAACAACACACTGTGGCTAGAGGCCTATTTCTTCAAAGGCAATGCTTTACTTTGGAGGGCTTCAAAGCCAGGCTTAGAGGAGGCAGATGGAGGATCTGTGTGGTCTTTACATCACATTTTCATCTTAATCTCTTTCAGCTTCCCTCACCTTTCCTTTTGTGGCAAAACATTTTCATTTAAAAATGTGGCAGTGAAGCTGCTACGTATGCTGTATACTGCAGTACAAGCTGGCTATTAGGTTACATGGGATATATATATATATATATATATATATATTATAAAATAATGGATAGTCAGTGCTGTTTTTAAAGCAGATGACAAGTTGAAAGTAATTTAAAAGTAAGCTCATGTAATAGATACATAATATAAAATACATAATGTTATTTATATAGCTAAAGATAATAACAATGTAGACATAATTAAATTATGAACTTTGCCCATCCGTTATGAGTCTAAAATAATAATCATAAATGACCTCCTCAGATCATAGTAATATTATGCATGTCTATAGCACATGAATTAATGAATATTGTTTAACGGGAATTTGTCTTTAAATACCACTTTAAGACAAAATACGAAACTGCCCTGTCTGAGTGTCATCTGCTATCTGATCACTATTGATCACTACTCTCTTTGGACTGCAATGAAAAAAACAGATGGCTGGGACCTCCAACTGCTCACCACAGCCCTCAGCAATTGTTTGCCTAACACCCCAGAGAATTGGCAGGATGCAAGGCTTCTCCACTGCTGACTGAGGACAAACATACAGACAAGATCATTTAAATGAAATCTGTTTAACGCCTATTTTGAAAGTTGGAGGAGTGGTGCTGCAGCTCATCACGGCACAGTTTTTCAAGCCAGAGTTGATCAGTTGATCTTCTCCCATGTACTGTAAAGTGTGTTGCAAACACAGCCTTTACTCAAAACTCTCACGTTTTATCATGACCTGCACTCAGCAACCTGTGCAAAACCCAGTACCTAAAAAACTCAAAATACACAACACATTTAGACGCCCAGACCTAACGTCCTGGCACTATTTACACAGCCCCCTGCATTCAAATGGCTTCTATTGATGTGTAAACTGAATCTCAATGTGATTGTCTTTCAAATGAGAAGATAACAGCTCTCCACCTGACTGAAAATACCCTGAGGCAGAAGGTCTGAATCAGCAAAGCTGTCCTTCACAAAAGAGCTGGCACCATGCAGGGACTCTGTCAAAATGATGCAGTGACTTTTGGAGAAAAAAGTTACGTATTGTTTGTATAACACCATGTTGACATCATCCAGCGAGCCGCTGTACTGGCTAATGATGTACATGAACGCTCACATTCCTGGTGGATTACTTTGTCACATGAACACTGAATTTCTTCTAACCCTGTTTACCTACAGATAGTCACAACGAAGTGATAACTTCCTACAGTCCTGTCTGCCTGTATCACAAACCACTGTGTCTATTAACCATTAACATATATATTATATTCTAACTCAAAGTCTAGAAATAGATTATCTCACCATACACAAAACAACAAACCCTAGTGTTACGAGTTACTACTACTATGGTATATAACCTGCATGCAAAGCGCACAGGGTTCACTCTTAGCCAGGGAAATGTCGCCGGGATACAGCTATTAAATCTACCAATGAATCACAGACGTGTATCAGTTCCACAGAGTAAGACCGTGATCAGCTGCTTTCATCACTTTGTGGTTCGTAGTGTAGTGCAGTTTATGGAGCAACTTATTGATATCTGTCGATCAATATTCCGTGCGTTTCATGTCAGCAGTTCAGTTGCCAGACAAAAAGGAAAAAGACTGAGACACATGATGTACAGCTGGAGAAAATTGTGCTTATTGTGAAATACTGTATAATCAATGAGGTGACAAGAGACTTTTTCAGTTACTTTCATTAGATCATATTATTCTCTCCAGCAGTCAATACCCTGGACAGTGATCTTCTCTGACAGGAGCAGGACAGACCTTATTACTTACTATTACTTGTTGATTCTACGGTTTCACATCATGTAGAATAGTTGGCCGTGGGTAAGTTACAGGTGCACAGTGATTCTGGTCTGTGTGGATGACCAGTGCTTAGTTTACACTGGAATTTCCCTTTGGGATTGGTCTTGCTCTCTTTCTCTCTCTCTCTCTCTCTCTCTTTGAGTTGTTTTGTGGACAACAGATTCCCAAATGCAGATCGCTTTTCTCACATGACATTTATATCAAAAATGGAAAATGAGATTAAGACAGAGTTAATGGGTTCATTTGTAAACTACATCAGACACAGCTCCATTATCTGATGTATCTGTGTATCTAATAAAGCATCTGTGTACAGACATACAATTGTTGTAGATGACATTAAATAGGAATTTAATGGTCAACGGGGAACTAAAAAGCAGCAGTACCAGAACAATGCTGTGTAAAACAACAGACGACTAAACAACATAACACACAATAGTACCACCAATGACAAAAAGAAACCATGGAAAAGGACAGAAGGAACAAGCTGTCAGTGTTGATCACAGATTACTCATTATCCCGTGAGCACTATTCCTGTCAGCATCTTGAGTTACAAACACAATTTAGCTCCATGTGGGGTTCCTGGAGAGGTACTCAGGGCCTCGGTGGATCATGTTCACCCTGTTTCTTTACTGGCACAGACCAAGGAGACCAACATTCAACCACATGTAATGCAAAGCTCTCCCTTTGTTGTTCTCTCGCCTTCTCTAAGCCAGCCCCTGTTATTTGTGTGACAGATGTGTGACCCTCAATTACATGAGCGCTCAAATCACAAATCTGCTGGTTTTGCTATCTACATCTAAACCAGCACATCACCACCTCGAGCTGAAACACAGCTCAGCCAGAGCGCCGACATCCTCCTGATTTAGAAATGCACATTAAGGAAGGTAGATATAGAGTAGAATTTATTTCGTGAGCAAGCGATTAATAAAAGGTTATTAAAGACAGAGACTAGAGCAGACAAAATCTCTTTCTGGTGCTCTACCGACCCCAGAGCACGATTATGTAGTGGCCACACATAAATCTGGTTTCAATACGTTCAAGGTAGTTGTCACCATTTCTGCAGGCAATAAACAAAGGGGCAGTGTAAGAATTCACCTAGAAACCGCTTCCTTGTGATGAGGACCCTTGCCTCCACCAACCCCACTAATTCAATTAGAGACCAAAAGGGCAAGGGAAGGAAGGGTCATCAAGGGAGCGTGAAAGGGTCGTGAAGTTAAGACCTGCATGTGAAGCATGTGTGGCACACAACCAGCAGGCAAGAAACGATGACATAGGCAGGTACAAAAACGTGGACAAGCCACTGGAGGGGCTGGCTACATTCACCGAAGCATCTTCTTCCGTCCAATGTTTCGCCTGTGTTTTACTGAGGCTGCGAGCTCAGCTACAGCTGCAAGGGCAGGGCACTGATTAATCTTTGCTGCTCTTGAAATATCCTTTAATGTCTTGTAAAGGCTTGGTACTGTGCAGTAACAGGGCCCCCACTGTCTGCGCTGTGTAGGGCAGGAAAACACAGACCTAGTTACTGTGAAACTAACTCCTTTACCGTTATTATTTATTCTTATTATTTCAGTGAATATTTTTTAACAATTGATTTGATATTAAAACACTGGAAAGACTGCAGTTGGTTATTAGAACACCTCAGTTCGGTAACAAATGATTCGAAGCACATGAAGCGCTTCTAGCTATTATAAAAAGCTCTATCCTAATGAGCTTGCCAGCTTGCTCCTACTTTCATGGGCTGTGCCTCGGCCCAACAACTGAAAATATAAACACACAGAGAACTAAAGAGTCACAGGGCTGAGCAGACAAGGACAGCCTCCCACTTGTTTACATATTTCTGCCTCCCTGCAGAGGACAGCGCTGGCAGGGGGAAGCCAGGGGAGCTTCCTATTTTGGGAAACATCTGCTTTAAAGCAACAATTCTGTAAAGTGATTGGTGTGGTAGGAAAATAAACCGTCCCTGTATTTTAGTAATAGAACATCTGAATAAAACAAATAGGACGGAGCAGTACAGAGCGCACAGCCATGTCTACAACACCTCCTCCTTAACAATTAGCTCGGTGATGTATTTTTCAGCACTGGGGGGGCAACCTGAATGACCACTGAGATGTGAGTGTTGTTACTTGATATTAATGAACTGAGTCTGATCTCATGAGAGTAGAAGTCTGAGCCATTGCAAAAGTAAGCTGAGCTCATGATACTGCATGTCTGATCAGTGAAATTTAACAGCTGCACGCCTGCAGTTGCTTCAAACGATGCCTATTAAAACCTTCTCCAATGTCAAAGAGACGAGTGAGATAAGAAGATATTAACCGCGTGTTGTTTATTGTGTAATTTACTTCGCTTTGCTTGGCAGACGCTTTTATCCAAAGCGACTTACAAGGAGCTAGCGCTGGGTGTCTGGCTCAGGGACACACCTGGTAGGGGATAGATTAGGAGTCAGACGGGGTTCGAACCTGTGACCTTTTACATCCCAGTCTGACGCTTCACCCATTGAGCTACCACATTTCTGCAGAGTTTAGAAATCTAAGTCAATTCTTCGGATAATGTCGACATCACATGTCAGACACTGTCGACCTTTGGAGCGCGAGAAAAGTTCCTCTTAAAAACATCAATAAACATCATGAGATAACTGTTGGCTTAAATGTGACTGGAAAAAATTAACTTAACTTATTAGCCTTCCAGTTTCTTTTCTGTCTGGCATCTTGTTAAGTGTTTTCAGAATTCATGGACTGTGATGAGTGTGGATCCATCGCAGAGCTGAACTGATTTTTCTAGAAGCAACATGTGTCCCTCATTTACCAGCGTCTCCCAAAATCTTTAAGATTTAGTCCCCACACTCAAACCACTGACCCAGAACCAAAGCTCCAAAGCTAATGCTGCAACGCTCTAAGCCTCACATAAAAACATCTGGGTCTGAAAAATCTAAAGACAACTAAGCACACGAATATAAACCCTCTGGGTGTGATGATGTCAGGTGCTGTTTGCAATAAGTCACAGTGTCCAACGTCCCGGGCTGCTTGGGTTGCGTTTATGTCAGCAAATTTTAGAGGTAAATTATACAAACATGTACAAACACTGATGACACTTACGGACACCAGAGCTACACAGAAACTTCACAGCTGCATCTGTCATCACTGCAGCCTTTTATGCAGCTGCAGCATTTTTGCCTGTAACCAAAGCTGAAACCAGACCTACACTGTCTCAGACCCCCTGTTACTGCACCCTCATGTTCATGGGACACAGTTACCCCACCATCTGACCCCCACTGACCCCTGTCTGTCAGAGGCCTCAGTAGGAAAGTTCATTTGACTGGATTTCTTCTTAGATGTGTATCTAAACCTCTGTGTTAAAACTATACAGCCCAACAAACCGGGTATTATCATAAATATACTATAGATAGGTAATAGATTCTCTATTCATGTCCTCTCTTCCTGTCTTTTTTGTTTTGAGTGGCTTTTTCATACATAAAAGCAGACGTGGTTCTGCTTGTGCCCTACCTAAAGTCAAATACCCTGAGGATTATTCTGAGCTAGCTAAAGACTTGGCTTGCACGAGAGTGACGTTTGGCAGTGGTCTCTCAGTCTGAGTGCACTCATTCATGACTTAATGCTGTCCAGCTAGAGAGGAAAATATTACAAAGAAGGAAACACATATAACCCCCAAGAAGAGAGGCTTAAGTTGTAAATGTGTATACAGTAGGATTCTGTCAGGCTCTATAAAGTGCCTTATTCAGGTCCTGTGGGTGGCAGCCTTCTTCATACATTTCCTCCCGAAACCCTCCATAATATCTAACTGGAAGTAAATATGGCCATAACTCACTTTAAACAGCTGGGGCCGGCACGGCTGGGACATGATTAAGTACTGGACGGCCAGGTTGATGTAAGCTGTGCGGTAGGAGCTGATCTGCTGGTGGCCCTGCACCAGTTTGTACAGCTCCAGGCACATCAGTCCGGCAACTGCAGCCGTGGTGGTCGCTATGGCAGGGATGATCCTTCCAGCAATGCGCTTACTCTGCAAAGATACAGTGGCAAGATGTAGTTCTGAATTCAGTGGTAGTTTGAGTAGTTTCCTTCATGAGTTGTGCCGCATAATATTTCACCCAAGGAGACAAATAACAAAACAAAACTTTTTACTCATTGAACATAAAAAACATATAATCAGCTTATAAAACATAATCTTATCTCTTACAGATATACATTGTCAGGTCTTGCTAGGTGTAGTTAGTTGAATGACATCAATGTTTCTTCAGACAGTACTAAACCTGCTGATTTCGAGCATATTCTTATGTTTACAGTTCATATTGCCCAGCCCTAATTAAGAGTTAGGAGTGTAGACTGGTTGGAATAAGCTGATGAGTAAGGGTGAAGTTATTCCCAAACGAGATTCAACATGTATAAATCTTTGCCTGATTACCCACAGGCCTCAGCAGTAACCATCCCCCCACCGTCCATATGTCTTGACTGTATGTGTCTGCAGCAGTGGCTGGTACAAGGTCTGGCTCAGGTGTCACCTCCCAGGCGACAGGTAAAGTGCCGTGATTAGTTCTGCCGCTGGAACAATAGGCGAGCAGGCTTTTTCTGTGGCTTTAGGGCAGGTGTTCGTGCAGCACCAAGGGAGGGGCGGCCGACTGCTGAATCTCCTCGATTTTCTTCTAATCTACTGTATTCCCCCTCTGTCCGTTTTCTTGTGTATGGTTAAACCTTCTAAGACCTGGTGCGTTTACCTCGTGCCGATCAGCTGCAGGGATGTCGTAGTTCTCAGCTCTCAGGTTAGAGGCAGCAACGATGAAGTCCATATGAAAGTTAGAGTCATCATCCTGTGCGAGGGGAAATGTTTAACGTGGATAAGTCATTCACGTATAACACACCGAACTGGACAGTTTGCTAGGAGACCAGACAACATCCATGTCCCTGCCAAATGACGTCTTCGGTGATGTGATTCTCACTATACCTGCTATGAGCTTTGAAGTCTTTGTTATTGTGTCACTTGGATAACTAATAAATGACTTGGTCACCCCTTCAGACTGCGGTGGAAATCGGATTTCTGTTGTGAGCGACATGGCCAGTGAGGTCATGCCTCTGCTACTGTGGCTCTACAAAGGCTAGGAAGGCAACTGTCACTCAGGGAAGGCTTTGGGGCCTGTGTCGAAGCTCCAAGCTGGCAACTCGATGCTTCTGAAACCCTCCTACACACATTCCATCTGTCCACAGCATGACCTGGGCATGAAGGAATAAAAATGAAGAGGAGGGAGGAGCGCTGGAGTTTGGGGATCTCATTCTTGTTTAAGATGTCATTCGATATGTACTAGTATAGCTTCATTGCTGCTTTTCCTGAGTCACAGACAGCTTTACCAGAACCTTACCGCCACCTAAAAGGCACTTACCATAGCCTCCTCAAATTCAAAACTCTCATTTGTCATTACAGAAACACTGCATAGACAGGGCAGGT
>JAUMHF010000021.1:12478588-12501446 GCA_032359275.1 Microctenopoma steveboyesi
CAGATGAATGATGGCGTCATCCACTCCAAGTAGGGGCTGGTAGGCAAACTGGAGGGGGTCAAGTGACGGTTTGACCAATGTCTCTCAAAGGCCTTCATGATGTGTGAGGTCAGAGCCACTGGCCTGTAGTCATTTAAGACACTGGGACGTGGCTTCTTATTCACCGGGATCAGGCAGGACCTTTTCCACCCCAGAGGAACTCTCTCCAGCTGCAGGCTCAGGTTGAAGAGGTGATGGAGAACCCCACATTCCCATCACACAGCCTGGCTAATACTGTTATCAGCTGTGTGTTAACTACACAATTTGTATGTCGAATAAAGGAACAAAAGGACTGAGAGCTTTGAAGTTGTCAAAAGGTCCATATGTTGGGAGAGAGAGTCTCCTACTCGTGCTGCCAGTTTTCTCTGCAGGGGGGCTTTCTAGAGCAACCAAAAGGCATCCGCAGCAGTCAGGCCTCAGATGACAGAACAGAGCAACAACAGTGCTTTGTCTTTTCTCCTACTTTAAGAATTTAATTCTAAATACAATGAAATGTAGTGTTCTTAGGGCCATGAGTAGTTTAATAAAAATATACATAACCAGACCAATGAGGTCCTCCTGTTTTCTTCCTAAATCACTTCAAGTTCAGAAAATGTTTAGTTTAATGCAAAATCTCAACGTGCCAAAAGAAGGATAAAGATGCTCCTGTGTCTTTAGTCCAAATCAATCTATTGCACAAAGTCATTCAGTGTCAGAATTGAAGCACACACGTGTCATTATGTCGTTACGTGTCATGGTCGGGGATCAGTCTTTGACGGGTTTTTTTTTTAGCGTTAACTGGCATTTAATGTCTTATCACAGTTCCTCTGTCCCCACAAACGTCCGAAATACTGTGGTTGAAAGTGACGCAGCGGAGCACAATAAAGTCATAACTCTCTTTAGAAAACAAGGTCAAAGAGAAGTATTAAAGAAAAAGGAGAAGCAAAGAATTTACCAGAATGTCCACACAGTTTCAGTGAGATCTGTTATGTTGTTGACAATTTCTTGTTTTGCTCTTTATACATACAGAATGATTTGGGAAAAAAGCAAACGTCATATTTTTCTCTAGAGAAAAAAAGTACATTTCTTTATCGGGGGTTGAAACGGTGTGTTGTGTGAGTGGCAGTGGGGTTAGTGAGCGTCTGTTTGTGTTGACACTGATCCGTGCCCCCCAAGGTGTGACAGCAACATGTGACATCACTCTGTCTGCATGCTTCACAAACCCCCAGAGCCACTCAGAGATATTCATCAGCAACGGCTTTCAGTGGTTCAGGTTTCAAACGAGGGTAATAGTGGTCTCCAGGCCCGGGGTAAAACTACATCACTCCAAAAAGTAAGGTATCCAAAATGAAACACATTAAACCTTAATGTACACAATAGCACCGCTCCGTGTCCATAAACAGGAATTAAAGCTACAGACGTGTCAAGTTAACTTCTGTGATTTTACCTGATCTGGAGGAAAACAGTGCAGAAGCTGGCGAATGTCATTGTTATACAGAGTCTCCCACTTCCAACGCGCCCAGCTCACACAGTCTTTCCAGCTTCTTGGACGCTGACCACCATTGTTCAAGTTTGCTAGGCTGCTCCAGACCCCCTGAAGAACCTCGAGGGCTTCAGCGTCTCCATGGCCAAGAGTGCGCTCCACAAACCCAGAGTCACTGTTGGAAACATGAAGCAAGTCTTTGTGGATTTTTATTATAGTGTATAGAAGGTAATAATCACAGAAGTCATTTCACATACATACATATAACTTCCAGAATAAAAGCTCTCACTTCTGTTGTTGGAAAGCATTGCATTTACGTAATATCCCACTAATAGGTGAACTCCTTAAAGTGAAATCTGGTAAAATCCTCATGAAGATTTCTGGTTTTATCAAGTACAGAGGAGGATGACTAAACAGATCATTGTACAGTTGGGCGTAGTCTTCATAGTTACTCATAGGGAATTCCTTTAATTCCTTCCTCTGAATAATGTTGGCTGTGGACTCATTGGAAAGGAAATGGAGTGATCAATAGTGTGGCATGTGTGCCACAATCACGTGCATGTGCTGCCTCATTGTAAGTGGTACAGAAGCCTGGGGCTCTGTGTGCAGCTCTAAACAAGAAGCAAGAATTTACAGTCAGAGTTCAGCTCAGAGCTGCATAAGTGGAAGAAAAGGTCAACAAAACATGACTGTTCCTTTCCACAGCCTCATCAACTATGACTTTATAGTACTTTATGTCACATAGTTGAAGGGGACCCTGCATGAAAATGTCCAGAAAGTACAACTAACTCTGAATAGAAGTGAAAGAACTAATTTCTAAACATCAGCGTTATGTGAAAATGTGTAATGGCTTCTGTAACGACGAGACAAGCACGTGTGGTAAAGAGTGATACAATGAGGAGGGATTATATCAAATGTCACCAAAACAACACAGCGATCTCAAAGAGACATCTCAAAACCTGGCTGGATTAAGAAGGCTCCGAGGCTAAAGTCTCCAACACAAAGTCATTTAGCCTGATATATTAATTTATCTGCGTTAACCTAATCTCTCTTAGTTGTAGAAAACATTACTTTACTTTACCTTTTAAGGATTTTTTACAAGCTATACAGCTAAAACCCAGCCGTGTGTTTTGCACCGCTTTATTAGCTTGTGTAGGTTTTCTGGAATGTGTTGTAGGAGAGCTGAAAGGCCTTGTTAAGACAGCAGTGAAAACAGTAAATGACAGGATGACAGCATATCTTACCTCATAAAGAGGTTCACATTTTCAGGTGCTTGTTTAAACAGGCCCTCAAACTGGTCTCTGGCCCACTAGAAGAATTGTATAGTAAAGACCATTAAAATGCATGTTTACATGAATTTTACAGTCAGTAAAATGTCAACGTTTGTACTGTAGGAGAACACAGGGAGCAACCAGAAAAATATAAGGATCTGACAGCAGGGTTGTTCTCTCCACCACTTTGGTTCAAATTGAAATATTCCATAATTATCCATCAGAGTGAAATTCTTTGGGCATTCAGTGTAGATTTCAAAGCAAATATAACAAAAATATATGCAACTGATTTAGATTATTACACATGTGAATGCATAAGTTGAATCGACCTAAATTTGAACTGGAAATGTTGATCCCACCTGCAGAGTGTGCTCGATGCGGTGAGGGAAGTTCTTGAGTGTGCAGAGTGGGATGGCATTTTTAGAACTTGATTTGCTTTGTCCATAGGAATCTGTCAGGTGAGGTACCACCACCAGAGTATGACCTTTGTTTCCCAGAGTTCCCCCTTCCAGCAACGCCTTCTGATGTTTCACGCAGAGTCCATCGAGATAGACCCCTGCGCAGGAAAGAAAACGAGGGAGTTCAATTCTTAATGTGTTAGTGTATGTGTGCGCTTGTTTTATCACTGTGGCAAAGACATAAGTGTGCTCACTGGCTTCCACATTATCAAGGGCTGCCGCCGCTCCACTGAGACCCATGAAGAAGCTGTAATCATAAACTCCTTCACTGTCTGGGTCCAGGCGATTCTGGTGAGCGGTGATCTTCATCTGGGGGTTCATCTCTTGTGCTGCCTTGGCTGCAACTTCTGATTTTGGTTTCTGGATAAGGATAAGTGGGCAAATTGGTGGTGTGTTTGGGAAGTTGTGTATTTAATGTGAGCAATGACACTAAGGATGGTGTGGTGACACAAACAACCACAATGCTGCCACAGAGGATGGAACATGGCAGATAAACCTGCCGCAGGTCTAGATAACCAGGTTAAACAAGGCGCAATGAGCTGTGAGAAACTGGCAGGTTCTTCTCTTAAGACCAGAAGCTGTGATATTCAGTATTGTGTGTTTTCTCACCCCAATATCCTTAGACCTAAACAGGAACTGACGGTTCAAGTTGGATCTTTCTATGAAGTCCATATCTGTAACAGTGATGTGTCCTTCTTCTCCTGCACCAAGCCCGATGAGGGCAAAGTTTTTGAGAAGCTCACAGCCAATGGCACCAGCTCCAACCTTGAAATAGGACATAGGGTGTATCAGAATAGATGTGGAGGATAGTTCAGACAGTGCAGATGTATGTAACATTGATTGTTTAAAACATTTATGCTCCTGTACATATTTTCTTTTTCCAGCATGATGCTTCATGTGGAGTTTTAACAGAAACAAATCAACAAACACAGAAGTTCAGCAAAAAAGTGTAAAAATAACATTGTCAAAGGAAACAGAAACAGGGCTTGGCACTGTGGAGTGGCCCCTTCACACCAAGAGGTCAGTACAGGCAGGAAATGCCACCTGAATCACAGCCATTTCCTGTATGTGCCATCATTAACGGGATCAAAGCAAAACACAGATGGAGCACCAGGTTTCCATGCAGAGGGTGCCCCCTGTTGGACGAATGTCAAACCTGCCCTCACCAGGAAATACTTCTGCTGCTTAATCTTCTCCTGGAACGCTGAGCCAAACACAGCGATCTGCCCATCATACCTCGTGCCTCTCTGTCAGAGGGCAGAAATAAAGTGATTCAAGTTACATACTTGAATCAGGTTCACGGGCTGTTGATATACAGAAAATATGTTTTAAAAGGAGTTGTCTCTGAATGCAACTAAACGTACTGCTGAAAAGGAGCATTCTGCCAGTTGATCCTCTTCTGCACGGAGGCACTCAAGTGCATCAAAATATAGCCACTGTTGAAGAGGAGTAAATTTCCCGCTACATGCCTGCAGAGACATAAAGAGCACAGAGCAAAATACATCAAGCTTTGTGTGCCACTGGCCGTAACTGTTAAATTAAATTTTGAAAGGAAAGGGAAGGAAACGGCATTGACCTATGACCTCACCTTGATCACTTCATGGGCAGCAAAGCCTCCGATGACAGCATTCATGGGAGCCAAGTCACCGCGGGCTGTGTAGGACAGGTGTCGCACCGCAGCTTCATCCAGCTCTTCCAGCTGTGCAACTGCATTGAGCTCTCTCACGGTGGCAAGCAGGGCATCTGCATCTGACTATGTGAAATAATAACAACAGCTGCTTTAAATCATAGCTTTTCATTTCACTAATTGATTTTTGGCTGTATCAGGTTGCAACCTTCACTGACCTGAGACCAAGGATGAGGGAGTCGTCGTTCTTTCTTCACAAAGTTATGAAGAGCTTGAAAAGCCAAGTGCAGGGTCTTATGCCTTGATATTTTTCCATAGTCATTGAATTTCAGAAGATCATAATCCAACAGAGCCTCACTCAGAGATTTCTGAAAAGTTGTTTTAGTAACAATTTATTAACCTTTTCCAAAGCAAAAGCTAAGAGGGTTAACAAAAGGAGAAAATGCAGATACTTACAAACTTTACCACAAAGGGCTGTTTGACCTCAGTCACCACTCCACCCCGTTCATACTCCGAAAAAGCTGAAGTGTCACCAATAGTAAAGGAGTATGGGCCTGTGATTGTGGTGTAAATGATATAGAGCCATATAAATACAAATCATCACACCTATAAAGCTCTACTGCAGTGCAGTGAACATCTCAGCACCTAAAGATGAAACTGTAAATAACAAGTCACACTAACCATGAGCCCCGATCTCCACAGGGTCCATACTATTAAGCTCAGTCATGCCTTGGACTTCTGAGAAGGACACTTTTGTGCCATTTGAAAAGGCGTGTTTCTGGTCATCTACGTAGAACACCACTCCAGGATTGTCCTGAAATGCAGTAAATGTTGACAAGCTGTAAATCTGAGCGAAAAAATTCAGGTAATAATCTTGTACATATACAGCTTTTCTTTCACAGTGCAAGGACGTGCAAAGCTGAATTACACAGGGAAAACATTAGATAAATAATTTCCTTATGGGAATCTGAATTACCTTGGTAATACTTTGTATCATTGTGGACACAGGCATCTCTCCATCGCTGTCCAAGACCTCAAACTCCTCCCCAAAGTCGCAGAACAACTGACTGTAATTAAGGAGATAAGTTCACACTCATCATTCGCTGCAGTGTTGGTCACATCCAATCGTTTCTGACACTGTGCCGTGCCCACATACCCACAGAGTCCTTTGGTGTCTGCTACTATGAGCTTGATTCCATGTGAATGGCAGAGCTCACCAAAGCGCTTCTGGTCATCCAGAGAGGAGTCAGTGAGGACGACCACCTGAAAGACATTGTTTAGTATTCAGTTTGGTACCAGGAAACCTTCTGCACCTAACAGTGATTACGGCCGTGTGATACCTGAAAGTTCTGAATCAGGTCTTCATTCAGAGGTCCAGTGTGTTCTGACACAAGCACATGTGGGTTTAAGTCAGACAGCTGTTGTAGGGAACATGTGGCTCGGTTCTTACCAAGATGTGACTCCTTCAGGTAAAACTGGGGAAATCAGAGGTGTAGTTAACATTTTCTACACAGAGATGGGCGGGTGAGTCCAGTACTGAATAGTGAAAGTAAACTGATGTACAGTCTAGTTTTACTTTTAACCTACAATGAATAACATGAAAGCCTTTTGAATATAAGACAACATAGACGAGTCGAACTGAATCGGATTACTCAAACGGATTACCTGTGCATTATATTAAACAGATCGATATCACTCGGTTAGTACCTGGGAGGACAGGTCGGCCCGAGCTGTCTGGCCTTCATCCTGGATAGTGACAGACTTCACTCCACACAGAATCACATTCTTGGCTATTTCTACTCCGAGACCCCGCATGCCCGCTATGAGGACGCTGGCCGAGCCCATTCGGCGCATGGCGTCATGACCCACCACATACCTGTGCAGATAAAACAGCTGGTGAAACTGTGGGCCAGCAGTGGACAAACAGCAAAATGTGCCGGCAGAACTTACAGCTGTCTGGAGTAGAGTCCTTCATCGATTTGACCAACTTCTGACATGTTGCACGTATTCGTCTCCGACACGAAACGCGCGGGTCTGTTGGACTTGTAGCAGGAAGCGAACACGACCAAAGATCGATAAACCAGTGACAGAATGTAGAATGACAACAATCTCAATGGAATGTATTTCACTTTCGTTTCTGCTTTGACTTTAAAGGGTTTGACCTGTAACGCATGAGACTTTCTGAGATGACCACTAGAGGGCGCTTCAGTACCATGTATCGAGTTGTGACCAGTTTCCAATCCCAGGTTTTATGGTGGAGTGAAGGTAGAAATGAAGGAGTTCAAGCTAAACTTTACCTTATCATAAGTTTATTTATTTTAAGTCTGAAGACATTTTCACCACATGCTAAAAGCCGCTTTCACATATTTTAATAATATACAATAACATAACATTTATAAAAACTTAGAAAGTTACAGTGCAGAATGATATATGTGTGTGTGTGTCTGTAAGGGCACTAGTCTTATGCAACTTAGAATATTTTTATATTTAGAAAAACATTTCATATACTATAGGAAAGTTAAATGAAGGAGACATCTTATGTAATTTGGGGTTTTTATTTGTTGACTTCATGTGGTCATTTATTTCAACGATCTCATGCTTGTAAAGAGTCAACCCGACACTGTCACCTTTTGCAGAAAGTACTCCAGAATGAATTTATGATAACATAATAATGTGGCATGATGAATACAACAAAATTAGGATGTTGTGGTACAGAAACAAGGAAGGATCAACTATTTCTCACAAACACAAACAGTAAGAACAAGGCACAGGTCGATAACCAGCTGCCTGTTTAACCAAAAAGTTGATGATATGACTGAATGGATTTATCAGCCTGAAGAAGGTTGTGGAATACAACCTGAGAGCAAACTGATTAATGTCAGACATGCAGGTGTCAGGAAGTGAACCTGAGCTCTGGATGTGATGTCACCTCACAACACACAGTTTTATTAGTCAAACGGCTTCAGACGATTAAATCCTTGCTGATCTCAGATCAACACAGCCTTCCCTGTGTAATGGGTGACTTGCTTCAGGTCTTCTACTACATGGTTGTGGTTTGCGGCTTGGAGCAGTGGAAGCTGGAGCTGTTACACTAAAAAACAATTTCTTTTGGAAGAATTTGTTTGAAACTTGACTTGAAACAGTTTGAAATGAGTGAACTTTGAATTCAGTGGTGAATTTATAACGCTCGATTACGTCCGTAACAAGATTTCCATTTTGATAAAGTCGGTGTATTAAATTGTTCCTTAATGCCAGTAGTGCTCTAAAGCATTTTGTTAGGACACTGCTACATGTCAGAGAGGTGGTGTGACTGCAGAGTGAATACATTCTTCTCATAGCTTTTTGGCTGGAGGTGCCTGAATTAGAAGAAAAGCCTCATTCCTCATCTGAAAGCTATGCAATGTTGGCAAAAGAACAGCTGGCGTTTAACATGCTGTTTTCAAATGCTAAAGACGTTTTTCCACCGAGCTTTTCAAACTCCCAGTGACTGAGAGGGAAAAAAAGTTGCGGTTCGTGTTATGTCTCCTGGGAAGGAAACAGAGAGGATATTTTTGAGGTGGTCAGATTTCACAATGATTTCAAACTTCCTGGTTGCGGGTGCGGCTTCACAGGACAGCACCCACTTCAGGAATAATCAAATATAGTCAAGTCACAATGACGATGGTATTTTCGGTGTCCAACTTTCAAAATAAATCTGGACGTTCTTAAAGTTTTCTATGAATGAAGAAAACTGATTTACAATTCATGTTGCAAAAGTAAAAAAACCCAAACAAACAGAAATATCGGTTTATACTATGACAGAATGTGAATTAATAGGCTATTTATTTAACTTCTAGCACACTTCTAGGTTGTGCTAGAATTAAATTATTGGTTATTGATTGATAACATTATTATTATTATATAGACTCGAGTGCTACTTTAGGCTGTGACAGCCGTTCATGGTATTTTTATTATTATCATGGTAATTGTTATTATGTATAAACGAGACCCGCATTTTTATTTGCACCTGCCAGGTCTTAGGAAAAAGAATAGGAGAAGAGGGAGGCCACCAAATGTTGATGAAACGTTTTGTTTTTCTTTGTTCAGTTAATTTTCATTTAATCCCTTTCTAAACTCTTTCCAGTGTCGGGGTTGGTGCTGATCTACACTCCAGCATGAAGGCTCTTGTTTTGAAGGAAACGTGTAACATGGAAACTGTGGTCATGGTTGTCCCAGTGGCTTTCTGTAGTTCAGTTTCACTGTAAACCCTGTGCCAGTGGGATACCGGCTGTCTCAGGTGGGAATGCGGCAGTGGGTCAGTGAGTGGAGCAAGATTAAGCCCTGAACACCTTTACCTGCGGGAGGGTTGGACACGTTTCAGCGAAACCACAGCACGTTCAAAGCGAGGTAAGATTTTCTTTCTACTCATTTAGACTGAGAGGAGACATCTGGAGCAGAGACAGGTCCACGTTTATAAATGACTATATACATACATAATACTTCAGTCTTACCCACCTTTCTCATTAGATTTTTAATTGTAAATTTTAAATAAAAAAAAAAGTATTGACAACTTATCTACATTAGTCGCAATAATCCTGACTAACGTATGGTAGTTCACGTTCCCCGTTTGTACACTTTGAAAATAAGTAAAATAGGTATGAAAACTATATGAGATAAAAAGTCTGAAAGCGTTTGGTTTCTGCTGCGCGTGTTCTTGGAGCGTGTGCGTCTCTGGAGTCCTGAGCGATTCCCTGGTTGCTTCACATGTTGCAGCAAGTCACATCTCGCCCAAAGTCTTGACTCGAAAAGCTAATTTTCCCTCAGTCTTTTACCCCCGTTGCTCTCTATGCATTTTAAATCTTATTTATAATAAATTGTAGGCTCTTCAGTCACAAGACTTGTAGGGAAACGGCCGCATTTCTAAGTTTCAACAAGCTGAAATGTTTACTGTACGAGGCCTACTTCAAAATGGAACTCTCAGTCTCTTAGAGAATCTCTGTTGAATGTACGCATTAAAAGTTACTGCTGTGTTAAATCCTCCTCTGTCTTTCCTCACAGAGCTTCAAAATGTTTTCCCTCACCAAGATCACTTATAGGTAGCACTTCATCACAGTGATCCGTGACGTGGAGATGGTCACTTGGGCCACTTTGCTGACAGTGTGCCTATGGATACAAACACGGACGTCCTGGGGACAGCACACGTGTCCCTCTACCCCTCGCAAACTGGTTGATTTCACTGTCAAATATTCCTTCCCCCACTTCCAAACCGCTAAACCCATTCAGAACTTAGTGGTCGACGGGGAGAAGGATGAGGAAGAGCAAAGAGTGTACGTCGGGAGCCAGAATGCAATCCAGGCAGTCAACCATAGTATGAGGAAAATATGGGAAGTAAAAACTGGACCTGTTGGCAGTCCTGGATGTGTAACCTGTCAGGTCTGTGACATAGAAACACAACCTGGAGATCCAGTGAATACAGACAACCAGGTTCTGCTTTTGGATCCCGCTGGATTGGTCTTGCCATACTTGTACTTTTGTGGAAGCACTCAGCATGGGATATGCTACTTCATTGACATCACCGCTCCAGAACCTGAACCTAAGTGTTTGCACCAGAAGAAGACTAACACTCCGTTGGACTGTCCGGACTGTCTGGCCAGCCCACTTGGCACCAAAGTCACCATCGCTGATGACGGGGCCACGTCGCTTTTCTTCGTAGCGGCCTCTGTCAATGAGAAAGTAACGCAGACGTATCCCAGAAGGTCTATATCAGTAGTGAGGCCCCTTTCAACGGAAGACGGTTTTCATGTGGTCACAGAGGGCCTGACGGTGCACCCTGATCTGCAGAACTCCTACAAGATTGATTATATCTACAGCTTCTCCAGTAAGGAGTATGTCTACTTTTTATCCATGCAAAGAGAAAATCCCGCAAATAGCAAATCAGCTTTTCAGACTCATCTGGGACGCCTACCGATAGTAACTCCTGAGACGTGGATGTATAGAGAAGTGGTTCTGGAGTGCCGGTATGAGCCAAAACGCAGGAGGAGACGGAGGGAGGGTTTCAAGGACATTGTATATAACGGGCTACAGGCCGCACACTTTGGGCAAGTCGGGAAGGACTTGGCCAGTGAGCTGGGGGTGGATGAGACGGAAGATATGCTGTATGGAGTGTTTGCTGAGGTGAATGAACGTGGCCAGCCTCTTAAAAACTCAGCCCTGTGTGCCTTCCCTTTGACGAAAGTAAACTTTGCAATTGATAAGGGTGTGGAGGACTGCTGTAAGTCAGGTACGGAGCAGCTGTCCAGAGGTCTCTGCCACTTCCAGCCGTGTGAGAGCTGCCCACATGAAGTGAGTAACTTTATTTTTATGCTTGGTTGTCATCAGAGCAGAATAGTACAAAGGTTGTTGTGTGCCCAGACAGGAAGTGTTTCATTCAGACAAACACTGTATAATTAAGTCACCTGCTATTTACACTGTCTTGAGCAATTAGGGATGGTGCATCATAAGAAATAGGACAGTTACAGTACACAAAGTAAATATTTACTAGTGGAATATTGTGTACCTGTGGCCAGTCTGTGTAAGGCGTGTGCCAATGTGTATAAGAAAGCTAATGAGAAAACCGGGAGGGGCGGATGAGTCAGCAGTGTGACCTGCACATTACCACACAGCTCTGTTCAGTTTCAGGCTCGCTCAGTGAAAGGGTGTTTACATTACAAAACTATTTTGTCAGATCAGATTTGATTTCCTGTTTGCTATGCTAACAAAGGAGAAAAGTAAATGGCAGGTAAAGGAAATTGAAAAAGCTTTGGGCTGTTCATGACATAAAAAGGTGCAGTCTTTCCATTTTTTAAGAATTCATACTGTGCCAACAAACACAAGTTATAAATCCTGCTGATAAAAATGTGGAATTCCAAGGGGAGACATGGTCTTGGATGAGTGGAAAATAAACAGATACATTGAAGAAGTGAGAATCAGGAAGGAAAGAATCACTTTGTCAACTCATTGAATACTGGTTATAATACTGTGTTAAAACTGTGGGCATCTTCTATTCCCAGATTATCCATACAAGTACTTCTAGGATTAGGCATGTTCAAAAAATAATTTAGACACCATATGCGTTCCAGGGGGAAGTGCTGTAATAAATAGTGACTGAACTTAAGGCATTCAAACAGTGGGAAGCTAACAGGGGCAGGCCGGGGCAGGTTGGCTACACTACTTTGCAGTGAAATGTTTACTGTTGGTCTAAAACATCCGCTCTTTTTTTGAATAACTACTTATAATGATAACTCTGACTCACACATCTGCCTGCCTTAACTGTTACGTATGGATAGTCGAGTTTCAGCGATGACAGCCTGGACTGAGAAACAGTGAATTTATGGGGATGGAGTCACTGCCGTTTTATAACCTTGTTACTCTCACAGTGTGTTACTACGACTGGAGGCACTTCCTCTTTAATTAGACGATTTAAGATTCTCCCGGTTTGCTCTTTCATCTCTCTTAAGAGCATGCCTGTTGTGCTGCGTGTGTCTAGGGGAAGAGTGCTATTGACACAGATGAAAAACATTCTGTAGTGGAAATCTTGTGCGCGTTGACTTGTGTTAATAGCCTTGTACTGTATTTTTCCCAGAGCTCTGAAGGTAATGACAGATGCACCGCCAAGCCCACTCTGGTGTCAAAGCCGTACTACAGAGTCGACCTTTTCAACAGGCAGATGACAGATGTCCTGTTCACTGCTGTCCTCGTCACTACTATTGGGAACCACACACTGGGCCACTTTGGTACATCGGATGGCAGGATACTGCAGGTAACAACATGTCAGGGGATGAAACCATAGCGTCATTAAGTGCTGTGCTGTAGTGACATAGATGTTTGCGCTTTACAGCTCTAAACAAAATATTTGCGCGTTTCTACCGTCAGCCAAAAGCATATTAAAACTTCCAAACATCAACATTACTTGTGTCTCACTGGTTTAGATGATTCTTACCACGTACAAGCCTGTTGTTTTCGCCAACTATTCTCTGGGAGAGAGCGCAGTATCCAGCACAGCAGCCGTGTACTCAAAGGACTCACTTCTCTTCGTAGTGAGAAATAAGGTGAGTTATGTCATTTCTGCTGCAGATACTCTCTGACTGTTTTTATATGCCTAGCTTATCCCAACATCATATTTATCCTATCAAGATGTTCAGAGTTCCCTCTGCAGGACCAGGGTGTGCACATTTTCAGACATGCTCCATGTGTTTGCTGGCTCCACCTTTCATGAACTGTGGCTGGTGTTCAGGAACATGCTCACGGCAGCATGAGTGCACCTTGAAATGGAACAAAGACTCTTGCGCACCTGTCATAACAGAGGTAGTTCTGCTGATAGCTGTAACTGATTAACCTTGAGCCATAAATCTGCAATAATTTAACGGAGAAGCCGAATGCTACTCTGAATGACGACATGTTTCTCTGTAGTTTTTCCCCAAAATAGCGCCCGCTGGTGGTGAGACAGAGCTGACACTGTGCGGCTGGGAGTTTCAGTCTCCCCTGAGACCTGCCATTATCAGTGGGACCACCCATTTAATCAAAGTGGGTTCTAGGAGCTTGTGTGCCATCCAGCCTAAGAAGAGCAGCAGTGAAGTGTGAGTAGCTCACCTCACCCTAAAATACTCTATGGACGATGCCACGTGCAGTTTCTCTTCTTGACTCTTTACAACTTATGTCACACATTGCAGCTTTCATCCTTATGGACAGGGACGGATGTACAATATTAATTTACTAATATATATAATTGAAAATATAATCTTAGGTCCCTGAAAAACTTAGTTTTCTGAATTTATTTTAATATTTATTCTGGTGAACTGTATTTTCCTCATTTATACATATATTACATGTGAATCATTACAGCGTGTGCTACATTTTACTGCTGTTCACGGTGGGCTGTTATCTAGCAGCACTTGTTTGTAGTTGTTAACACTACATTATAGACTTAAAGTCACTACGCAGGTGCTGAAAAGTGTCAATGCGACAGTAACAGTATCAGCACAAAGTGAAAGAAATGTCTGCCTTCCCACCTCCCAGCACTGTCCATCTGTACGTCTGTTGTCAATACAAGTGGCCAAAAAGCGAACAAGAGACTGTTGGCGATTACCACAGAAACAAGTTGAATCAAGAGTAGCTGTGCTGGATCAGATGGTGAGAAAGTACACACAGAGATTTACTGTGGCAGTGTTATATAATACTGTCAACATAGCTGTAATAAATGCTGGACTGCACCAGTGAAAGGATGTCATGGAAGAACTTCAGAAAGCGTCTCGCACATGAACATTGGTCCAACCACATGAGAGGACAAGACAGCTGATGGTACGAGGGAGTTAGAAATGACCTGTGTGGACTGTGAGAAACTGACCCACACGCATCAGGAACAGTGAATCTGATCGGAGGTGGCTGCGCGATATTTTGTTCAAGTGAACCACCTAGAGAAAACACTGATGGTTGTATAGCATCTGTTCAGTAACTCCTTTTTCTGATTGAAACAAATACTGCATTCAATACAGTTTCTTTGCCTGTGATGGTCAAAATACGAATTGGTATACAACGGTTTCTGGTGTGTATACTTTTTTATTCAGATATTTTGTAAAGTTACTGTATCCTAATATCCAACGAGAACTTAAAAAAATGTGTTTGAAGAAAATAAGAGAATAATGCAAGTTATATTTGTATGACGATAATAACAGCTGTTCAATGGTGGTCAGTTAGATGTTACTCCCAAGTGTAAAGAATCTCACCTCCTGATGTTTTATTATTGTTATTATTACTTATCCCACAAATATAGACCAATGTATGCATCATTGTATGTTGATTTGTAAAATTATATGCAAACAATACATAGAGGTCAAAATGACTATTCCAGTAGTTGTGGGTTTCTGGGAGTTTGAGTGTTGAAGTGTATTTGTAAATTTGATTGGCTTCCCTAAAGGGGATTTTCACATATTTTTCCAGCACTGCTTACGGCAATGCAAACACTGATGATTGAATCTGATATTTAAGACTTGATACAACTTAATAAGTAGGAGAACCTGGTCAGCACATGTAATCATGTACATTTATTTCCTGGAGATACACGCTTGCTTGATGCAATTAAAAAAACAGAAACAAGTCTTGAGAAAATCAATCACTAGTTGTACATTAAAGATGTTTGTCTTTAATACAGCCTGGTATGCAAGATTAAAGAAAAAACACCGAATCAGGACCTAAACATCACTTTGCAAGTGCATGAGAGGGAAGTGAAGGGCCCCTACTCAATCCAAGGCACAGATCAGATGTCTGGCTTCTCCTTTGTGGTGAGAGTGATGTCTTCTATCATTATGTATCAACAGGCAACTCTCTAATATAATATATTATCTATATATAATAATGTACATATGCCAACATACGGTGAAGTAATTGTAATGTGATATATTTTACATTTGCTTTGTCAGGAGCCTGTCATAACAGATATCACACCTGACTATGGACCAATGTTTGGAGGAACAGCTGTTACGCTCACAGGCAGATATCTTGATTCTGGGATTGAGAGGGCTGTCTTCTTTGCCGACAAAAAGTGCAACAATCAGAGGTGAGCAACAAGACAATTGCTACTAGTTTTATGAACATGTGTATATGGTCTACATTACATTAATTCTCTGTTAAATATTGTGTAAATCCAGTTACTGTGATTGTGTCTTATTTTCAGCATTCCTGGAGTAAATGACGATTTGTCTTCAGTTGTTTGCCAAACAGCAGCTGCAGCAAGTGTTGGAGAGGTACCTGTGAAAATCATCATCGACACCTTGCAAGTGACCACAACTAAAATGTTCTTCTACAAGAAAGACCCAGTTATAACCTTTGTCCATCCTCTCTGCAGTTTCAGAAGGTAGAGAATTGACCCCTGACCACAATTCTTCCACATAAGTTATGTGATGACACTTAAATGTAACGTCACTATAAAACAAGGCCATGTTATTTATTCATGTGGTATTTTACTTTCAAACAGAGGCTCTAAGCTGCTGATAGAGGGTCACAATCTTGACTCTGCCCACAAAACTGTACTCCAGTATATTTCCAAAAGTCTCCTGCATCCTCTTCATCAGGTAAGTTGACTTTTGATCCTTCAAACCTGGTCAATTCTTTCTGTATTTCAATTTCCTTTTATGCCAGACATTCGCAATAGTTGGGATACAAAACTATATTTTATCTACTGATTTCATTTAAATCAAAGTCATTTGTTCATTCAGGTCTGCAACACCACAATGAATGCCACGCATATGGAGTGCTCGGCCCCTGCTTTTCAAGAGGAAATGCCAGAAGAAAAATCTGACACAGGAAATATTTCTATTCACATGGATGGAAAAAGGGACCTTTACAAGAGCCGTTTCGACTACCACCCTGATGCCATGGTCATTCCCTTTGAAAGCGAAGATAAAGAATTACTTCTAAAACCAGGAGACACCGAAGTTTCACTGCATGTATGTTTACACTGGTTTTGCTGTTTATGTCTATTCGTGTAACTAATTTGGGAGACAAACACATTTTCTTTGCATTGATATCTTAGTGATTTAATACGTGTTCACTGTAATTATATAATTAATAATTTTTTCACATATGTAACAGCACAGCCACCTGAAGACAGTAAGCACATGTATGAAAATCACAATGACAATTGGCGATGTGCAGTGTAACGCTCAGGTTTTGTTAAACGAGCTGACCTGCAGGATTCCTAAAGGCCTGGTTATCCCCAGTGAGGGATTACCTGTCAAGGTGAGAGTCTGCTTCTGGATCAACGTCCTTAACATACGACAGGAAATGCTTAATTAAATGAGCTTAATTTAATTTGAGAATAATCCTTTGTTCCAATGCTCTAGGTGTCTGTGAACAGGAACGTTTACCACGTGGGTAGAGTAGTCTACAACAACCACCACCAAGCTGTGATAGTGGGTATTGTGCTGGGCATCATTGCTGCACTGGTAGCTGGCGCTGGTCTTGCATTACTTGTAATGATTCATCTAAGGAAGAAAAAGAGAAGTAAGAAAAAAAGAAACACCTCTATAAAATCTTTTATACTATAATTAGTAATGCTTAGTAAATTACTTTTACCACTTTTTAAATGTATTTTGACAGTTTGTTTAGTATTTCTCATTTACTGAACATGTACTTTCAGCCAATATAGAGAATCGTCTGTCAACGATGATTCGACAAAGTCGCATCAATAGCAACAATGATTTTTCACCAACAGGTGACTACAGGCGTGGTGAGCCGTCAGTTCATTCTTTTATTTATTAATCCATATTAAGTGTTCTTCATCCAGTACACATAACCCCTTTCTGTGTGTTACTATAGATTTGTCCAGTCAAACATCGGGCTCAGGAGGAATGGCCTTCCATGGTTTACTATATGCTGCCAGCTATGATCATCTCTCTGTTCCTTTAGTCCCACGAGACAATGTCTCAATGGTCAGCCTGAGCACCGAAGTGCTTGAAGAGGTCAAAGATGTGTTGATCCCTGCTGAGATGCTGAGAATTGAGGATTGCCAGATTATTGGCAAAGGTAAGTCTTTTGTTTCCTGACTTCTTTCATTCCTCCTCCTTGCTTGTTTTTACTTTTTTACTGATGTTAAATTGTTGGACTGTTTTGGAAATGCACGATGTCCACGACCTCTTTTTATGCAGGCCATTTTGGGACGGTGTATCATGGATACCTGATAGACAGCAACGAACAGGAGACTCACTGCGCCGTAAAGTCACTGAACAGTATGTGGATAGCTACAGTAATTTTTGATCAGCCCCATATGAGCACCTGCCTGATAGACTTGTCTGTATAACAGTATGTGTTTTGTGTTTAGGAATCACAGACTTGGGTGAGGTGGACCAGTTCCTCAGAGAAGGCATCATCATGAAGGGTTTCCACCACCCTAACATCTTGTCCCTGCTCGGAATCATGCTTCCCAAAGAAGGGCTTCCTCTAGTGGTTCTGCCGTACATGAAACATGGGGATGTGCGTCACTTCATCCGCTCTGAGAAAAGGGTAAATCACACAATGGATTTGTGAACCAGTTGGGTCATGACTGGGAATGTTTGCACTTTTAACCTAGCATGAAATCGTACTACTTCAGACTATGAACACTGGTGTAGTCAGCTGTGTTTACCTGTATTTTGTTGTCATCCACAGAACCCAACAGTGAAAGATCTCATAGGGTTTGGGCTTCAAGTTGCCCGGGGGATGGAATATTTAGCACAGAAAAAGTTTGTCCACAGAGACCTGGCTGCACGTAACTGCATGTGAGTGTGAATCATAGGTCCATGACATGTCAGTGGAAAAACTTTGTCCAGCTAAAAGGAGGCATTTTCACTGTTGACAAGCAACTAGACTTTATTAAGATGCTTTTTTCTTTTCAGGCTGGATGAAAACTTCACTGTTAAAGTGGCTGATTTTGGCATGGCGAGGGACATTTATGATAAGGAATACTACAGTATTCAAGATCACAAACGGGCAAAGTTACCCGTGAAGTGGATGGCCATTGAAAGCCTGCAAACACAGAAGTTCACAACCAAGTCTGATGTGGTTCGTATACTTCATCCAAGTCACAGAAATACGATTGTAGGTATTTTATTTGCATCTATCTACATTTCTCATCTGTTTCCCAGTGGTCGTATGGCATCTTATTGTGGGAACTGCTGACCAGAGGTGCTAGCCCGTATCCAAGTGTGGACCCCTATGACATCACACACTACTTGTTGAAGGGACGTAGGCTTCCACAGCCACAGTTTTGTCCTGATGATCTGTAAGAATCATACCAGCACGCTACAGATATCATGTAACGCTACACTGTCACTTCCTCATCCATTCATTGCACATGTATTCATTCCATAGTTATTCAGTCATGCTGGCGTGTTGGGACCCAGAAGTGGAGTGCAGACCGACCTTCCATAGACTGGTAACAGAAGTGCAGCACATCCTGTCCTGTTTGGAAGGGGAACACTACATCAGTCTGAAGGTTACCTATGTCAACTTAGACCAGCCGAGGCCTTACCCTCCCCTGAATGAATCTGCAGATGAGGCTGAGAACTCAGACGTGGACACACATAGTCATGCTGCCAGCTTTGTCTCAGAGTCATAAAAGAAGAAGAACAACTTGCCGTGTTAGAAAAGCTGCTGATGTTCTGGACATAAGGTTTGGCCTCTGATTTAAAGGCCACTAAAGGTAGTAAAAACTTATTTTTTGGAGCTGAGGCAAAATCACACTGGTAGTTCATTATCCTTGTTATTGTAACTAAGCAGAGACAACATTTCGATGGAAGTAGATGTTTTATTCTTTCAACATCTGAAGTGTGAATGTGACTAAATGAATGTAACATGATTTTGTAATCAGATTTTTACAAAAGGGTACATGAGAATATTTTATATTTGCCTCTCTTTTATATTAAAGTATTGACGTGGAGACTTACAGGGATGCTGACTTGTGCTCAGGGGGTCAACTCACATTTTATTCTTGTTATATGGATATAAAATCGTCCCTTCATATAGGGTATAGAATGTACTTAATTTAGGTAGGTTGTACATGTGAAATGATCATAATGGATGCAGAGTGCTGTGCTGTGCTGTTCAAGCATCACCTGCATGACATCCTCTGCAGCAGTACTGGTAACTACCACTAGAGGACAACCAATCCTTCCTTTTAAAGCGTGTACTACTTTATGCCGCAGTGATACTCGCTGAAGCTCAAAACAAAGGTGTTACACAAGCGGTACAGCTGTATTCTGGTAGGCAAATGTGACACATTCAGCCTTTCAAATCAATCATTGAAACACAATGGCACAGTTTGGGGAATTTCTTTGTTTTCATGTAATTTAAATGATCCCCACAGCCAATTAGACGAGGATGTGGCACGCATTTTAAAATGTATGCACTGATCTTTTTTCATTTTTATGCACAATGATTTATACAAATAATTTGTGTATTTTCACCAGAGGTCTTTATACTTTGGGCAATGGATTTGCCTTTCATTTACTTGATTTTTGCTCCATGTCTATCTCTCCACTTATTATTTCGATGCACTGTAAATATTATTTTTGTATATGCAAATAGTTTATTATTTGTACTTGCCCCTAAAATATGCTAACAAAATAAAATGTGTCTCAGTTTCTCCCTGTACCCTTATCTCAAATAAATTGTAGGTAAAGGTCTTGCTACAAAAAATTATCTAAAATGTGAGAATGCGGATCACTTAAGTTCTTCATCAAAGTGGATCATGAAAGACTGTGAAGAAAAAAAAGACGCTGAGTGCAGTGACACCGGTGTGAGGCTGTATAACTCTCTGCTACTCTGTTCTCTGCCAGGTAGATGAGAGGCAACTCACACACTGTTAAAGATCTGAAATATGTCAGCTCCATCAGTATGCAACTGCATCACTAACCTGTGTATCCAGCATTTGTAAAATGCTATGAATAATTTATGGATCAAAACAGATTTTTTTAGCAGTTGTATCCTGGTCCAAAAAAAAGTGGTGGCGAACTCTGATTGTCTGCATGCAGAGGTTTAGTTTTTGAAAACGACTGAACAAAAAGCTGAAATGACACTTTCAACAACCATATAGCAACTATAACACATGTTTCATACAAGAAGCAAACATAAATCATGTCAATCCTCCTAAATGTTCGCTATTTCTAGACCACACATGATGAGGAAGATGTGAGGTGTGGAAAAGAAAGGGTTGGACAATAAATAAACATAAGTTGTATATGGACCCACAGATGGGAAATACTCAGCCTGTGTCCCCGTTAGCCACTGTTGACTTTTTTTTGTATTTTAGAATGAGAAATGTTTTCTTGTCAGGTTCAGGTACCGAGCAACTACCTGTAGGTTGTTAAATATCCAGGAAGTAGGCACGCACTCAAACATCACAAATGTGATGGTTTTGACTTAATGCGTCCACTTGCTGCTAGTTCAAACACTTCACAATTAGTGTACATTAATTAACCTTACTTAATGCATTAATAGGCATTAATTAACAGGTATGTAAGGCTAACTAATGCATTTACTAACAATTTACTAATGATATTTATGTTACCTAAGGCATTAATGTATATATTGAGCAATGGAAATAACACGAAGTATGGGTTCACAATACTACTTTTACTTAAAAAAGTTATTTACTTAATTTAAGCTCAACCACTGAGCTACCAGGCCGCAAGAATGCCCTGTAGTGTATAATAAGCCTTACTTAACTGTAACCATAATTTATTAAGGGTTTTAAAAGATTTGTAGTGTTGAGGATAGCCCTTTGAGCCAGTGTTGTTACCATCTGGCTCAAAGGTGGCAACAAAAAAGGCAAGTCGCACAGAGAAATATGTTTTTCAAGGTGGTTTATTTGATCAAAACAACCTAGATTATTAAAAAACAGTGAGGTGTGTTAGTCAGTCAAAAGTTAGTAATAAAACATGTACAAAGATTTTATAGAAGTGTTGTAAAAAGGTGCAACAAACCACCAAAAAAAGGCAGGTGGGTTCAGGAGGAAACCAGGTTGCGGGACGAGAAAGAAGGTGCAATGGCTGACTTTTATGCACTCTGGAGGCGAAGATACAATTTGTAAACCAATACTTAAAGTTATGTTGTGTATTGTTCAATTATAAATAATTATTACATTACGTTGTGGGAATGAGGGTTATAATTAACATTAATAAATTATTGTATATAGTAACCAGTAATTCATGTATAAATCAATGTCTTAGTTAGAAATTTAATATTATAAATATTATAAATACCATTAGGTAACATTAGGTGAAGCACCCACAATTTCGCTGTCTACCTTGTACAATAACAATAAAAGTTTATTCTATTCTATTCCATTACCAGTTAGTTAATGCTTATTAATAAATTAAATAATGCTAATTAATGTGCCCTTATTGTAAAGTGTTAACATATTAATTATTAAAAAAAATTGTGAAAAAATTAAATTTCACTACGATCACTGTAAATGAAAACTATAAAATTCATTCAATTTTAAATTTTTCATTAAAATCATATTTTTTTTAATACAGCGGCAAATCACAATATAAGTCCTCTCAAGGAATATTACAGATTAAAGATTATGTAAGATTTGAATTTACATAGAATATACAGAATATACTGTATATGTAAAAAAAATATTGTAGAAAACATAATCTCACTCAAAAACAATGAAAGACTACCTGCACACAGCTTTGTAATGCATCTTTTATAACCTGCTGAGTCAAAACCAAGGCAACGCAAAGCTTCGACTTTAGTAATTTGGGAGTTGTGCTGCAGGTGATGATTATTTCCAGTATGCATCTACCTAAATGTGTGTTTTAATCGAATGACCACACATAAATAAAACCAAATCATATTGTAACACAGAATAACTGTACGCCATGGCCACACATAAGGGAACAGTCAGAACATCTGCTTTTGTACCCCAGAGCTTGCAATGCTAATTTTGCTTCAATCTGGTTCATTGGTTCCACTTATTCTTGCGTTCTTTGACATTAAACTCAACTTGCATGAAGAGCCTTATATAAAAAGGCAATATTATAATGTGGATGTTATTTATTTAGCACTGAGGTGGAGAAACACTGAATCCACACCTTCTGTTATGCAACTCAAAAACAAACTTTCATAATGTCCTACCCAGCTCAACACCCCCAGTTTGTAACAGCCTATAAAAATGTGATATTGCAGTGCATAAGGAATGAGTTATGATATTGGAATTATAATATAATTATTGACAGATTTGTTGTATTGGACACTATTAGAATTTATAGATGTACCTAATAAAGTGGGTCTAGTTGCACTCTATCTGCCAATAACCCTAAACCAGTTTACCAGATTGTTATATGTAAAATTCTATTGAAAAAGTATGTATCTTTATTCAGAAGCACCAGATACTGCATGGTCCTCCATCACTTACACAGGAATGTACACACACACACACACACACACACACACACACACACACACACACACACACACACACACACACACACACACAGTATCA
>JAUMHF010000021.1:12501546-12573308 GCA_032359275.1 Microctenopoma steveboyesi
ACACACACACACACACACACACACACACACACACACACACACACACACACACACACACACACACACACACAGTATCACAGTATCACAGTCTGGTCTAAAATTCCTTTTGTTCTCTTCAACTGTATATATTTATAAATATTTTACACATTTTCTTCACACTACCCTGGTTTTGAAGCAAGGTTTCATTGAAATCTGTGAAACAGCAAATGCAGCAGCTGTTGTGTGATCCATGACAAAGTGGACAAGGAAAAATAAAGTGTAGCTGACTGTTTCCTGACGCAACATACACAAATTTGTCCTCCACCTGCTAGAGAAGTATGATTAGAGTAGCAGACAGATTGAATAGAAGGGAGGTAAAAGGAGGAAGTAAGATTCATTCTTAACTTTTTGGTTGCTTTCATACATCATTTTTAAAAATTTTGTTTGATATCCATATTCAGCCTGACATAAGCTGGAAAATATATGTGACAAAATACATTCAATTTTATTTTAGGCGTGGGCACTGGCTCCATGTAACACCCTTTCACAGTCGTTAAGGAGGTGATGAAGGTCTCCTGACATGTCTGACTATACTATCCATCTCTAATTAATAGACATATAGTCTTGCCTGATTCACTGCTGCTGAACCTTTCCCTGCAGGTGTTTTAAGGTGGGTTGTGTATGCATTCACAGTCTCACGTTTTTCAACATTGCTCAAGGTCTCTCGATTTTTTAAGATGTTAGTGAGAGAAAGTCTGCAGAGCGGGAAGGGGAACGAATAGGAAGCTAATAACAGAAACTGTGTTTCACAGTTTGGCTTCTTCTCTTCTACCTTTGTACATTTAGTATTTTTGTCCATTCTTGCAATGATGATGATTAAGAAGTGAAATTAATACATAAAGACAAAACTATATAGTTTTACCCTCCTAAAATAACATTTACTTGTGTCTTATGTGAAGCTCAGCCTCAGTTTGGAATGTAATTTAGTAAGATGTATCTGAAAAGATTCACTTCCTGTGCTAAATATCTTGCAAGTCTTTTTCACACTTTTGTTCTCTGAATTGAATCTGCTATCCTTGAGCTTGTGTACCATCAGTAGATACCTGAATAGTGAGGCAATCTTCCTCCCTCTCCATTGCACTTCTCCATTGTTGCATTTCATTCAGAGGGAGGGTGAAGAGCTGGGAGGTCACAGATGGAGAGAAGTGTTATGTTTGATCCCATCTCTGCTTGCTGAGTGAATATCTCCACAGATGGCATTATATTGAAAAGCAAGCACAAATTTGCAGAGCAATGAAAACGCTTTAGAGGCACAAGGCCATGACAGGCACAAAGCTCACTGTACTTGTTGAAAATTTTTCAGCATCTATCTTGTCATCACTGTGTTTTATAGCTTAAAATGTATCTTCTGTTGATTCAAAGATTGATCTTAAACACGTAACATATTTAATATTTTGTTAAGATTACTACACAAATGTAATTATTAAAGGTAGTAATTAAAGGTTATACAACTGTTTTCACTCTATAATCTTTGCAGGTTTTCACGTCTTGACCTATTATAACATAATAAGTATCATTATCATGCATATGTAATCACAAAGATGTATATAACATATGTTAGGCACATGTGCTCCTTGTCTTAGAGCAGCGGTGTCAAACATATGGCCCACAGGCCAGAACTGGCCCGCCAGGGGGTTCAATCTGCATTATTGAAAAAAAATAAGAATAAACTTAATTTTCTTTAAAATCTGCAGTTTCTGCTAGTGGCGCAGTGTTTTGTCAGTGCTATGGCTTGGCCCGCTTTTTTTGTTGACCCTGGCACCCTCTTCAGTAAAATGTCTTATTCAAAAAAGAGAAAAGTGGACACAGAATGTCAGATTTTTCTAGAAAAATTGACCTCTTCCTATACGCTCACGGAGGGAAACCCATGTGCCATGTGTGAAAGTGTTGTTGAAATTGCACATAGTTTTCTTAAAAACTCTTAGGTTGTTCATAATATATTTAGTAAAAGGACAATTCATTATATATCTTTATAATTAACTTCTTCTTCTTTGCACTAATACAAAAAAAACTGGACTTATTGTTAGTTCTATGTAGGTTTGGAATGAGTTTGCTGGTCTGGCCCCCTTGAGTTACTTTGCCCCTTAAAGGTAATTCACATGATTGCTCAGTGTTCATGTACAACCTTATTGCAAGGGCATTATATTATATATAAATATGACTCATGAACATTTTTTAATCAAATACCATGCTTTGCGACCTGACTGGGATGCAGAGATAGCAGGATCGATTCCCAGCTGAGTCACCCAGTCCATCCCTTGAGCGAGACACTCAGCGCCAGCTCCCTGAGCGCCGCCTGTGGCTGTTTACTGCTCCCCCCAAGGGGGGATGGGTCAAATGCAGAGGGCAAGTTTCGTTGTAAAATGTGAAAATGTATTTATTGACAATAAAGTGGATTCTTCTTCTTTATTACCATGAACAGTAAAACTTTAAATATATAGGTGTAAAACTTTCCATTGAACTCAATAGGCCTACATTGCATGTGGACTGGCTCGCATAGCTTAAGTAAAAGTAGTACTAAGGACAAATATACAAATTTACTGATGTGATGAACAAATAATCTACTGGTGCAAAAGAAAGTGTTTTATAGTAGTAACCCCTGAAAATAACTGTGCCATAAAAAATATGGCTTTGTCGGTTTGACCAAAAAGAGGTCAAGCAGAGGACATGGGAAACTAAGGGGATTCCCCAAGATGGCAATAATTAAAATGATGACCACGAAAAATACCTGGAAAGAGAAAGCGCAGATAAAGCAGTTCTTCCAAGAGGGGAGGGGCAAACTTATAATCATTTTTAAAGCATATTTTAATATAAATAGGATGAAAATTATAATCTGAAAACTTTTGTCCACACGATCCACCGTGTACAAGATATGTTTACTCCAAATTATGCACTGCTTAACACCATTTCTATTACAGTAATATTGCACTATACTTTGTGGAAGAATGCATATTTTCATTATTAATATTAAGCTTCTATAAGGAAAAAAGTGAGCCAATAGTTTTATTAGGATGTTCAAAAATAAAGGTTAAAATGGGTTCTCTGCAAACCTTGGGGAAAAAAATCACAATTTCTTGGGCCAGAGAGATTTGGCTTATTTCCATAAATGTTGGACGACAACTGAGTATTTCACAAGTTTGTCGATCCAAGACTTTCTGTGGATGTACAACCAAAAGACAGAGGAGACTATGTTGTTGGTCTAAATTAGTTTGTGCAAGACTCTTCAAACACTTAAGCTAAAAGTCCCAGTACATAAGACCATGTGGCTCCAACCTGTCCCTCTCTCTCTCTCTCTTGAAGGAGATAATTAGCAATCTGAAGCCTACAGCCTAATCCTTTGATTTTATTCCATCTCGTCTTTTTAAAGATGTTTTTAATACCATCTGATCCACTATCTTAGGTATAATAAATTGTTGCTTGGAAACGGGTGTTGTTCCAGCTGATTTTAAACATGCTGCTTAAAAAGTCCTGCCCCTTTTAAAAAAGCTGAAAAAAAATTAATTTATTTAACTAACAGGACCTGCTCAGTAAGCCTGGGTGGATTTTCCTCTTCTGCGCTGCCTCTCATATGTGGGGTCCAGCAAGGGTCCATTCTTGGCCCGATAACCTTCTCTGCTTATGTGCTTCCTCTGGAATTTATTATCAGAAGACATGGTATTTGGTATTTGGACATGGTATTGCATTATTTTGCTGATGACAATCAGTTTTATCTGCCCCTAAAGCAGAACTGTGCAAGAATTCTATCAGGTCCGTACTGGCCTGTCTGGATGAAATAAAAGTCTGGATGTACTTCAATTTTCTTAATCTTAATGAAAAGGAAACTGAGATTGTGGTATTTGGTTCCTTCAACCTGCCCAGCTTATTCAGTGATTTGCCCCACTAGCACCGTATGAACCTTATGTACGTGTCTTCAGTGTGCCATTTCATTCTGCTCTGAAATTTTTACATGAAATAACCACAGTTGTCAAATCCAGCTTTTTCCAACTACATGTACTGGCAAAGGTCAAGCTCTTTTTTGATGTCAAATTTCGAGAAAGTGAATTGTACCTTTCATACCTCTTCTCGGCTTGATTACTGTGATGCATTGTACACAGGAATCAGCCAGTTTTCATGCCCTAACGATTAGCTTGTCCAGAATACTGACAGGGGCACACAAGCATGACCACGTTACCCCTATTTTAGCATCTCTTCGATTGGCTTTTTATTTGTTTTAGAATTGATTTTAAGATTTTATTGCTTATTTTAAAGTGACTTCATGGGGAAGCTTCTTCCTACCACACACCTTGTCGGGCACTTAGGCTGCCTGAACAGATGCTTCTGGTTGTCCCGAGGTTCAGACTGAAGGTTAAAGGTGATCAAGCTTTTGCAGTAACTGCCCATAAACTGTGGAACAGCCTTTCACTCAGTATTAGGAGGGCCTCAACAGTGTCAACATTAAAGTCAGGTCTGTTTCAAAACTAATTTATTCTCCTTGGCTTTTATATGTATGCATATATACATCTGTGTGTATTCAAATATAGCTATGAATATAAACAGTTTTTCTTGTCATTGTATATCATATTGGTCAACTTGTGTTGTTTTAAATGTGTTTATAAATAACTTGACTTGCTGCGTTACAGACAAGTGCCCAACGATGCCATAAATTATTTATGACCCATATAAAAGTATATGTTGTTCAGTGACAAAAAGTCAATGAGAAGCTTGCGTTACCAGCCATATGTTGTTGTCTTCTGCAAATGAAGTAAGCAAAAGTCATATTGCCCTTGGTGAGTAAGGTTTAGATGGGTTTGTCGACAAGTTTGTTGAGAAATTGTGGATAAGAGAGATTTTCTGTTATGCTGATCTGTGTTTGTCTTCCAAAAGCCGTTGTGGCTTGTGAGCCTGTTGCCATGACGACCATCATTTGATACCAGTGGTGTGTAGGAAGGCAGAGAGATATGGTTGAAAATTAGCAAACTGCTTTATGCATGTTTTATAATCTATTCATAATTATCATGTATGATGTGTTTGTGTCTGGGGAATAAATAAAATAACTTTGAGAAAGGAAACATTCATTCAAATATTCAGCAACACTAGCTCATTCTTTCCCATGATTAATTCAAGAATTATTATACTGTGTATGCCTCAAACTGAATACTTAACTGTGAGTACATTGAATACCTACTGTATATATATTTTTTACTGACTCGCTCTATTGTGTATCTTGCTCCCAATGTAGTACTCATATTCCAAAGTAGTGATATGAGGTAAAATTAGTACCACCACATTTGTCCTGCAAGGAACATATTTGAAATTTACTGAAAGGTTATCTTATATCAATTGATGTGATACTCCTTAAATTAACGTCATTCAGATTTGGACTATTGGATATTCATTCATTTATTTAAAGAGGATAGTAACCGCTAACTAACTAGAATAAGTAGAATAATGTAAATAAGTACAATACATCAGTGAAATAAATTGTTCATGAATGAGCAGAAGATAGAGTACAGTTTGTGGTATATGTCTAAAGTTTAGTACATTATTATTTTGTCGAGCTCTGTGCGAAGCTGCCAACATGTCCAGACTGTGTCCGGCCTCTCTCTTAATGACAGCTGAGACTGACTACACCCCCCCCCCCTCCCTGACCCTTCATGGGAAGAGCAGTTGGGTTAATGGATGGATAATTTTATCACTCAAAGTAAACATTGCTTATTCTAGGTCCATTACCATTTAGCATTTTGAAAACCTAGAACAATGAAGTGTATAAAATGAAATTGTTTTTGTAGTTGTAGCTTGCAGCAATTAGTTAGATCCCTCTATAAAAGTGGTTAAGTGCCGGTGCACATGCAACGGCAGACCTCATAAACTCTGAATGAAAAAAAACTCAGAGATAAATTGCCTTTCCACGTGAGCACAGGCACTGCAGTAATTACAAGGATATGAAAATGTTTGAAAACATTAATTTATTTATTGCTATCCTACGGATACGATAAAAACAGAGGTGGAGATACTTTAAATTAAAAGTTGGGTTCATGTGGCATAAGTTGAACATTTCACTGTGAAATGAATTATTATGGACTGTTTGTAGACCAGTTACAAACTTATCAACATTATGGACATCCGGTTGCTGTGTTGTGGTAGCTATGGTAACCTCAAAGAGCACCAAATGTTCTACTTGAAGTGTGAGGGTATCATCTGTGAAACTGTGCCTCCGTCCCTGTATGAAGGCAGGAACAGCCAAAGTCACATGACTTCTCCAACTGTCTAAACTAGTTCACTAAAGTTCATCTGCACCTCGCGAGACACATTCATTCAGGGACTTTCAAGTCACTTTAGTGAAAAGTTATATTTTTCCCTAAAAACAAGCTATTGCCCTTGGGGCCTGTGGCTGCATTGTTATATTACACAAGCATGACTTACAAAGTTTCACTATACATTAGTTTATACAGTATGCTAAATCTAAAACACTTGAAGCATCTTAATTTAGCAGCATTCGTAACATTAGCAAAGTAATTAAAGTAATTTAGTTACTGACCTACTTTTCAATTACAATTAGTCACCCTCATGAAAGACACCTGTCTTAACTAGTCACCTGTATAAAACTCTCCAACATGGGAAAGACCAAAGAGGTGTCCAAGAATGTCAGGGACAAAATTGTAGACCTACACATGGCTGGAATGGGCTACGAAGCTATTAGCAAGAATCTGGGAGAGAAGATGACCACTGTTGGTGCAATTGTTTGAAAATGAATGAATGCTTTGGGGGCGTTTTTCTGCTAAGGCCACCGGACAACATGGGAAACGTGGGAAAATGGACGTAGCCGTGTATCGTAAATTCCTGAGCGACAACCTCCTTCCCTCTGCCAGGACACTGAAAATGGGTCGTGGATGGGTGTTCCATACAGCAAAGGCAACAGAGGAGTGGCTCAAGAAGAAGCACATTAAGGTCATGGAGCGGCCTCGTCAGTCTCTGAACCTTAATCCAATAACAAACCTATGAAGGGAGCTGAAGCTCAAAGTTGCACAGAGACAGCCTCGAACCTTAGTGATTTAGAGATTATCTGCAAAGAGGAGTGGACCAAAATTCCTCCTTAAATGTGGACAAACTTTTTCTAATTACAAGAAACATTTGACCTCTGTGCTTGCAAATAAGGGTTTTTCCATTAAGTATTGTGCATTTTTTGTAAGAGGGTACAAATACCTATTTCACTCAATAAGAAAAGCAACTGAGTTTCTATCTTTGATTTAAAGTTTTTTTTAATTTCCTTTGATGTGCTTATCTGTCACTGTTAAAACAAACATACCACTACAATGATACTGTTCTGAGACTTTTTATTTCTTTCAAACTTAAAAAATCTGCGAGGCGTCAAATGATTATTTCCTCCAATATATATATAATTTTTTTCATTAAATTTTTTTGTGTGAAATGTTTGATAGACTTTAATGTCAAATGTTTTATCTATGCACGTAACCTTCTGTTATTTTTTGTTGTTTTGTTTACATGTTACATTATAGAGACAGTTTCCACAGCCTTTCAAACATCTTCAGAAACTGATGAGACTGTCAAGGTCTCCGCTGATGCATGTCTCCACTCCTTTAAAGGTTTCTATTGCAGACCCCATGACTATTGGTTTTGGTTTCTATGACAACTAAGTTGAACTATAAGTTGACTCATCTTTTACAAGCATGAGTACAGGATGGAGGAGAGAAATGTGCTGGTCAGAAAATCCTTTTTGAGTCGATCCTGCACTCAAAATAAAATCATGTATGTTACATGTTTTCTTTTCCCGGATACACTTACGTTCATCTAAAATTTTCTTAAAACAGATTAAATCCATGTACATTTTGATGCTGTGATGCCTTTTAACACACAATCTTAATTTGATCCTCCTTCTTATGCTTTGTTAAACAGATTAGATTTACAACAAAGAACATCTATTTACACATTTTTCAGATACACACAGATACACATTCCTTTTTACACAATAACATTAAAGAGCATTCTGGTAAGAAAGTTTAATAGGCTTACACCTTGGAAGGAAGCCACTGTTTTTCACTTTGTGACATGTTCACAATCTAAAGCACTGTGAAAAAATCCTAACGTGATATAAACCATATATGCTATTTACAATCTTTCATAAAACAGCTGTTATGGATTTCAGACACAGATGAGAAGACAGACATGCTGAAACTGTGAAGCAGGGGAGTCACTGGAGTCCATTCATAGACTTACAAATGTTGGATTAACTAGATGCAGCCATGGTAACATAGGGATGAGCAGAGCATTGAGTAGTTTTAGAGAAGCATAGTGAGGTACTGCCTGCGAGCTTTGTGATGCTGATATTCCTTTTGCGTATGCTTCTGCTCTATGACGAAAGTAAATGGTCTTGTAGTTAACTGGTACAAATCACACAGGAGGTTTACGCTGCATGAGGCATTGGAGGAATAGGTTTTTATTAAAGTAAAACAGGATCAGACATTTGTGAAATATTTTTACTTTGATAATAAAGTGGCCTGAGACTGTATATATATATATATATATATATATATGTATATATATATATATATACGGTCGCAGGCCACTGTATTAGGCACACCTGTCCGACTGCTAGTTGACGCAAATTACTGATTAGTCAATCACTCATGGTCAAGACGAATCGCTGCAGTTCAAACCGAGCTTCAGCATGGTGAAGGAAGGTGATTTAAGTGACTTTGAACGTGGCATGATTGTTGGTGCCAGATGGGCTGGTCCTTATAGCCACAGGTTGAAGTGGACCTAAACAGATCAATGAACCCTGAATCCTTAGTGCTTTAAAAGCAGCTGGAATTTTCTTAAGGGGATTTTAATTAAGCTTCAGTTACAACATACAATATATTTGCCAAAACCTAATTTCTCATTTATCAAAACGCTACAATAAAGATCAACTTCCGTGGGAATTAATGCTCTTTCAAATGCATAACTACTGCAAAACTCTAAATTATGGAATAGCACCAAATATGGACTTCCACAGATAATTAATTCCAACTGTGACTAATAAAAGCTTCTCTAATAATAAGGGCAATATGACTTTGGAGTAAAATGTCTCAAATGCCTCTACGTAGTCTACACACCTCGATATATATTTCTATTAACCCTGCAACCACAAAGATTTGTAAGAGTTGTCATCATGTTACAAAAAACCCTTTGGAGTGTCACAGGTGTGTAAATCATCCTCAAAGATAAAATATGTCTCATTGGAGTAGGATTTGTTGACTTCTTCTAGTTTCTTCTTTAAAATGGCACCAAATATGGCAATATCTATATCCCTTAAGAGGCTGTTGCTATGGTGACAGCGCACCAGAATGGTGCATGTCAATGACAATTCA
This sequence comes from Microctenopoma steveboyesi, assembly GCA_032359275.1. Taxonomy (NCBI): domain Eukaryota; kingdom Metazoa; phylum Chordata; class Actinopteri; order Anabantiformes; family Anabantidae; genus Microctenopoma; species Microctenopoma steveboyesi. The sequence continues at coordinate 12,510,933 of JAUMHF010000021.1, forward strand.
GCTTTTGTGTCAAGCACAGAGACACACACATATTAGAACATAAACATATAAATGTGGAGCTTATCCATAAATCTACATACATAATCTACACTTTCTTTAGGACACTGGATGTCCCCTAAAATTGAGATGTCTCACCTTTTATCCTCTTATCTTTTATCTAGGGTGCACCTGAGCTGTATTATCGATGCAAATCTTTTCACTGCCTTTGTAGAATAACTATTTTTGTTCTACTGGTGCTCCTGCATCATTGAGGTTATATTTATAATTCCAAGAGGCTTTAAACATTTGCCTATCCCTTTTACAATCCAGGTTCTGTAACTTCTGTAAGTGTCTAGAAGACTCTTCTAAATTTAAACTTAGATGGGTGGTATATAGGTGACTGACTCCCTCATGAAGTGGAGGATTTGAGGAGGATAATAAACCTCCCACGCTTAAATAATGACAGTGATATAAGGGATTCCAGGATTCCGGTTTGTGATACAGCATGACTTGCATTGCTGAGATAACCAGAGCTCTGGAGAGCCATGTGGTACTGGGAGTCAGAAAGGAGCGAGTAGGTGGTTTTGTGGGTAGGTGGGGAACAGGTTAAAGATGCTCCACCACTCTTCTTCCTGTTTCCCAGTGGCCTTTTAGTGGCATTACTCATTTTAGGAAAGAGACACTCCTGTTACATAAGCCAATGCTAGAGAGTCTACCTACCAGCTAAAATCCCTGCAGATCCTCCACATACCTGCATAAACAGTGTTTGCAAAGCTCTCGCAGTGATGACAAAAAGTATTCTAACATTTCGAACTTAGTCACATACAACATAACACAACACACACAAGAGTGTCTTTGAAGAGGTTGAGTGCGTTTTCTCCTCCAGGTGCACCGAGATCTTTTGGTTCACTCAACTTTTGTCTCAGTTGAGCACTGTGAGATTTTTGTGCTGATATGCCTCATCATCATGGCAGTGTTGGGTCTTCTCCCCCCTACCTGATCATTATGTTGTGTAAGGTCAATCAGATTGTGTTTGTTCAATGTATTCTGCCCTTTAATTGTCACTGTGACCAATAAATAATTTCATTTTTGATGTCTTTTTATAATATGTAACACTTAGGTGTTTGGCGTCCTGCCTGAACAACAAAGTATGTCGTGTACCTCTGTAAGACTCAACTTCAATAAAAACAAATCAATCTGTGACATGAAAGGAAATGTTGTTCATAATTTATAATTATAATTATATAAATTATATAATTTAAAATGCACTACTGCTGATGTTGAAGCAAACAAAGCTGTGGGACACACGCTGATGCCTCCTCTCCATATAGTAGATGTTTTTTGGAGGGCAAGAAGACACTGCTCACTTCACGGGGGAGATGGTCTTAAAAAGTGGCACTGATTTCCAGAGAGACTTTTTTAGGGTGGGAGGGGGGGTGGGTCCTGTTTTTTTCCCACAGCTGATGTCTCCAGCTGAGCAGTGCATCACATCACCAGGTTGTTTTACTGTTTGAGATCCTGAAAACGATCCTACTGTTATCCTAACGTTTGCTGCACTGGAGCGCGGACACACACACACACATACACACACACCAGTGGTACACACACACACACTCCCCCCTCCTTCCTGCATCACTGTTAACATCACACGCTCGCGTAATACTCCCGTGAACAAGCTGACTTGTTGGAAATGCTCGAGGATCTTAAACCTCTCTGACTGCACGCTGGCTGTAAAATCTGGGGAATCATCCGAAGCAAAGTGAAACAAGGACATTACTGAAATATCAGACAGAGGATTTGCCTATTGAGCAGTTAACTTAAAGGTAAGTGAGCGCAATTTTTATAATCTTTGATTTACCATCAGTAGATGATAAAACCCGTACATTAACTGTCCTTACTAAAGAAAAAGAAAGAAAGCCACACAGGTGTCTGGACTGTGGTGTTGTGCAGCTTTTTTTCAGCCTCGGGGATTTGCATTTTAATCCCACTGAGGACATCACGCCTATAGTGTGTAGTGTATGTAAAATGTGCACAAAAAGTTTTAAAGCCGTGCTGCACAGCCAGTCGGTCAGAGACACACCATGCTCAATGGTGCAATTAAGATGGATGTTGTGTTGCAGCACCCTGAGAAAAGACACTTACCCTGATGACTGATTGTGATGATTGATTTAAACAAACATGTGCTTTATAATGTTACATGTCGCTGATGATTTTCATCAACACTGTCACACACTAGCACCAGGTGGTTGCGTCTCTTCTGCCGTTATTTCTAGTTCTGTATAATAATGGGAAATTCTGCAGCGTTGAGTAGATGTTTTTGGAATTTGTTTGATGGTAGTTAAACCCTTTTGTTTATGTAACAGACCTGACATTCATTCAGTGACACGGCTGTGTCATAATAGGTTTCATCAAGTTAAAATAGTTGTTACTGGAGCTAACACCATTTTCACATTAATGTGGCAAACCAAACACATGAAACACTTACATGATTTATATTTCGTTCCAAACCCCAAATTAAATATGACTGACGTGAGTTTCAGTCCCATGAAGTGTCAGTGGTCTTGGGCAGTTGTACGCAGTGAGATATTCTGTACAGACAGTACCATGGTGCATACTGTAGCACTTGGTAACCATGGCAACAAAACAACATCAGATAAAACTGGTCAGATGAGCCAGTGATGCTTGAAGAAGAGATGAATGGTAGAATCAATGCATAATAGAGCCAAGCACAAAAAAAGGGCTGATTAATACTCGTCAGAATTTCCGTCACCTCTGTTGATGAGTAGAAAGAACTATAGGCTCTATAGGTTTAGAAAAGAACCTAAAAGTGTAAATGTTTGCACAAACAGCCACAAAGAGTGACATTTAGATCTAAAATGAGACATTACAGACTTTAAGATTTGGCCCAAATACCATTACCACCATCTGGCCCCTGTCACCAAGCCTTTCCCTTTAAAGAGGCTCAGCTATGGCCAAAATCACAGCTCTCTGGCCTGCTGCCACTCTCTCACGACTCTGACCGACAAACCTGAGTCCTGAAATAGCAACAGAAAAGAAAACAGTGTAAAACAGGCCAGGTTCTATGTGTTGGTATAAAATGAACTACGCACACGTTAGTGGGAAAGACAAAAGGAACACAAAAAAACTCTACTCCATTGATTTGACTAAACTGAGATGCACTGTGGTTCCCATTGCACTTAAGCTGTAATCAGAAGACTGCGGTTTAGGCTGCACACACACACACACACACTTACATACCATATATCTCCCATTACGTGCTGAAAAAGTCTGCTCTCTAATGAACTGTAACAACAACTTGGCTGCTACTTTAGGGTGAATCATTTCATTTGATGACTCAGGAAGCTTTGGGTTTGGTGTCAGGTTGGATAAGGGTCGAAAGCGTGGAGTCATTTTGTAATGATCCGGCAAATTGCATTCAGGGATATAGTTTATTTAAATAAAATATGTCGATAGGCTTTGTCATCAAGTTCTGAGTTCAAATTTATTAAAGTATGGCTTGTAAATCTGACAGCTCTGTCAAGACTAGCCTTACTGTAGTGCATTACTGCAACGCAAAGCCAAAACAACCACTCCTTTGGGAACTTGGAGTAGGTGGGTTTGAGATATTTAAACATGTTTTACATTTCATCCTTCAGTGAATTGATGTAACTAGTGGAAACTGCCAAGTTTTAAAAACGAAACTTCAATTCTAACCCCCTTATCCAGGTCAATCAGATGGTGAAGAACGCACCTGAGGTCTTGACTTTCACAGCAAATAGACAAATTACTGTTGTTTTTAAAAGCCCTTTTTGTGCTCTGCTGTAAATGCCTCATTTTTAATTTTTGCCAAAATCATGCTGAAATGTTTTAGGCCTGTGGTGGGTGTCTGAGATCATCACTTTACCTTGGATTCAGGTGGCAAGACAAATGCAGTGAATGTAGGCCGAACATAATTAGGCATTTTATACAACGCGTGTTAGTTCACATGACTTAATAAATCGAATAAATGTTGATAGTGATTCTGAGACGTACGAGTGGGATAGTGCCAGGAGAGGAAGGGAAGATTTACAAAGCGGTAGTGAGACCTGCTTTCATGTATGGTTTGGATATGGCGGCACTAACACTAATAAAAGAACAGAGCTGAAGATGTCAAGCTTCTTACTGCGAGTGACCAGGATGGACAGAATCAGAGGGACAGATCATTTTGAGCAGTTTCAGATTCAGAACCAGCATTGCTATGGTAGCACATACAAGGAATTTAGACAGGGTGGCACATTGACAGAAAGACAAGACAGTGTATGTGTGTGTGTGTGGAGCAGATACAGAAACAGGAAACAGTTTGGAGACAAAGTTAGGGAGGCGTGGTGGAGATGGTTAGGGCAGCGAAGGAGAAGCTGCAGAGGAGGGATAGTGAATATACTGGACAAAGAATGATATGGAGTATGGAGCTGCCAGGCAGGAGGAAAAGAGGAAGATGCTTCTTTTATCATTAACCTAATAGCACTGAACATACACACAAAGATAATGTATTGCTACACATAGCATTAGCAATAGCACACAGGTACCAGTAGGTGAATTTACTTACAAACAATTTGTAGTATTTTTTTCATTTGAAAAATATTGTTGACCCAAATAATATTTATAATAAATTGCTCATTAGCTTATTGGCATTATTGTGTGGATGTCTTTGTGAAAGTATGGAAATCATTTTATTGCTAAAACATTCACTTTATGAGAGATAAGTTAGAAGTTGTGCACCCTCTTATTTCTTGAGTTTGTCTAGGACGTGGTGCTCACATATAATGGAAGCTATACAAGTCTTTATTTCAAGACAAAAGAATTCAAATTAAAGAGGTCTAAACTTTGCATATTCTATGCAACTGGAAAATTAATTGAATGCTGCTTTGAATAGTTCTGCCTTAGTCCCTGTCCTCCTTGGGTGTCCACAGTTGCTTGAAGCTGAGCTTTGCAACAGCCTGAATTTGAAACAGAATTTACTTTCCCATTATTGGTTGATTCTGATCTTTGCAAAGGCAAAGATAAAAGACCTCTGATTCAGCAATAGTCAAGTGCCTCCTCTCTATTTTTCTGGTGGGAGAAGGAACATCCCTTTATCTCCAAGATAGCTTCCGAATGGGGCGTGCAAATTCTGTCTGACTTATCATAATGACTGGTAAGTGTTTGGTGCATTGTGATACAGGAAGTCAGGCTTCTGAGATCAGGTTTAGGACTAACTGTGAGGTCTAATGATTGCATCACTTGACATGTAAGGTGTTGTTTGTCTTTGTGAGGTGGCTGTTGGTGGTATGCTAATATCAAGGACCTGAGGTCATTAAAGATGACCATGATGCATAAGCACAATATGAAACATGCTTTGCTTGAGAGCTGAAGTTCATTTGCAAATGATGAATTTCAAGATACTGATGAAGCATTTTCAAAAGTGGCCACAAGTGTCTGATTATGTACATTTAGCAAAAATATTATAGGACTGTTTAGGCATGACATAAAATAAATACAATACATATGTGAGCTTGTGTATATTATCTGTGTGCTTATAAGGGTCTGTATGAGCATCATGGCACAGAACTGAGGCACATATGCAGTTGTGTGAATCTAGGTGAGAGCCAGCAAAAACTAATTGTGAGTCAGGGGTATTGTTCTTGTCGGATTCATGCTGAGGATGTGATTTAGCTGCAGCAACCCACCCAAATGCTTATCGTGGTAAAGGTGAACTCACAAATCACTTCTCTAGCACAAAGCAGGGCGACGAAGAGGTGTACTGGAATACAGTATCTAACTATTTGGGCTGGAGTGCTGCAGTAAGCAATGGACTCATTTGCTCTGTCTCCTTTGACTCAAGAAACATTTTCATTTGTTTAAAAATACAGCCCTGAATTGGATCATTGTCAAGGACTTAAACAATACAAATATTGGTTACATAGGGCGGACTTAATTCATTTGACTAGTTGCAATTGTCCTTTAAATGCACTTTAACAAGATTAAACCCAGTGTGCTTTAGTGTGAGGGTGGCATGAGGATTACTGCATAATAGCTATAGAAAAGTGCTGCTAAGTGGTGCTGGCAGTTGCATTAATAATAATTGATATGCAGCACAGTTAATAAATCGTCATTAAAATAAGAAAATGCTGTTCACACGGCTCATGTTTCAAATTCAGATTATAGAATCGTTTTGACTACAGAATGATTAACATACACAATTAAAGATGCCAACCTCCTAAACTTCTACAACTCTATTACTGCATGGTTTTGACCGAGGTTTAACACAATACAATAACTGCCTTCAGGAACTCTCCATGTGACTAGCACTATTGATTTAAAGTTTGTTCTTTTGCAGCAACCCAATCTTGTGCATTGCTGAAAATAAGGACTGTACTTATGTGAGGTGAACAGTTATATACAAAATAGCTTAGAGGCTTACTTTCATCGTGTCATTGTCCTTAAACTATACAGTAATTCATTCTAAAATCATGTTGTTTTGTCTTTTTGCAACATATGTAATAAAGAAAGATCAATATCAGTAAAGATGCAAAACACGTGGCACATCAGTGAGAACACACTCTTTGTAGTTAGAATAAATTAGCATTTTTCATAATGTAGCATGCGTCACATCAGTTTCTCAGGTCTGTGGAGACTGCGTAGATTAACGAGTCTCCTTGTGGTCAACACCACACTTTTCACACAGCATGAAAGTGTTCAACTAAAGGCAGCTCTCCTCTGTTACAATCTGCTTATAAATGGCAGTAGCGAACATTCATTTCTGCATTTTACTGATTCAGTTTCTGCGTTTATGTGAATCTTTGTTGCACAACAGATATTACTGGATTACATAGCTTTGTCTTGACTGAGCATCCAGACAGAACCTCAATCAGAATGTCTTTACTCCCACTCTTCTGTGCTGGCTGCCATTTCTGCTGTAAGCCCTGCCAAAAACAGGGTCTGTTTTACATATACGTGTTCTATGCCACCAGTAATATTTTGCTGTGAGTGGTGGGCTTACATGGTACTCTACTGTGCAGTCACTCTCATTTACAATATAGTTTCACAGTTACCTGCAACATAGGGTCAGCTTCTAAGAACTTTTCTACCTCGGCTAGTTCACAGAAACATCATTCAGAAAGTTACTAAACAGAATACATACGTAATTCAGAACAACATGAAAGATTGTTGTTGATGAGCTCCAGTATCATGGTTAATAAAATGTATTTATTGGGATGTTTGTGTGTACTGTTATAAATGTAATGTCCTGTATAGTGATTGATTTAGCAGTTACAGTGTTTATGTGGTTATGTGATTGTCTGCTGTGTTACCTTGATAGAAATAATAATTTTACTTTATCTAAGCTCTACTATATGTATAATAACCCGTGATATAAGATTTATTCCATATCATTTACCCCCACAATTATGATAGTTGAATCCAGATTGCCCTTTACTTTACGTTAGTTTGCTCGGCAGAGTCTTTCACCCAAAGCGACTTACAGGGAGCTAGCGCTGGGTGTCTGGCTCAACACACCTGGTAGAGGATGGACTAGGAGTCAGACAGGGATTCGAACCTGCAACCTTCTGCATGCCAGTCTGACACTTAACCCATTGAGCTACCAGGCCATTTGTTTTATTTGTATTAGACGTTTGATTTTGCTGTTTGAATACTGCATAATTCGTAATACAGTTATTTCAATTTCTTTCTTTCATCTGCACATCATAAATATCTTTTTTTTCTGTAATGGAGAAATGTTTCTCGGTGTATGTAAAGGCTGAAAATAGTGTGCACGTCATAACAATAGGGAGTTATATCTTCATCCTTCACTGACTTTTCCAGCAGGAATTAAGACACAAAACACTTGTTTCTCCAGAGGTGACGGGATAACTTTCTCAACTTTCAAGAATCTTTATAATTATGAAAAAAGAACAAAGGTTTTAGCTACGCAGGGTCAGGTCTATCTGAATATTCTCTACTGTAGGAAGCAGACAGAGGAATAATGTTGTGCTGAGGTAGTATAAAGCTGACTCACTGCAGTATGGAAAGAAACGTCTAACAATATAGTTTAGTGAAGAAGATTATGCTTCTTGGAAATGTTACGTTGTGTTGTGTAATTTGAAATAATTTGCTCCCACAGACTCAATTACACTTACCTTTTTCCTAGGTGACCAGAAATCTCTCAAAAAAAGAAATAATTACAACCTATTATTAGCGTCCAGATCCCTTCTTCATCAATTTACTCCTTCATTTTGTGCTGAGCACCATCTCTGAGAAACAATTTATTCAATTTCTATTACTGTCGTTATTGAAATAGCTTTTTACTCCGTATAGCGATTTGTGCATTTTGTACTATACAGTTACACTAATATTCCTTTGTGATGCTCTATGTGTATGTGCTTGTGATTCAGGTTCCCACATTCCAATCCCCTTCTTACTGTGGAGATGCTTGTCCTCTATCAATATATTATTCAGGCAAATCTAACATGATGCATTTTGTGAACAGGTCGTGTTGTGGCAGTATCTTCCCTGGCCAGGGCACAAGCTGCTATGCCATTTGGTTGTCTGACACTCAGGGAGAAGAAGGATTACAACAGTCCCTCAGAGGTGGCTGATAAATATGACCTTGGACAAGTTGTTAAATCGTGAGTACTATGCTGAAATAGTCTACACAAAGAACAAGAACACTAAAGGAAATTGAACAAAGTGTCAAACGTTCCTTCTTCTCATTTTTACAGAGAGGAGTTTTGCGAGATATTCCGGGCAAAGGATAGGAACACCTTGAAAATGTACACCTGTAAAAAGTTTCACAAAAAGGATGGAAGGAAAGTGAGGAAAGCTGCCAAGAATGAGATAATGATCTTAAAGATGTAAGTGACGTTTTATGCTTCTCATAATAGAGCTTACATGTCTGAGGCACAGTGCTGGAAGTAAGAAAAAGTAAATGATCAGCAAAATTCTTTCCTCAGGTCAAACCAAAGACACAGCAAAGTAGTAGTACTGTAGTACACTTAACAACAGCTGTAGACTTGTTTACTCCATAACATAACAAATTATTGAGCCTTTTTATTCAAAGCTGTTACTGCTGACCGACTTGACTTTATTATTTGTATTATCTACAGGATGCCTGTTACAGCGCCAGTGAGTTCCACAGACTGAGCTTAGAAGTTAGAAACTAGTGATGATTTATGGGTCTTTGCACTGCATTTTCAAAAATAACAACAATAATATACTTTCTGTAAAATGATATAATTACCATGCTGCAAATATTGCTGCAGTCTGTTTTTGCTCATTTGCACCAAGAGTGATAAGTTGTACACCAATCCACCAGCAAATAACAGTATATTATATAAATTAGCTATTTGCTCAATGCAATGTAATTATAAAGAAATACCTGTTACTGAGACGATGTACAATTAAGTGGTAAAGTTATGAGTTTCTAGTCCTTCCATAACTGTCCTGGATGTCTGGTAAGACTCAGTGTAGCTGCATTTTACCAGCTACTTACTGCTCATTTTAAACCCACCGGCATCCACCTCTCCTAATACTCTCTTCCCTCTTTTCCTGCTTTTCAAAGGGTAAAACATCACAACATCCTCCAGCTGGTTGATTCTTTTGAAACTAAGAAAGAGTACTTCATTTTTCTGGAGCTGTGAGTACATTCAGAGGCATTTGCGAGGCATTGTGGTACATAATGTTGTGCAACGTGCTCACCGTTTTTAATTAATGTTTTATTGATTGTGTGAAAATTTACATTCCTGCCCTCAACGGTGTATTTTCATTGAATGTTTCATCTCTTCAGTGCTACAGGCAGGGAGGTCTTTGATTGGATCCTAGATCAAGGCTATTACTCTGAAAGGGACACGAGTAATGTTATGAGGCAGGTGTTGGAAGCCATAGCTTACCTGCACTCTCTGAAAATCGTCCACAGAAATCTGAAGGTATTTCGCTGACACCTAGTGACAAAGAGCAGCATTTCACCACTGAGGAATTACTGCCCTGTACATATCTAAAATACGTACAATCAGTAAGTTTGCTTTATGGTTTAATAAATCTTTATTTACTTATTCAGTTGGAGAACCTGGTGTACTTCAACCGCTTGAAGCACTCTAAAATTGTTATCAGTGACTTCCAGTTGGCAAAACTGGAAAATGGACTCATTAAGGACCCATGTGGGACTCCAGAATACCTCGGTAACTAGCATTAAACCTGAATATGTGCAGATCATCCTGTCTAATTTGGAGGTGCAAAAGGTATAATGTGCATATATGTTGAGCGGATGTTTCTGCTTTAGCTCCTGAAGTGGTTGGGAGGCTCAGATATGGAAGACCTGTGGACTGCTGGGCCATAGGCGTAATCATGTATATACTGTAAGTGCCCCATGGTTTTGCATAGAAATATAATTGTAGATTTATGGAAGTTAAATAAAAACTATCTCCTATCATGTTTGCATTTTGTCAACTAGTTTGTCTGGGAACCCTCCTTTCTATGATGATGCTGATGAAGACGACTCTGATAGTCGTGATAAGAACCTTTTCCTAAAGATTTTGTCAGGAGACTATGAATTTGATTCACCATATTGGGATGACATTTCAGATTCTGGTAAGAAATAATTCATTTTATTTAAATAAAATGCATTTTATGGCATTGTAATTCGTTATGGATGTCACCAGTGATTTTCCTGTGTCTCATAGCCAAAAACTTAGTGGCATCTTTGATGGAAGTGGACCAAGATCAACGATTGACTGCACAGGAAGCTATTGCTCATGAATGGTAAAGTTAAATCAAAATAAATGCTGCTAACTACACCCCATAAATTCTGAATGTTGTTACTTTACACAAGAACTAGAACAACTACTGTAGACATTTAATAACATGTTAATATTATTGTTTTTCTTTTAGGATTTCTGGAAATGCTGCCTCAGACAAGAACATCAAGGATGGTGTTTGTGCACAAATAGAAAAGAATTTTGCAAAAGCTAAGTGGAAGGTATTCCTTCTCCTATCACTTTTGTATATTATAGTTTATTAGATTCAAGATTATTATGCTTATTAATATTATATGTACAAAGTGCATTGAACAGAGCACAATGAAATGGCTGGTGACATTACATATATTCCATTTTTGGAGCAGGTGCTCCATTTAATTTGGGTGCTCAACTTCAAAATTGTAAATCAAAACTCCAGTTATATGTTGGAAAAATGCCATCGCCTACACATTCCAGACAGCGGCCTTCCTTGGAAAATTACTCCAGGTTGCCTTTGCACTGACCACATCTCACTGTAAGGATCGTTGTGTAATCAATAGTTCATTATCACTTCATTTCATTTCACAGAAAGCCGTAAGGGTGACCACACTCATGAAGAGGCTTCGAGCATCCGAGCAGGGCGATTCTGGGGCCGGTAGTCTTGCTGCAGGGGCTGCAGCTGACCCCAACACACCCAGTGGTGCTCCTGCTCCTACAGCTGGGGGCAGTGATACCGTTGCTGCCAGCATAAAAGCTGCTCTTACTGAAAAGGCTCCTGACACACAGACTGCCACCAACCCTGCAGTGTCCCTGCCCCGTGCAGTGAGGCAGGACGAGCAGCCCCAGGCACGGTGCAATGGCGAAGTTCCCCAATTGTTGCCACAAGGACAGGGAGATTAGGCATCAGTTAAACACAAGAAGAGGACCTTTGCCACATGTGCAGTATAGCCAATAAATCTACTATGTCTGTGCTGTTTAATTGCATAATTATTTCACAACATGCATTTCATCTTTTTAGCTTTGTGTACTGATTGTTCTGTTGAGTAGTGTTCTCCCCTGTTTCTTTGTGTACTTTAAGTCCCTTTAAAGCTAGTTGCAAAGTAGCTCTACTGTTGTTTTATTTTCTTCAAAAGATGTAAAAACTCAGTGTGATTTAGTGAAATCAACTTGTCTCTGCTCATTGTATATACTGTAGATGTTTTTGTCCGTTTCAACAAATTGCCACAGAAGTTTGCAGCTTCAGAACTTACAATCCTGAGTTCATGTTTCCTGACTTAAAATTATGAGTTGAACATTTCAGTTAAAAGAATAATTTAATGATGCATTTTTTACTATTCAGAACTTAAAATGATTAGAAACTTGTCAGTTATCTTGAATAAATCATAAATCAATTTATGATTATAATTAAAGTTTAAACATAGGCTGAATTTTCTAAATTGCAAAATACTTACAGTATTTATATACAGATGAATAAATTCAACACCTTGATTAGATATTTTCAATCTGCAATCATCAGGACAGCACAACTTTAGACAACTTAGAATTTTAAGACAACAAGAAAGCATACTGTATTTTAAGTTGAAGTGCCTTAATATTTGTTGCAGTAATGTTTCAGTAAATGTTTCAAAAGAAACTACTTGATTATAATTGCTTACTGATTTCTTGGAAAGGTTTTGACTGTTTTCCTTTCTCTTCTGTTTAGTCTTACACTGCTGTATTGATACTTATGTTCTGTCCTCTTCTGCACTAGATTTAGAGCATTTTGTGTGATGTGATGTTTTAGCTGTTGTTGTGTTGTCATTTGTAATTAGTAAGTTCATAGTTTATAGTTGAGTCCATATACTGTACGAATTTGTACATTTGCCTTGTATACATGTGTATTTTTTTATTTACTTGTGTAGTTAGCAACATTTAGCTGAGCTAAGAGGTTGCAACAATTCTTGTGATTGAATAAAATGAGCAATGCTAATATTGCTAAAACTGTGAAATTCTTTTAAGTAGTCAAATAGTGTTTGATAGATAACAGGATCAGCCCAACTCAAGCACAATTTTAATCAATTAAACTTCAAAACAAAATACAGTGTAATAGACATTTGCATTTTTTACATTTTCATATAAAAACCATTCTTGTACTTTTCATACACACCATGTTTTTTCAGCCATATTATACAGTACGTCAGAGTTGATGCTGAAAATAAATCTGCTGCTGTGATACTTTAGCAATGAGATAATGGTTTGGTGAATGTCAACAGACATGACTGATGGTGACTGTTTGACAGACAGGTCATATTTGTATAGCTCTGTATAAAATGATAAGACACGATTCCCTAAGACACAGCTCAACAAGTAGATTTAACCACATGCAATATGGCTGTGTTTTACAGCCATAATTTACTCATTGCCCTCATTAGTTACAGCAGCATATGTTACAGTAAAATGCAATTGACAAAACAACAACTCAACAAAATGACTCAAATATTCCGATATGCTACATGTCATTATATTAATTAAAATGTAGTTCACAGATCATGAACACTCATGATTATGGAGGTTTTTTTTACCTCAGAAAAATGTGCAGCCCTTATATTTGGCTTATATCGGCCTTAGATTCAACACATTGGATAGATTTACAACAAGAAAATAGAGAAATTGTCACATTTTTTTAAATTCCGCAAAGTTTTGATGCAAACAGTAGCATGGTAAATCTCAGTATTTATCAAAGGACACATTTCACGGCAACAGCCTTGCATGAAATCTTTAAAATTCGCTGGGAGGCAGCAGATCGCCCCACAGCCTCCGTTGAGCGGATAGAAAACAACAAAGAAGAAGATTGTCATGATCCGCAGCAGTAGAAGAAGAACGTTGGTCTCCATTTTTGATCAGTTCGTTAAAACCATCGACGACCTGTTCTTCCAAATATTACTATTGATCTAGAAGATAAAACAAGGTGAGTCTTGATAAATAGACATCTAAGCAGTATTAGTGATAAATACAGTTTTTGATATAATTTCGACTTGGTGGATGTTGACCAGGGGCAAGCTAACGGGTAAGCATTAATGTTAGCTAAGTTACGTTATCTCCCATAGCGTCAGCTTTTGAATGGTGTCGTTAGTTAAAATGGTCTTAAGTGAGCTAATTTAATTACGATAACACTGGCATTATAATGTGGCCGCTCCTTTGAAACTCCGTGTATATTACAGTACAGGCATTTACAACAGATGGTTGTTTGTTTATGTTGTGGCGTAGCTTCTTTGGGCCTAGCGATGGCTATAAGTAGCGAGCTTCTCTTCTAGCAGTCACACCACCCAGTATTTCTTGTCCCAGGATTGCCCATATACAGCCATCTTTTAAGCCAAGACACAGACGATATTCCCACCGAAAGATAACCGTATGTTTCTTGTATGTAGAATTTGTGTTATTATTATAATATATATGTTTATTCAGGCGACGTGATTTTACCGGCTATAATATGATGGGTATACTTGTGATTTCCATGCTAAAAGGTGTTAAATTGAGCTCTCCGGATCAAATGATGCAAACTTTTGGCTTTGCTTCCAGATAGTCTAGTAGTTTCAGACATGTGGTGTGGACCAGGACAAGGACCGCGGGGAGGACCACCCTTTCGGTAAACAAGCCTATCAAATAAACTACGGATCGCTAACCCGGGTCCTCGGGAGCCACAGTCCTATTTGTCTTCCTGCATCTTGTGATTGGCGGAACACACCTGATCCAGCTGATCAGCAGGACACGGATAGTTGGGGAAAATAAGTAGGACCGTGGCTCTCTAGGACCAAGTTAGCCAACTATGTAAAAGACTCTGTAGCAGTATTACTTTTCATATATATATATATATGAAATGTTGATAATATGTTGATGTAGTATATGTTTTGGACAATATTATTGTTTTTATTCTTTTAACATAGAAGCATGTCTGTTTGTATATGTTATGTGTTACATGTAACTTCTATTCTTTCTGCAGTTTTTTTTATTTTATATCAAGTTATTATTTTAACTAACTTTTCTGTGTCAGGCAATTTGAATATTTTAATATTGTTTCCCCTCTGTGTTATTTTGTATGAAATTCAAACAAAGAAATAGCCTCATTTACTAATATATTCATTTCAGTGGTGTTCATCATGGAGAAATGTTTGGGGGCAGGGACCGTCCCATGCCTGATCACAGAGGTAGAGATGGGATAAACATGGGTCATATGGGCCCGAGGCCTCTACCGCCTATGGACATGAGGAGAATGGATGGGCAACCGATGAGAGGTCGTGATATGGATCCACGCGATATGCGAGGCAGAGAGCCAAACAGAGACTTCTTCCGCCCTGGAGAGGAACCAGACTTCAGTCTTAGGAGGCACTATGAGAGTAACATCAACATGATGAATTCTTCTGGTTTTCCAGGGCCAGGCAGGAACTTAGACATGGGAGGGAGGGGTATGCTACCACGGGAACCAAATAGATTTGACATGAGACAGAGAGAGTCCATTAATTATGACATGCCACGGTTCAACACACCCAATGTTGATGGAAGAAGGGGGTTTCCCATGGACAGAATGGAGCGAAACGATGGATTTAGGGACATGCGTGACAGACCCCCAGTGGACATTAATGACTCTCGCTTCGAAATGAACCTGCCTCCGCGTGAAAGGAGAATGATGGACACTGACAGAAGAGGAGGGCCACCTTTCAATCCAAGAGGTGGATTTGATTGTGATACGGATTTCAGAAATCGACCTGGATCATCAGGTGAATTTAGAGGTAGAGATCGATCTCCTTTAACATTTGGAAACAGCGACATCCCATCAGTGGACAGGGCAAGATCAGACATGCCCCCAACTGTTGCTGCTCCCCAGAGATCAAAGTTTACAGGTGCCAAAGACACCCTCAGAGAGAGTGAATATCCAGATTCAAGTGACAGTCCTCTTATGGATTATCGTAGTGGTGAAGAAATGACTCTTGCAGAAGAATGGAAAAACCGTCAAAAGGACCAGAACCCTTTCTTAAACATGAATAAAGGTATGGGTGGTGTACCCCAAACTAGCTTCCCTGTAGGTTTTAGCAGGGATGCGAATGCAAGTGACACACCACCATTTCAGGAAAGAGAAAGACCTTCTGTTGAATTTCCAGGGAAAGATGTTGGTTTTCCTCACGGTGACCACTTTCCTGGTGTCGATCTGCCACCAATTGGCAGGAAAGGTCCACAAAACCATCTACCCCCTAAACAGTGTCCTATTAATGGCCCTCTTGATAGAGAAAATAAGAATAAACATTGGCTTGGAGAGAACCAAAGCCAGAACAAACCACATTGTAATGAAAGGCCCACTTACCCCCAGGACAAGAAGCAGCCATCACATGAGATTGCTCAACCAAGCAATTGTTTTAATGTATTAAAAGATATGCCTCAAGGTCAAGGACCTGCCAAGGACAAGATGGGGATAGAGCATGATTTCCAAAGCAGCAGCAGCAGCTTCCAGGTGGGAGACCAAGACTATAGGGACATTGATTACAGAACAGGGTCCGGAAGTATTTTTCATTACAAACACAAGGACCTTCAGCCACCAGAGAAACTCATCAAAGAGTCCAAACCAATGACGCCTTCCAAATTTACAGAGTCTGGTTGCCAGGTATGTGGGTTTCTGTTTCTGTGAGTTCTAGTGTTTAATACTGTTTTTTGTTTATTGCTGTCATTCTCAATTACATTTTATGTGAAAGGATCAAGATTACAGAAGTGCATCAGTGGAGGACAAAGTTTCCAATACAATATCCATAATCGGTATTCCAAAGACTGCCAGCATGGAGCAGGTAATAAAAACAGCAATTTTGCGTTACTTGTTACCAGATCATTAGTAGTTAGCACAGATGGCCAGATTCACTCCATTCAACCTTTTCTTTGGCAGATTCTTGGTGCCTTTGCAGTTGATGGTGTGCCAATGCAGGGGATGAAAATCAAAAGTGTTGTGCCAGGTATGATTTAGGTTACTGTGTGGAACTGTTTGGGGCAGCTAATCGCTAATGTCCCCTCAACATTTCGCTTTTGACGACATTCGAACCTCCGAATTTTATTTTTTGGTTTCTGCTTTGTTGTTGCTGGTTTTTTTTCACTATTTAGAAAGAAAGTGTGGGTGGATGGTTTGGGGTAAAGTGTCATCCTTTTCGAGTTGAAGGATGTGGGATCCTTCTCAGCAGGGATTTAACATTAGGTGCTTTGGAAAGTGACATTTGGCGGCCACATCAGATCTGTCTTAAGTGCCTCACTCAATGTTTTCTTCAGTTTGTTGATGTATTCTGACTGAAAAATGTAACAAACCAGAAACTGGAAACCTCACCTATGTGCCTTGTTAATGCTTTGTTCATCCTGCTGATCTAAACATCTGCTTTCCTCAGTGGATCATTGTTCATGTGGCTATACGCGATGCAAAAATGTGTGTTGGCTCTCAAACAGAGTCAATTTAGCACAGATGTATCAAAACATCACAGAAAGACAGATTAGGTTCCCTTTTTTCTTTAAATAAATATGAATGTTACACCTTTTTCTCAGTGGAATACATCTTACAACCGTTCATTGCTTCTGGTCTGGTCTGGCTTAATCAAGACCTCTCATGACATAATATGGTATGAAGTCAGTCATCAGAAGACTGAATAAAGAAAGCATAAACAAAATGTTTGTTTCCCTGGAAAGGTATGTGTGTGTGTCAGTAAAGGTGTAGATATTCGCTCACACTGATCTCGATGTATTCACCAGATGCTGTCTTTTTATGTTTTAGTGGGTGTCATGACTGGCATTGACTAACAAAAACCCATCTGTATTTCAAATGCTGTCCCCAGGTTACAGCTACGATACGGCCTATGTGGAGTTTTTAAACCTCGAGGATGCAGTCCACTTCATGGAGTCCAACAAGGTGGCCCATCCTCGTCACTCTACGAAGGCCGTCTCTCCCATCAGGATTACGAGGGGTTGAGAGGGCACTTAGTAGATGGGGGAGGGAGAAAACCTGGGAACTTGGGGGTTGCTATTATGCTTAGTTAAGATAAAAGTGGCAGTTGTTGACATTTTTAGATTGTAGTGCTTTTTAAAAAGTTGGTCCTAAGTTAGTATTAGGGTTTAGAGTATGAAGTATAAGTACTTCACTCACAAAGCCATGGTGCTAGTTTTGTATTTTAGCATTGAAAAGATTCTGGGAAAACGATTACACTCTATTGTCGCAGGGAGAAACAATAGGTTTTCCTCCTAGCCCTAAATGTTAAATGTTCCCGATGTGCTTAACAGAAATTCCTTAAATGGATTTGACAAAGGGGAAAAAAACGTCTGTTCTCACGTCTTTATGTGATATAAAGTTTGGTTGTGTCTTTGCTTTGCGAACACTCTGTTACTAGTGCCTTGGTGACCTCCAGCTCAGAATTTGCCCTCTATGCAAAGAACACGAGGGGCTGGTTGATCGGAGGTGGTTTTCGGCAGAAGTAAGGCATGACATTTGTCCTGGGATTCCTGTTTGAAGCAATATCAGACATGAGGACTGAATTTGCGAAGACTGACACGGACAGAAAGTGATTGCTGTAATGTGCTGGGAATGGTAACATTATTGATTGGCAATTGCAGCACCTTGCCAGAGAATGTTGCGTTGCTTACATTGAGCTAGGGGTGACTTTCCTGTATGACCATGCGCGGTTTTGTGGGTCTCTGCCAGAGCTTTGTGTTGACATTGGTGTTGTGTTGTCAGAAAGGTGGTGTTGTTATGATTGAGGCTAGCATCCATCTGAATGAAGAACCATACTGCTAAATGTTAACGCATATTTCATTGGTTTGATTATTTAATAATCTAAAAATGCATTAGATTAGATTAAACGCAGCAGTGTTAATCCCAGGACGGGTAAAGCATTGCATTGCTTTTGTTTTTCTTTTAACCTACTCTAGCAGGTTGGATGTCAATGGTGACCGCTCTGTCAGGTGGTTGCACCACCACTTTGGTGCTGGCTCAAATGTGTCATAAGCTATTAGATACATTGCCATAAATGTAACGGACATTACATGGTCCTTGGAGGAAGAAGCCTCTGAGGATCAGATTGTGGTGATCTCTTGACTTTACCTGTCAGGTTGACTTTTTTGGGAGACTAAAATTTCTCATCGCTGGAATGCATAATTCAAAAATATCATACAGACCTTTGTGGTTTTTGTGAACTTCGGTAATCTATTATTTCCCATCGTCATCAAGGGAGAATTTAAATTTGTCCACTACTTCAGTTTTTCAGTCTGACAATTTGGTTTTCTTTGCCAACAAACCATCACAGAACGTAAAGCATCACTGCAGTGCTCCTTCTCATTTTGGGGTTAAATCCCTTATTTCCCAGCATCATCACTTTTCGGGGAAATACATGTCCTCTTGATTGTATTCTCTTGAGTCTTGTCAGTGAATTTAGACCAAGGATCTCTGCTTTCTTTGGAGTGGTCTGAGCCATTTTGAATCCAATTCTTATCTTGATGCGCTGAATGACTCCTTCAGCACTTGCTTGGTGTGCTGTACTTTGAGCATATCTGACAACTTAAGGAGAAGCAGCCTTTCTTTTCGATGTAATCATGTGGATTATTGCTGAAGTATAATGAAGTTTCTCTGTTTCTGTTTTACTAGATGATTATATGCTACCTTTTTTTCTTTTTTTATTTATACAGTACCACATATTTGAATATTTCTTCTTCAGTTTGTGTTAATTTAACATTCATGGTCAGTACTGTAGTAATTTGATAAGCTCTTTGGAACTATGAGTGTTTTGTTTTTAATTACGTAGTTACTAAGATAGATGGTAGATTGTTTAAGCAATGTAAAGAGGTTAAATTGTGATGGTCATTTCTTTGTGTGGAGGAGTTTTTGGAAGTCTTATTTGGACTCTAGTTTTGGAAAAGGGTGTATTACATTTTTGGGTCTGTGCATCTTGTTGAGAGTGGTTCTCATTTGTACTACAGTGTTTGATAGTTCCTTGGACAGGCTGATGTACTTGTAGTGGAACTATCTAAAAAAGGTATTTATTGGGCTGATTGTCAGTTTTCAAGCAAATATCCCTTTTTTTTTCTTTTGCTGTTCAATTTTTAGTTTTGTGTCGTACTGCACAACTTTGCATTCTGGTCGAACAAAACAAGCAATTTGAAGATGTCCCTTGGCATGAAAAAGATTGTAATGGACTATTGTGCACTATTCCTGACATCTTATGGAACAAACGGTGACATGTTTTATTAATAGAATAGTTGGCAGATTGAAAAATAAGGAGAATAACCCTTAGCTGCAGCCCGAGTTTCCCTTGAAACTATCCAGTGTAGTATAGGTGCAGATGGCCTGTGTGAAGCATGGTCCTTGAACCGGGCTTTGCACCAAACCATAGGTTTTGGCCCGTCAGCAGTGAAGGGGAATGCGAAGCGTGCCACAGTGCATGTTGGGTGTCAATCATTTTTATTTATAGGTACAAGTCAGTGGTGTAGCACATTGCTAATTCATGTTTTCTGTTGTTTTAGGGCTCCCTAAAGGTTGGCACTAGAACATCTACTATGAAATTCTTCCAGCCCAACGAGTGTGAAAGAGTTGTTCATGTGAGTGTGTATACACAAGGATTTTTCTTTCTTAACAAGGCCACTTGGTCAATAATAAAAGTACTGGGAACATGTCACCTATAGCATAGTAAATGTAATCACACCATTTTTTAAGTAAACAACATTTTCATAGCTTTAACAACCTGTTTTGAGATTTAAAAATCCAGACATTGGTTCATCATTCAATAATTCTAATCTCTTCTTTAACATACAAATGGAGCAAGTGAAGGCACACCCTTGGCTTTTCACAGTAAAAGCCCTCACAAATTAGAATGGCAAAATTGAGCTGAGCAAAAAACAGGTTGACTTCTCTATAAATGATAACACTCTTACATAAAATGGGGAAGTAGAAACAGGTAGAATACTGTTTACCAAAAAGTCTAATCCTTTCTGTCTTTGTGAATTAGGAATCGGATCACAAAGAACCTCAACTTCAGGAGCCACAGTTGCCTAGACCAGATGAACCTTTCGAACAGACGAACGTAAATGGGTCCGAACCAAAAGGCCCCATGGATCCTTTGTCGCTTAGCCAGTGGCAGCGTAGCTCTGACCTGACTCCAGAGGCCTGGCAACAGCAGGTAGACCAACAGCTCCAGCTGCAGGAAATGGAGCCGCAGGCAGAGTTTTGGAGCAATCGCGCCCTCTCTCAACAAAGTTCACAGCCATCAGAGTCTATTTTTAAAGACAGTAAAAGTATGTTGTAGCCTTAAATGTTGTTAATCCACTGACATTTGCTCAGTTGTGTGCTATTGAAATTCACAATGTCCCCTTCTCACTGTACAGCCATGATAATAAAGAATGTGAAGCCCACTACCACAGTAGAGACTATCCTGAAAGCCTTAGATCCCTTTGCATATCTGGATGAGAGAAATGTCCGCCTAGTCAAGGCCAAGCCACCAGGAGTTAAGTGTTTCTGCTTTGTTGACATGGACTCGCATGAGGTATCTAAAAATAATCTATTTATATGAATATATTCTGGCAGTGTTTGCCATTTCCATGTTTGCCTGGTGTTTTGTATTTTGAAACACTTCTCATCTCTTCTAGCAAGTGACACGTCTTGTTGAGCTCCTCAATAAACCCAGACCCCTTTATGTTGATGGTTCCAGAGTTTATGCTGAGATTGCAAAACCCCTGAAGAACCAAAGGTAAGTGACCAAGGATTTCTTTCATCATGTCTAGGAGTGTATTATAGTGATGTGCTGATCTTGATGATCTTCTGTCCATCTCAGTTTTAGAAGAGATTCTATCCTGGGAAATGCACCTGATGCCAGCATAGCGGGGGTAAGTTGTGTCTCTTATTGGACTGACTAGAAATGGAAATTTACTGAAAGGAAGGGTGACATGTGATCTCTGCCCTGGCATCGCAGCAGCAGTTCCCACCACCTCCACAGTTCTTGGACCCTTTGCAGCCACCTGTAATGCCAGGTGAGGGCTCACAGTTTAGTGTCTTGGCTCCTCGCGCACTGTTGTTTAGATTTTTAATTCAGTGTGTATGTCTTTACCACCAGGTGATTTGATGACTGGCAGTACTCCATCTCTGTCGTCAGATCCCAACATCAGCCAAGTAGGTTTCAAATCAAATAGATGGAGAGGTAGATATTTTCCCTCCGCGCTAGGCGGCTCACTGTCCTCTAATGCATCACAGGGAGTTGGCTTCTGTGAGGCTCCCACTGTGGAACCTTCATTACACACTGGTGGACCTCATGTACCCATAGAATCCACTGGGATGACCGACTCCGCTGACGGATCACAGACCTTTCTCTACGGTGAGAAAACATTGTTAGACAATCTTTGGCTATCGTTGCGTTTTCAACAAGGAGTCAAATGCATCTGTACTGTCATTTTATTTATTACTATATTAGAATCAAAAAACTAGTTCAAAATGGCGCGCATATATATATATGTGTATATATGTGTGTATATATATGTGTATATATGTGTATATATATGTATATGTATATATATTATTTTTTTTGTTGTTGTTGTTGTTTTTTGTGTGTGTATGTATGTATAACGAAAATGCCCCAGACAAGAAATTATAATTGTGGCTCTTATTTAGTGATAGTATTGTTGTAAATTCAAAGCGCCACAATTAATATAAACATAATGTCTGTATATCCTCAGTTTTCTTAATCTACTTACAAACATCAGTGATCTGTCGGTCTGAATGTCTCCAGGCTCTGACACCCCAGACATGTCCAGCTACTTGTATGATGCTACATCTGGCTTCTTCTACGACCCTGAAACAACACTGTACTATGACCCCAACTCAAGGGTAAGAATAACCCGTTTAGAGGTGGTTGACAATATGAGGCAGTGCAGTGCAGTGCAGTGCATGGCCAATTGCCTCCTACTCATTTTTAATGGCAAAAGGATAACACAGAACACCCAAAAGCTGGATCACAGTGAGTGGGAAATGGCTTTTAAGTGCGTTTGTGAAGTGCCTTGAGATGATTTAGTTATTTAGGGGAATTCTGATGGTATGATTGTCTTAACCAAAAATATCAGTTTTGTGGTATTGTGGTATTTGTAATGACAGTTAACTGGCTGTGTGTGCGCGCGTGTGTGTTAACTTTATATACACACACAGACTTGTGTAAGACATAGTCGCAGAAACATCAGTGTTTCTGATGCAAACAACCTGAGGTAGACGAGTTCTTTCTGGCTAATACCACAGGAACCGTTTTAAGGGATTAAAATTCGACTTTTCTAAACCTTGGTATGCCTTAAAACTGTCTATCTGGGCACATATTTAAATCTATACCCAAAAATGCAGGAGGACAAACTGCATGTGCTCCAGGAGGTCGGCTTACATTCAATAATTTTGTGTTTCATTGTTTGCGTCTAGTATTTCTACAATGCTCAGAGCCAGGAATACATGTACTGGGATTCTGTGTCAAAGACCTACGTCCCAGTTCCAGGAGGGAACCCTTCAGAGACTCTACCTGTTACCATGACGGCTGAAGACCAGGCCATTCTTTCCAACCCAGCAGCAGATGCTCCTCTGGAAATGAAGAAACCCTCAACAGCTGCCCACATGACAGACGCTCTGATGCCAGTTCTCCCGTCTGCTGCCAGCTCAGGGTCAGATTCTCTCCAGACTTCTGCACAAACCTCTGAGAAGAAAGAAGACGATGACTCGGCTAAAAAGGACAAAGAGGACAAGCCAAAAAGCCTCGCAGCTGTCAAGGTAGTGCCGGTATGATACCAATGCACAAGGTGTGGAATACACGTGGCAGATACTTACACAGTTGCTGCTTTCAGATCATGAAAGACATGGAGCGCTGGGCAAAGATCCAGAATCGTCAGAAGGACAGTGTTCGTGCCCCATCGCCGGTGCTAAAGATGGGAATGGACGACGATAGGAGGCAGTCCAAGTCGGCTGATGCTGGTTTCGCTATCTTTGAGAGGAAGGTCGGGGACCCACTTTTAACATTTGTAGATCTATCTGTGCTGCATATTTATTTTTATATTGACTTTGAGATCTAAGAGTGATTAATTTCTGCCACCTTAGTTTTTCATTATCTTTCACTCTGCATATCTATCAGATCTCAGGTGCAGATGATCTTTTCAAAAAGCCCCTTGCTCCCCCTAAGAAAGATGAAAAGTCAAAGGTATGAATAATTTTCAAGCTGCTTGGTGTACCTCAGATTCTAAATGCATGTTGCTTATTGACCCATGTGTCACACATCACTCATCAAACCTCGCTGCAAAACACGGTGTGTGGTTTGTTTCTCAGCGTCCGATGGGCTCCCTGGGTCTGCTGGCATCAGACTATGCAGCTGGCAGTGATGAAGAGGTGGAAGAAGATAAGGAGGAGACGGCTAAGAACAGTCAGGGGAGCCAGTCTGAAGACAAGGATGACAAACTGACAGACTGGAAGAAAATGGCCTGCCTGCTGTGTAGGAGACAGTTCCCCAACAAGGATGCTCTGATTCGTCACCAGCAGCTCTCTGACCTGCACAAGGTATGTCTCACCCCATAAATGGTTTATGGCCTCTATCCATATATATACTGTATATAGCCTCTAATGCTCAATGTGTTCTCTCAACAGCAAAATATGGAAATCCATCTTAAGATCAAGAGGTCAAAGAAGGAGTTGGAGGCACTAGAGAACCAAGAAAAGGAAGTACGTGGAATGTATTGAGATGTGGAAAAGATGCTGAGAACAATCTTGTGTTGTCATTCGGTTACTAAAGATGGAATGTGTCCTCAGCTGAATGCTAAAGAAGCTTCCAGGTCACCAGAACCGAAAAGAAGAAAACACCATCACCAACAGCCACAGCACCACAGTTCTTGGGCTGGAAGCTCCAGGTAGGTGGGGTTGTAATTTTAACAGTGGGGAAACTAGGCAGCAAGTTTCATACAGGAGTTTGCCTCACAACTTGTTCTGTATGTTTAGGGAGATGAATAAAGTCAGTGACAGACCTGGTTTAGGGGCTGAACCTGTCCCGGTAAGCGTGACGCTGCATTTTGCTAAACAGTATGAAGTTTGTGGATTGTTATTGTTGGTTTATTGAAACTTTCTTCACACTTTTCTCTAGCAGAGAAAAAAGAAAGAGCCTGTCGTTTGGGATCACTCCACCTACAAACAAGCGGTGCGCAAGGCTATGTTTGCACGGTTCAAGGAACTTGAGTGATCACACCTGAACACATCCTCTCTTGAATATGTGGAGTCTTCATCACATGCTTGCCCACCGTGACATGAGGAAGCCTTCATGTGTACAGTGCTTCTTTTGGACACAACTACTTTGTACAGTCAGTGTTTTATACATTGAGATTTAGTCCAAATGGCTACAGTGGCTACAGACTCAAAACAAAATGGTTTGACTTCCTCAACAATGGATATTGTACAGAATGTATTAATTCATGTTGTTCATTTTTGCCCATGTTTTATGTGTAGAATTGTGAAATGTGCTGTTTTTCAGTGATGCTGCGTTTCTGGCCAGAGTTTAATTTTGTTTTAAAACTAGCTTTTTTTTACTTAAGTTCCATGGGTTGTAATTGATACTGTATATGCATATTTTTAAGTAAAAAGATGATTATGGACTCTTCTTTCATGGACTCGTGTTGAATTTTATTGATGTAGTGAATACATCTCGTGACCAGTAGATGGCAGCTAGATGCCGTCGTTTGTGTTCAAGTAGTAGAGTGAGATTGCTGAGCAAGTTGCCACCAATGATTAGGGCAGATGTTTCATCCCAGGGATGCCAAGCAAAAGCTGGTCTTTAATTGGCTCCATACATTTTCTGATTTTGACGCAAGTACAGTTCTTAGCAGATGAAGCATTCACGTCCCCCCCAATGTGCGCTGCAGGAGAACACCAGACCTCCCCTCCCAGCTCTGGCCCCGTCTCTCCCTATGTTAGTGTGCCAACGTTCTGGCTCCTCCGGGAGCAGTAAGAAAAACACTGGGGAACCACAGGAACTGCAGTCAATGACAAAGCAGAGAGGGTGAGCCAACACGTTTTCGTGTGCGCTCCCTTCCTGACTAGGAGCCTGCTTCAGTGAGCAGGGGTGAGTGGTTTTTTTTAAGGAGGGAGTGAAAGTATGTGGAGTCTTTCTGTCTGAGGTGACAGTGAAACATGGTAACAACGCGTTGGAATTCAGAGTAAACCTTATACTGTGGCTTGGCAACAATGATTCTCTCATATTCAGATGTTATTGCAGCAAACCTTGATACCACACCTTTTCTGACCACATGTTCGAAAAAGTATAATCTTCATTCTTTAGTCAAAGAGTAGCACTTTGTTTCAGTGGGAGACCATACCGTTCATACCGTTCTCATGTTTTTTATGACTTTAAAAATGTTCAGTGAAATGCATCAGACTACGCATATATCTTAGCTTATATCAAATGCACAAACAAGCAGTTTGATATTTTATTGTATGTTATTTATTTATTTTATTTTGGTAGAACACAGTCATCCTAAATTGAGCTGTTCATTAATATGTTTGTCATTTACTTGCAGAGAAAGGGCAGCTGTTTATCTTACAGCTGACTATTTTAGAGAACTACATCAGTCACTATATTTCCACGTGTCCTTGGAATAATGGGCTGATTACATATCTACACAGTTACCATCACATCTCTGAATGTTGGACAGTTTGAAATTACTTCACATATTTTTTTCCCCACATACTTTCATTTTATGTAGTTTAGTGTATCCCATGATTACTGCCAAATAAAACATTTTCAAAGTAACCGATTTAGGCACAATATCTCCCTATTTGCATATAAATAGAGAATTTATGTGAAGATTGAGGTGGACCTGTCATTGCCAAGGTTACTGTATCACCCAGATCATACAGAATACAATTCAGTAATGGTATTAGTAGGTCTTAGCTCTTTGATCTATACAGACATCTTAAATAAAGTCACTGGGTGAAGGACTGTCTGACATTTCACCCTACCCCACCCCCCACCCCCAGAATGTCAGTAAGGGGCATTTGGAGGAGAAATGTCTTTTTATGTTTCCTTTTCCTCCGTTCTGCCACAGGACCTAAAAGACACCCCCAGTTCTCTGTGACAGATGCTGTTATTACCCAGTCCCAGCAGACTGGAATGAAAATGAATGTACGGTTAGTCTGTGAGGAAGACAGGCCAAACAGAGCGGCAGGGCACAGAGAGCTGCCATGTTAGTGTCCCCTGTGTGTGTGTGTGTGTGTGTGTGTGTGATAGAGAGCTTTCAGGCAACATGAGGTGGACAGGGGGTCCAATTATCCCAGCTGGATGACTCTCAGCAGCAGGCAGACGAAGATAGAGTGGCAGTCTGGGGGTGAGACAGAAGGACACATTCAGCAGGACTCTCAGATGTTGAGATAAGGTGAAGGTTCACAGAAGCGAGAGAAGGATGAAGGAACATCATTTTATCATGTTACTGTACAATATCAATGCACTGAAAGTTTAAGCCTCTGAAAGACCTGATTTCTAAACAGGCAAATCGTGTTTGTGGTCCCCCCATGCAAACAGGAGACTCTACCATCACAGGCTCATATGGAAATCATGCCTGGCTTACTCTTTCAAGTAAGTCAAAAAAGGATGTCTGTTATAGATTATTGGCTTATTTGAATCTATACTATCGTCGTAAAAATGCCCTCATGATTTCATGGGACGTACTTGAGAGCACAGAGCTCGTGTTAAGAAAACTTAGGTCACTAGTTGCAGCAGAACCAATTCCACTGTCAGACCTGTCACTAAGAAAATTATAGACAGTGAACTAATTTGCAAATGATGTCATGGTTCTGTGTTCCAGCACCAACAGAGAACTGACAGAAATGACAGGACAAAGTTATTACAGAACACAGTCCAGTTGGAACATTTTCTTTTGGTTGTCTTTCTGTGTTGTGATTCAGATGTGTGTTCTTAAGTTTTTATTAAATATCTTGTTATTATTATCATTATTGTACAACGAGTATGAATTGAACGAACACTCAGATCTGTGTATATAAGCAATGGAGTATAGATAAACAAAATAAATAAACAAGATATTTCATGCTATATGTTTAAAAAAAAAAGAAAATCTCACTTCAAGACTTAATAATTGTGTAGGGTTTTTAGAATGTGTTGTAGGAGCTTGTAACATGTCGGCACGACATATGTTGCCGCGGCATCATACTGACCCCTCTTCCAAAGCCAAACATACTTTAGATGCATGAATAACTATGATAATTGTGTTGGGGGTGGGAACCAGGAGGATTCCTTCACCAAAGTCGAATGTGCATATTAAGAAAGCATCACATTTGCCTGTAGGCAGCAGTATAATCCCCCTGCCACAAAAGCAATAAAAAGTAATTATCTTAGTAAGTAATTCTCTGCTCAGTCCTTGCTCACAAGATAAACAAAGCTAAACTGATGTAGACCACATTTTCTGGTCTCAGGCCACTACGTACCCACCAGAGTATGCATCAAGAGTTATTGTACTTATTCATCATACTCCCATCAGTCATCTGGATGCTCAATTAGCAACTGAACTAAATAATAACAAAGATGATAATATTTAATGACAATAGAGGGAGGAAAGGTTTTTGTTACACTAGTATTTTTGATGTTTTTATCATCTCGTAATTTTACAAATACTTAAAATACTAAAAACCATAATCGTGATATGCAGTGTTAAGTTCTGATGTGTGAGAACTTTTATACAATAATTATAATTATAATAATAAAAAAGATACAATAATTCTAAAAATATAATATAATAGGTTATAATTAAGTTGATCTGTGCTTGGCTTTGTGCATGTTGTCATGTCTGGTCACTTATCAGGTTTTTGTCTCGCTGCTGAGATTTTGTATGGTCCCTGAGTTCAAGTACTCAGATATTTAGATTTCCATCCTTATATATTATATATTATTGTATATGTATATTATTAATGACTCTTTTAATGTTAATGTAATTTTAGGTTCAGTGAGCAGGGCAGAGGGACCATAAGGTAAAACATTATTATTTCATTTGATTTGGAAATACCTGGCAGTGATGTTTGCAGTCTGCAGTAATAATGATAACCCAAGGGAATAGGTGTGATGACTTTACCATTTCAGCCATATGGAGGAAACATCATATCAGGCGGATTCCCTGCCTCCGTTTATTGTCACCAGTCACATAAGGTGGAAATAACCATCCTTGCAATCGGCCATTACTGCAACATTTTGCATTAAAATCTTAGCTCCAGTAGTTTAATTTGATGAATGTTTGGCACTTTCATTCTACCATCTCCTTCTGCATTGTTTTCTACCTATTTATCCATATTAGCTTCAGTACAACCCTGACGCTTCTAGTATGATCCCTGTAGGCTTACATGAAGTATTGCAATGGTTTTATTTTGTAATGTTTAAGTAGATTAGTTTGTCTAACAAGTGAAGACAATACTTCCTATTTTTATTGAGGTACCCCAGGGAAATAAATCCTATTGTGCATGACTTCCAAACACAAAAGAATTTAACTTATTATTTTAGGAGGAATCACATTAGGGGTAGACAGGACATTGCAGGATGTCACCAACCCTTAACAGTAAGTAGGCTGCACACTGTAACAGCTGGAACACAGACCCTGGTAACAGGCTCCTGATGACAGAAACACTGTTACGCTTCGCAGCGTTCTTACTGAGCAATACCTGTGTTATGGAGTGCTGTACAGTAAATGTGCACTCAATCAGAGGGTGCTGAAAGGTGCTTGCAACACCAGATTTTTACCCCAGTACAAAAACCCCTCAGCTCAGCCTTCCCACTGTGGAGGAAACCAGAGAACACATGGCTAGCTTCATCAGCAGTACGTTTACATTAGTTTTCTGCAGCTGATAAACCAGCACAGTGTTGGGAAACAGATGAAGACATAGTGTTGCTGCCTTTTCTTATTCGCCCGACATTACGGCTTGATCCATGCTAAGCTGGCTTCAGGATATTTTTATTCCTGGTTTTGGCTATGCTTTTTTTTAACACAGTAGCATTGTTGTAACACAATCACCTGCACTGTATCCAGTTGGAGTGAAAATGACTATACAAATTAGTCATTGTCCTGGAAGTATAAATCAGTACAGTGACAACATTTCTCGATTTTCTGCTCTAAGCGATTATAGCTATGTAAAATGCTGCCTAAATAAGAATTAGTGGTACTGGTGGGAAACAAGCAAATGTTATTGTCTGAGAGAATCTGAGCGCAGAGTTTCTCATTCAATCATCTTAATTTTCACTGTAATAGGTGAGTCTGCGTTTGTTTTTATCCACTGTATGTTTTATGATTGGAAAAATGGAAAAAGTAAAAGTCAATTATCCTTAGCTGCTCTGTTAGAAATAAGAAGCAGTTGGCACCAAGCTGGTATCAGTGAAGTATACTATAGTGAACTCAACTATTTCTATAACAAAGTCAGCCTGCAGGAAGGAAACAGAAGTCTTTGTGTCTTCCTAATGTTTTTTGGTCTTCAGATGAAGTGCTTGGGGACCCATAGGTGGCAAGCAGAGGGAATAAATCATTTTGACTATTATGGAGACACACAGACCACAAAACTCACATTTTGCTGGAATGTGAAGGATGTAAATCACCATGTCTCCATATCCTAAGTGTTTTTGAAGTACAATGAAAACTGCATTAATATAAGTTTGTGTCTAAATGATTTGATCTACATATGGGTTTTATTTCCTGCCTATTATTGTGACTCAAGTAAGTCCCTAACACGTACTTTGATAGCTGAGAAAGCTTCAACCTGAGACACTTCCACCTCCCAGGAGAGAGTTCTGACAGCAACACAGCCATTTCGGGCATTTGTCCCCTCAACTGCTGCGTAGGTGTGTGAGACAAAAAACACTGAAAGAACTGTAAAGTGTGTGTCATTTAATGGGAGCCTGTTAAATCTAAAGTGTAGCAGCGCATCTGCACGTATGTTGACAGAGGTCTAGTTTCTTTCCATTTCATCGTTTCAGAAAAGAGATCCTTCACACATAGGCTCATTTTAAAAATGTGCTTTCCTTTTGTATTGTATCATGTTTAAAATTGTTACGAAGCAGCAATTTACATAAGATGGTTAAAAGCTGTTTCAGTTTCACTTTCACAGAAAATGACACATTTACTTAATAGTGCATCATCCTCAGATGCTCAGAGGTGCCATAATTCATCTTGTTAGAGCAGAAAACGTGCATATCTGACATGAAGAATACAGAATGTTTAGCATGTGATGGATCCAACTGCTTCGTTTGATGGCATATACATTTAAAAAAAAAGTTGGGAAAATGCAGAACAAGTTCAAATGTGTGATCTGTTAAACAGCCGTGTCTCATTCCCAACCATGCCACAGCGTTTCCCTGATCAAAACACAGACCTCTGATGCCTAAAACACCGCTCTCTCTCTCACTAATGATGCTGGAAATCACCCATTAGGACTTCAGCATCACATGATGGCTAACCACTAACCAAAACGCAACAGGGACTAATGTAACATTTTTCCTGATCTCGCCTCTGTGATCTCTAACCTTTTCAAGCAGCTCTCCGTTTGTTCACTCCATAATTAGTGCAGCACTCCTATCCTTCAGCATCTCCTTTTGAGTGCTCCTGTGGTCTTCACACTGGCACACTATGTTAAAATTGCACAAAACTGGTGTTTGTAAAGCTATAGGAGAATACTGGAAAACAGGTCTTTGATATTCAGTCCAAACAGTTATCATTGTGTCATTATAGTCACAGCTCATCCTAATCACAATTCAGACTGGGTGGCCATTTCACAGCCTACACGCTTTTTCTCCCTGTCCACAGAACCTTGACAATGAATGTTGCCAGGTCCTGACTGATGACTTTACAGTGGAAATGCAATGCAAACAGGTCAGGAGGGGTAATGAGGACAGTTGTAACCTCAGATTTCCTGCTGTTCTCCCAGTAGGAAGCACATCCAGAGTAGTGATCACACAGATGTTTTTAGGATTATGTCATGTTGGATGGACAGTTTCATCAAATCAATGTCCTATCAAGAATTCAGATTTGGCATTTTAGTTGTAAAAACAGATGCACTGTACTGTTCAAAGCAGTACAGTGCATTTATGTCTGATTTCATGTTAATGCTTTCAAGTCGATTGAATGCACAAAGAAAATACAAATTCCATTAAACTTTCAAACCTAAACTTAATTAACTATGTCATGCATGAGAATCTATGAGAATTCAGATCTGGCCGGCCGTGAGTGCGCTGTAATTTTATTAAGATACTGGATTGCACTTCAGCTGTACATAGGATAGTACGTTTCACAGGATGCCTCAACCTCATTCCACATCTGATTGTATTGAAACAATATGAGTTTGTTTAGAGAGGTGAGGATAGATTTTATTGCATGGTTCGTTTAACATTTTGGATTCTATCTCCTTATTATGCCAGCTGATAATCTGATGACTGGCAGTTTATGGGTGTGTGCCGGATCCTCAGGACTTGCCTTACTCTCTGACTAGCTTCACTTTCATCCAACTACGCTTCTCCAATCCTAAGGACATTTGAATGTACTTCCTGGTGGTGTGGAACAGTGAGTCAATGCCCTGTTCACTCCTGGCATACAGCTTGATGTCATCTTCGTGTTATATATATATATATATAGATATATATATATATCTATATATATAGATGGATGTTGATTATTGTTACATTTCAAATCCAATATTTGCAGAAAACCTGGAAATTGTAAATGCTTGCTTGCCTGTTCATGGGTTTTTTAATCACAGATAAAGACACAATACTATGTTAATCATCACATCCCTCTGATGTAAATCTAATCACCTACATAGATAATCAAACTGTATCTTTGTGGCTACAGAAGGGATGAGATTGGGTTACACAGCCAGTAAACATACCCACATCTATGGTGCATCTGTGTCAGGCTTCGTTGGCGTGAGTGCCACCTCTGCAGCTGTCCATACATAAGTCTTGCATAGGAAAGTGGATGAGGCCTTCTAGTGGACAGTTTTGACAATCTGTGATCATGAATGCCCTCAACATAGATTGTGTTGCTTCTTGTTAATAGCACTAATTTAAATATATTTTCATAGATTTAGATCTATTTAGTGTCAAATCAGGCGTCAACATTACGTTAATGACTCAATGTTTGTATGAATATTGTATGACCTAATACTACATAGCACTTCCCTAGAATACAATAATAGTGGGTCATTTCAAAGGACCTATGTTACCCTGCCCTCTCCTGAAATCCTAGAAGGCGTTTGATCTGCTATTCTGCATGTGGCCCAGACCATTATGTGTCCTTGGCATATCTAATGGTTCAACACTGGCATGTTATCCCCCTGGCCTTGACGTCCATTTGAATATCATCTGTCAGGCAGTACAAGAGGAGACCTGCTTCAACAGAAAACACCTATAGCATCTGAAATTACACAGCAATTTATATGTCATCTGTAATCGCTCTGCATCCACTCTGTATCCTGTGACAGCCATTAATTATCAGTACTTTTTGTCTCTCTCCTCCTCTGCTTTAGAAATCAACCTGGATTCTCTGTGTGCTCAATCATAGTACAAGCTTTGATACTGGGAACAGAGTAGATAAAGGTGAACTACAGTGTACTGTAGGTGTTGATTTCAGAGCGTCCTATTGAGACGAGAAGAAAAGCAGTTAATCTGACATGCTTCGAATTATGTGATGGATGTAGTATAGCTGTACAATTAAATTCATTATTACCTAAACTGAGCTGCTGCAAGCTGTTAATACTATAGCTCATACATTTCCCCACATTTCAGCTGTAAAGGAAACAGGTAATTTTCCTTTTCTCAGGTCAAATAAAAGAACAACAGAGGCTTAGGTTTCTGTGGCTCTGTGCTTTGGCTGCCAAACACAATACTGTGAGGCCAAAGCGTCACCGCATACGGATGACAAAAGGGACTGTATGGATCATCAAGGAAATGTGAAAAGACACACATATGTTGTCTACTTCTGTGCTGCTTGATGATTATAAAAATCTATATTGAAGGCTGTTGTTGCTAGCAAATAAATACGATTAAGAACTTTTTTCCTTCGTATTTTCTTTTTCCTTTTATTCCTACTTGATTTTTACTTTAGCTTGTGCCCTCTCACTGTGTATTCAGATCCAGTGAGCAACAGTCATAATAGTAATAATATTAAAATCGCGTTAATGCGCAATCAAATAATAATTAACTGGGTAACATGGTAATAACACGTTAGCGGGCCCAGCCCTAACCTACATGTATGCAATCAACCTCTTGGAACTTGCTAATGTAATAGTGACAGAATTGAAAAGAAAGAAAATTACAAATCTTCAAACAGGAAGAGTTCACACATTTCTGTTCTGTTGCTCATAATTTATTTTAACCATTGGACTTTGCCAGAACTGTGGTCTGTCTAAATGTAACACAAATACAACATAATCATTTTACTTTTGGAATAATATACTTGATGTTTAAATGTGTATTTTCAGAAACCTTTAGGTGATAGCAAAAGGAACTGTTGTCTTAAAGTGTACATCAATCTGCCAAATGTCTTTGTTAGATCTTATTCAATAAACCTGTCATGGTGTTTTCAAAAAAATGTTAAAGCTTAAGGCTGTGAGAATTCACATGACCTTTAAATAACCTTGCTGCATGTCTGACACATAGTGACCTTTGACCTCTGCTGAAATAAAGAACAAGAAATAAACGCCATTATTTCCTGTTAGGTTTTACTGATTGTTGGCAAGCATAACAAACACGCCAGGTTGCTATCAAGTAACTGAAATATACAAATACACATAAAATGTTATGCAGTGTCTGAAACTGTCAGTAGGTTTCTGTGTATTTCACCTAACCTGTTTTGGAATAGCTCTAGTCTAGTACTAGACCTTAATTATAGTCCTAATTTGCATTAGCATACCATGCCTATTTTAGTAAATATATATTTCAAACAACAGTCTTTTTATTACCATTGAATTTGAGCCCAAAGTAAAACATACACCTACATTTCAAAAATAAAAGAGAGTAGCACTCTGGATGGAGCCCCCAGAGACTCCAGTTCCTCTCATGTCCTAGTGTCAGACATGGGCCTCATCTGGATCACATCTGGATCTCATCACGTCTCTGGCCAACAGAGCGGGAGGCATGAAACAGCCTCATACTGAACATAAGGGTGCTGTGCAAAGGAAATTAAGGAACCAAAGGTGTGACACTTTGGTGAGCCAGCCTTACCCTACACACAAAAAAAAAATAAAATAAAATTGTGCACTTTACGTTTATGTTAATTAATAATTTTTATATTAATTTGAAATTAATTTATTTGTGTAGAGATTTTTATCCATGTAAATATAAAAATGTAACGTGTGGAGTAATTGGGCATACACAGTGTGAAAAGACTTTTTCAGACAAGAACTTGTATGTTTTATGAATTGGAAAATGTAATGAAATAAATAATATTTTTTTTTGTCAAGGGCTTAAATAAAAGCCTGGTAACCATAGCGCCTAAACAGCTAGGCGCCTAAACAGCTAAAACCTGATATTTCACTCAGTAGGTGGTGGAGACCAAAACCACAGTAAAAGAGAGGGAATATTGGACATGAATTAATCCGTTAGACACAAACAAACTACTGCACATGAATTATAATGTTTCTATTTTTTAATCACTGCAAAATGCAAATAATGCAAATAATATGTTGTGTTTGTGGGCATTTTGTATTTAGGTGTATCCAGATAAATGCAGACTAATCTCTATAATACAATAACATGTAACAAAAGTTATGTTTAAGTCAACAATCACATGAATCAGATTGTAATTTACAGTGCTGAGAAATAGGTTTGACTCTTATCCATTGCTGTTCTCTATTATATTTAATGAACTGAGACGCCAAAAGACAGATTCTGACCGGCCTCCTTCACTGGCATCAATTCACATTCATGTTGACCAATTCCACAGCTTCTTTGAGTTAGTTTTAGGTCATATAATACTTCCTGTATTCTAGAATGAGCCTGGTCTTTGGGGAAAGCTGGAGGGAAGGTGAGTGTATTTAATACACATTGCACAGATATTTTCTTTTTGCCTGTAATGATATCGTCTACGCCACATCGTAAACAGTATTTGCATTCAGTGACCACAAACTCAAACATTACATCATGAAATGATGATCAAAGACTGCTGATACTTTACCTTGTACAGAACTCCCTCTGTACCGGTGGGTTTGGTCACCATTTAGTTAGTTACGAAACTAGTGTTTTAGCTTAAATTCAAGATATTTCAAAGACTTGAGACAAGGCACCTAAGTTCTTATGGAATTTAGCAGACTTCTCTCTGCCCAGCGGGACTCTTGTCTGCCACTTAGCTGTGTGTGTCCAAGCTGTTCCTGTTTAGTGCGTTGACAGTATTTGACACAAGTATTGCTGCCACTTCCTCTTAGCCATAACAGACCTGAGGGCAGAGCAGGAGGTAACAGTACATTTTGAAGGTTAACACCGCTAATGAAGCCAGGCTGGCCAGCAGGACCCCTTGGGTTTGTGGCAAATGCCACTCTGCAGGAGAGCTGGACTAAGAGGGTCCTCATGCTTGTAACCAAAGTCCCTGCAGGCAGCGCTGTAGTCAGACCCACAGTAAAAAAACCACTGTTAATGAGAAATGTACCCCTTTAATAATGACTTCCCTGAAAGAGATGCTGATAAAAATACAAGTGTCTACTGAGGCACTTATGTACCAGTGGACAATAGGTTAGACACAGAGCAAATAGATTCTAAATGACCCCCCCATAAACCCAAGAATCGTTGTTTTAATGACTCCACATTTCCATTGAATGAGAATATTATAACACAACTTCATAGGCACATAGACTTTATAGACATTTCCTCTGTCCTCTGATATCTTTGGAACCTCTACTTCACTTATGAGTCTATTTGATTGCTCTACACAATATGTCTAAAATAAAGCACCTTTTCAGATCGGATGTGCTCTGCAGTTAATTTCCTTTTTTTATCAAGTTGTGGTCTGTTAGCATCCACTGCAAAAAAAATTGAGAGAATGTGAGAGATGCATGAGAGTGAAGG
Organism: Microctenopoma steveboyesi; assembly: GCA_032359275.1. Lineage (NCBI taxonomy): Eukaryota > Metazoa > Chordata > Actinopteri > Anabantiformes > Anabantidae > Microctenopoma > Microctenopoma steveboyesi. Next base: position 12,547,729 of record JAUMHF010000021.1, read on the forward strand.
GGTCAGAGCAGGAGTGCCTGTACACCCAAAACTGGCCTCATTGAGGGGCAACTAATGTAGTGAGACTGGGGCTTTATTGTTATGAGGTGTTGCAGGACAAGTGCTAATATTGATTCAGCAACAGGATGAAGAGCTAATTAATGACAGAAAATTGTTATGAGATTATTGTGTATGCAGCATTCAACTAGTGTATTGGTATACCGACTATTGCTACTGCACAAATGTCATTACCACTAACACTAACAAATGACTGGCTGAATGTTTTTATTTGTCATTTGCAGCTGCTATATGCACAGATATTAACGAGGTGTCTGTTCAGAGATGTGTCTAACCTTTCCTGTGGCTGCATGCTCCCACTTCTTCCTTCCCTCTTCCAGTGACCCTAGATACAAACACAAATTGTGTTGCAGAGCATGCTTGTGTAGAGCAAAGCGGCTCTGAGTGACTGATTTATGTTCACATCTGGAAGTATACTGGCTGAAGAGGAGCTCGAGGCTTCTACGTGTATACGCTGTCTATTAAAAACACCTTCTTTATGAGGAATGATCTGTACGCCTGAGGTCGGTTTAAGGCGCAGGTTTGTGCTTTCATTAATGAGAGAAATATACTGGACCACAAAATGGTAGTCCCACAAATGCCGTTATCCGTTTACGTGTAGCCCATTTGTGGCGAGATTATTCATTTCAAGCACAATACCCACTGTGATTTACATTCCCATTACGTTACATTACAGTTGGATTAGAGTCTGCGTCTGTCCTATACCAGCATAATTTATGCCCTAAAAACAAACTGCTGTCACATCGCTTATAGACCCATGACAAAAGATGAAAAAGACTTTCTGAGGATTTAACCTTGGTCTGATATAGGAGTTGAGGGTGGGTCTGGGGCTTGAAATGGAAACTAATCTGGTGTGAAATGGTCCTTGGGGCTAGTTCATTGGACTTGTCCAAAAGAAAAACATATCACATGCAGAGAAGTATCTGATGTGACCAGGGTCTGGGGGAGAGAAACCCGACATGTTGTTCACTCAAGTGGCTGTTGACAGCACTTAAATTTACTGTCCCCTCATTATTTTTGTTCCATGATGAGGTATCAACAGTGTCAATAATGGAGTCAGAATAACAGCCACAGTACTCATAAATAATGCAACTGCTTGACTGGATACAGGCTGAATGGTGGCTCAACAAGCTACATACCCCAATTGAGCTCCCAAAGAGACCCCACAGAATGAGCTTAGGGAGTCTAAAAGGCCTGTCAACAACATAAACAACATCCGGAGTGGAGAAACAGGGGCCCTCCTATATTTTAATCTCTTTTTTCCCCTTTGCTCTGTTTCTTTGCAGCTTTTCTCAGAAATATGTGGTAGTTCTCCATTGGCCTGCTCACAGAAACAAAAAGAGCTGTCTCCTGTTCCTGAATTCTTCCTTTACTCTTTGTGCTAATCCTCATCTGAAGTGACTCTCCAAAGAGCTTAAGGCATCCCCGAGGTCACAGGCAGGATTGTTCTAGATGACACTGACACAACAACCAGGGGCCTACAGAGTCCAAGGAACGCAGTTTAAGGCAAAAGTTGGAAAAAAGGAGAAACCTCCTGAAATTCAATGTCACACTGGGAAGACTCATCTACACTATGTTCCCAATGATCTCAGTCCTAAACAACTATGTGTTAAGGCACAAAATATTAAGTTTTGTATAAAATTCTGGTGACTGTGTTTTCACAGAAACATATGATACTGTTCACAGGATTTCTCTGTTAAGATATATTTATGGTAGATGTGGGTGGGGTTGCCTTTGATGTTAGAGGCTCACATCCTCATCAATAAAGTTGAATAATTTATGTTGGTAGCACTCATTACTCCTCATGGAAGTGGCTAAATGCTTTAATGGAGGTCAAGGTTTTTCAAAGCTTTGGTTTAATTCACTGCTTGTTTGCACTTGTATTTATTGTGTTTGCAATGATGAAGATAATCATTCACAATTGATGTGACTCAAAATCAACAAACTATTCTAGCAAATAGAGACACTAAAAGGAGTTACAAAGTCAAAGGGAGACATACTGTGTTGTCCATTCGTCACATGTTTTGTCAGATTCAGACAAATATTCTCATGTTTCTTTGTTTATCTAGTGTCTGTGCTCAGACCTGTGGTTCAGATGATCAGCACAGAGTACTATTGGATGTGCACAGTAGAGGGTGAGGAAAGTGTTTTTTGTTCTAAACAGTCACCTTGTTTGCAATAAACATTCAGTGTACTTAGTTTACAAATGCATGTTGTGTTGTAACTTTAGCTTCAGCAGCTGCAGACTGTAGTTAATAAAAACATATGGTAACCCACATGAGAATTTCTTACTTTATTTTGTTTTTAGATTGTTTGTAGTTGGGTTGGCACCAGTCATATTATTGCCATGGCAGCGTATACATGCACACACACACTTAAAGACAGCTGGAAAGAGATTTACGTCCCAAAACCACAAACTGTAAAAATGCTCCAGGTATTAAAATTGAAGTACAAATTTGTTTCCAAGTTATTTCCCTTTACAACAACGTCTGTAGGTAACAACAAAGGTTACAACAACACACCTACACGTGGCTGGAAAAAGACATTCCTGCAGCTCTCAGGAACCATTTTCAGTGGAATAGAAATAATGAAATTTATCTATAATATAAGATGCTGTAACTTGAGATACTAGCTCAGTTTGTCTGAAACTCTCAGCAGAACATTAGTGCCCACACAACAAACTCTGTACATCTTGGCCCAAATTTCTTACAGTGACCTTGTGTTCTGGGAAGGAAAAAGGTTTTTATCACACAATTAGCTTAACGTGGACTAGACATTAGAACTAGAACTGAAAGCTGAAGCACTGAACACTAGTAGAGAAAAATATATTTTGCCTTCAATAGTATGGGTTAAGCTCCAGAGATAGATTCTACATTTTCAATAATGCAATAAAAAAAAATTTGTGTGTGGTGTTAAAATACTACTTTCAGAAGAAAATAAGTAATTGTTAACATTTTACGCACTCAGCAAACAAGCTGACTGAATTTCATCTGTGAAAGTGGTGAAATGTTCTTTTAGTTCTGCACACCTCCCTTTCAGTTAGGATTTGGTGCGGTTTGGCAGAACAGATGGACAGCTGTCACACACCGGGCCACATTAAGCCTAAATTCAATGAGGGTGGTTTCCTCTTCACAGTAGCTAAAGGGTCCCACAGTGTCCCTTTAGTTGTGCCCCTAGGGACCCTCATTAGCAGGGCTGTGATGACTGAGACGGAGTGAGAGCTGTGTGGTCGAGGTCTGCTGGGGGCCACATAAAGGGCAGCCATGCCACTAAGTTTGTGTGGGCATGAATAGGGGCAGTGAACTTGAAAGAACAGGGTACATGGAGGGTGCAGAGAATCTTTCCAGCGGCCCTTTAAGTCCAGATCAAATGTCAGCACCACATGCCAGAGTTTATATAGCATTGGGCAACAAGTTGTGAGGAAATTTGATCCTGCTAGAAGCGCGGGTTGGCTTTCCTCACACTCAGGCAGACCTGCAGCGAGCCACCAAGCCACGGTGTCCCCACTACATTGGGTGTGCATTACCTCTTCAACAGTGCTAAACCATCCACCCCCCTCACATCTTGCCCCCCAGTGTGAAGCCTGTTCAGCAACTCTCAGGTTTCACAGACACCGCTGGTAAAACCCTCTGACGACAGCCCTGTCGGCAATGTATGAAGCAGAAAGAGGATCGCCTGACGTGAGCCGCTCCCTGGACCTGGTGTGTGTGGAATGCTCTACTGAAAGAGAGGAGGACATCACTACTTCTGACACTCCTGTCTCCTCTACATGTAACACAATCTCAGCTTGTGTAATGTGGCGGTGTAGGCTCTTCCCATTAGTGTAGATCAGGTCAGAGCAGGCTTGGCTTATCTCTGCAAATCAACGGGGATAATAAAACATATCTGCTTTTGTGGTTGGTCGAGAATAGCAGACAAATATAATAGAAAACATTTGACAATTACTCATCTTTTCCATGAATGAATCACTCGCTCTAATTCATTATCAACCTATAGCCCACAGTCAGGCACTGGCACAAGAGGTGTCCCGAAGACTCATCTCCATGGGCAACTTGGTAAAAACAAACAGAAGCACTAACTATGTTTACAGTGGTCTTATAAAAACAAGATCAATGCCAGATAAAGCAGTGAGATTTCTCATGTCAGGGTACATCAAACATCTTTAAAATAAAGCAGTTTGAGTTTAAATCTCAAAAGCGATTTATGGGAATCCTTCTTAGGGCAATAAATCAGTTTTATTGGTGATTCGGTGTTTAGTGTGATGACTTCTCCATGAAGCTCATTTGTGACCCAAAGGAGGAAAAAACCCAGGACTCTGGCAAGACACTCCACCCGGTCCACAATCCATCACAGCCTGGTTTTGTTGTGAAGTGAGTTTTCCCATGATGCTTCCCTGTAAATGATCTCATTCTGGTTTGAGATGAAATGTTTTGGCTTTAGCTCTTCAGTGAGGCATGTTCTGATAGTGGGAGATGGATGATGCCCATTTCAAATGTGGGGATGGGTCTTCTCCACTGGAATTTGCAGGATATGTGCATTGCTTGAATTAGACTTGGTATATCATGGTCTGACGTACATTTTAGGTCTCTTTCTCTTATCAGTTGCTCCAGGAACCCTCAAAAAATATGGTGCTCGTTTTAACAAGGGGGTGTGGAAGATTTATTAATAAAGACTATGAATTGTTCTATTTAATGACAAATGCATTCACATGTGCTGTGCATAGCTCGAGGGAACTCCTCTGCTCTTGTAAACATTCTTTTCATACACTGCATCTCTGACAGAAAGCCTGGTAAACACTCTTTAAAGTGATCCCAAATAAATGATCTTCAGTTTGAGATGTTGTAAATATTGTTTTTAAAAGGTTTACACATGAAGGTGAGAGTTATTGGTTTATGCAATGTGAAGCTGGTAATGTGGGCCTCTGATTACAGCAGACACAAGCACATCACAGCCACCCGCCAGGTAATCTTTTATTCTATGAAACCATTCGTTTCCACTTCCTGTTACGTTTTCAGTTGAATTACTGCTCGTATTGCTTACTTTAGTCTGTGGCACCTCAGTGAGTAATACAGAATATTATTATTATTCTGTTAGCACAGATGGAGAAACAGATTAGATGCAGCTACGTGGCCCGGTAGTTCAGTGGGATAAGAGTCAGACTGGGATGAAGAAGGTTGCATCCTTGTAAGTCCCTCTCAATAAAAGCATCTGCCAAGCAGAGTAAAGTACAGCTGAATTCATACTGTGATCAGAAAAAGTGATTTAAGTAATTATTTAATTATTTGATGATCAAAAGAATAATATAACATTTTAGGAAAACAGATTTTGTGCATTGAATTCATGCACAGAGTTCATGGATGATATCATTACCTCTTAGCACTGCATACAATACATGGAATATTGGAAATGGAGGTGATGTTCAAATGTCTGTTTTAATGGTTATTCATGAACATTTAGAACATTTTAGGTTGTGTTCTTAGGTGAACTTAGTCACCTTAGGACAACCACAGACTGGCTGTCTCCTGCTGTTTGGAGCCTTTATATTAAACAAAGTTAACTGACTGCTGGCTTAAATTAAAATGTGTGTGAGTGTTATTTTTTACCTCACCACAAAAGTCCAAAAACACATATTCAAAATATTAAACTTCCCTTTAGCTAAAAAATATGAGCTGCTAAGAAAAAAGACAATACACAAAACAAACACACAATACACAGCCAAATGTTGCCTTAACATGCAAACAGTTTAAATGAGTAACCATGACGACAGATGCAAAAGTTGATGCCAAGGTGGGTCACGCGTGACTGAGTGGGCTTGATAACCTCCAACCATATAGCGTCACGTCTCATCTCTGGACATGAACATACGTCTGTGGCTGGATTCCACCCAACCCGCTCACAGACAAGAAGAAATCAAAACAAAAAGTCAGATCACATCTCCTTCTTCCAGCCAATTATGTCATAAAAAGCAAGTTTCTCTTTCAGCAAATTGTCTCAGAAAAGACGAGGCAAAGCAGGCCTAGAGGTCTGTGAAGAATAAAACTATATACATTCACTCCTCACTTCTTATTATGCGAGCTCATAAAAAAGCTTGTCTTAAAGAGTGACACACTTAAGTTAGCGAGTTTTAGTTTTGTTCGCTCAAACTTTTAAAAAAAATAATAATAACCTCATCAGCATCCCAGTGTGAGCAGCTCTGTCAGCATGAAAGAGGCTTGCGTGAAATGAAATCTGGGTGCTGCGAATGTTATCCAGGAGATCTAACTCAAATACCTCCATCCCCTCCATGCAACAACAAAGGGATGCTCTGCTGATAATCTGTATTCCGTGCATTGACAGTGAAAGGGAGGGGTGAAGCTAAAAGCGGCAGGAGCATCTTTAGTGGCTTTTAGACAATGTTTTGGGAAGGGAGGGGGGGGGGCTTTTGTTTGAAGGGAGAGATAAGAAAAGCAGAACAGAGAGAAAAGGGATGCGAGTTCACCAGCACTCATGACGGAGCAAATAGCGTGCAAAGCAATGTCAAAACACCAGTGACTTGGTCATGCAGGGAAGTGGAATCCAATTACTGAATAAATTAAATGTAAGTAAAGTAAGAACACTTTACTCTAGAAACACAAACCTGTGTCTCCTAAAATGTAAGTCCACTTACAAATTAAATCTGATGTGATTAAATAACAAATGATAAAAGCAAGAAATGTGTGTTTCTATGGTGATAGTAGCCATGAACTGGACTGATGTTGCAGTTCAGCCATCCGTTGGTGGTGGGAGTTGGGTGAGTTCTTTGAACGCATCACATACATGTAATGTCTCAAGCCAAGTGCATGAGCTCCAAGTGGTGTTGCTGGTTTCCACAATGTTGTCAAGTGCTCAAGATTCCCATTCACACAAAAAAACAAATGTTGCCTGAGACCAGAGAGAGCTCTTACTTAAACCATATAAAATGAACAGAAAACCTCAGAGAGAAGAAAGAGGAAGAGAATAGTTGAGGGATGGATGCAGGGTCGTGGGAAGTTACTGTCATCACTGAATAGACACTTCGGAGCTTAAAAGTTTTCATGAGAAGTTGTAGCTGTTACACTAAGCAGATGCTGAATGTTCAGACAAACCTTCTCAGGCTATTTCTCCGTTTTGATGAGAAACATTTGAAGGAACGGTGTTATGTTCAACATGTGGAACTTATATTATTCTCATTATGGCAGGAGCACACTTCTTACACGCAAGATGTTTGAGAGGTTCTTTATTTTGCTCTTTCATAGAATAGCTTTGCAATCCATTGCAATTGGAGTCAGACTTAGGAGGACAGTTTAGTTAATCAAGAAAGACATGTAGCAACAGAGCCAATGCAGGGGAATGCAAACTCATCACAGCATCATCTACCAAGACACTACACTCTGACCAATCAAATGTATGCAAGCATCCATCAACTCTTATTATAACAATACTATGTCTGATTGTTGGGACAATATTGAGTACAATTATTCTTGTTATAACTTTCCAAAATTGTGAAATCTTGTATCACAGTATCATGTTGGACTTTCTAGTTTGTGTTCAAACTTGAGCCAACATGCCTGTTGTGTTGGTCAAGCAGAGAACTGTTTTTGATACTTAAAACCTGTTGAGCATGGAAGTAGACCTCGTAAATAGTGCGTATGACTTCTGCCCAATTACATATCTACAATTAATGTCTTTTTTGTCCCCAACCATAACATGTTGTTTTATTTTGCTAACCTTAATTATACATTGTGTTAACTGCCCTCTATTCTTAGCCTTACAGTAGCAAAAGTCAGCAACGTTCCCTTCCCTGCGGTGTAAGTGGCTTGTTAAATAGTATGAGATGTGGAAGTTGCTCATTAATTTTAGAGAGAAATATGCCTCCCAGAAGTAATAAAGAGAGTTTACACTAGCATAGATGAGGTTCTGTTCTTGGAGACTGAGAAACACATTCTTGATTTCTAAAATGCATGTTAAATGTCACTGCATGCAAAATTCAATTAGAGACATTTTGCCTCTGAATAATTATTACATGTGATTTCTGTGTGGAGACCTCGGTTCAGTTAATGCTGCTCTGACTGACAGGGACCCCTGCAAACGCTAAACTGAGCCAACACAGCACACACCCAGTGAAGGAGTGGATACCAAAAGCATATTATAATCAAAAGGATTTTTCATTCTTCATAACCAGTTGATATGAATGGCTGGCTCGAAAAGTGAAATTTGTGTAATTTCAGTTTAGGAATAATTGTGTACATCGCTCATATACATTTTAGATAAACTAAAAGTTACTAACTTTGTAGTTAGACACATTTTTCTGCAGTCATTGTGCTGTTATTTAAGGCCTTGGGCTCTTATTCAGTGGAGAGGTAAAACAATTGTGGCACTTGGTCAATCTTGGCTTGGTTTTAAAGTCTCACACAGGCTGTACAATACCACATAATATGATGGCAAAACACCCAGACATGAAATGGTTCAACCACAATTCAGTCAGTATTTGTTGGACATATACAAAAATACTAGGCTTCATATAGATGTTGGAGCCAAATCCACAGCTAATCTTCAATTTACACAGTTTCATTTCACTTTCACACAGAAATGTTCCTCGTTCAGTGTGAAAAGGCGTTTGTTCATACTACTGCACACAAAAGAAACAAAATGAACCACGAATGTGTGTGTGTGAGTGTGTGGATCATTCTCTCACTCTGTGTCTTTGCCTTGCATGCCTGGCACTCAAACTATCTGTCTGCTTTGGCTGCGGCCCGGCTGTTGTTTCTTTCCAGGCTCACGCTTTAGAGATAAGGACAGTAGAGGATTTGAGATAACACAGAGGCCCAGACGTACCCCCCCGGATCCCCAGAGAGCCAACACTGTGATAGCTTCATTCCAACCCTGATTTAGTGACTCTGACAGTACATAATTACCTCGTAAGCACAGATAATCACAATCTGTATCAAGGAGCAATTAGTGTAGACATGGGCTGAAGGCTCCCCTGGGGATGCCAAGTCAGAAGCTTGCAATGAAGTTCAGAGGACAGCTATGGAGGACCAGTGCTCGTACTGAAGCTCTGAAAAACGTCAGAGCAGCTCTCATATCAATACAAAATGATTCTGTCACTAATGAGCAACATTTAATATCATCTTTCCTTTTAAAGAGCAGGTTACATTAGCTATAGCAACGTAATCCAATTCTTTGTATTGATGATCAGTATAGGAGTTAATTTGCTCTCTAAGCCCAATGAACTGCTCTAAGAACATGCTTACATGGCACCATGAGTAGCTGTGCAAGCTATTCAAGAAGAGACTTCAAAACTCACTGACACCATTATGCAAAGTGTCACCATGTAATATGATTATATAAAATGATTTTGAGTTGAAAACATTTATTTTCCTTTTTATTTCAGTGAATGATATCATAGCAAAACATAAAAGGACTGTAAAAAGTCTGCCACTTGACCAACTCTAACCATCTGTGGCCCTATCTGGGCTATTGTCCTAAAACCAGGCGCAGTCCAATAAAAGTCTAATCTCACTGGACGAAGCTCTTATCCAGGCATCAAAGGATGTTTGTGAATTTCTGTGAATACTTACAGCGTACAGGCAGGTAAAATGTGCAAGACAAGCAGACAAATGTTCCTACTGGGTGGAATATTTCATGAGCAGGTCAGCTCAAGGTGAGAGTCAGTAATGGCAAACCGCAGTTCCTCTTATCTCCATGAAGAGAAGCAAGTGAGGGAGAATGGCGAGGGTCTAGGAGAGGAAGTTCATCTTTATGAAGAATGGTTATACTAGAGGATCAGTGAGGATAGAGGAAAATTACTTTACACTCGTCTTCTCTTTTTGCCTGTGTGAAAACAGCCATTTATCACTTTATGGCGCATGGTTTTATGTATTTTCATGCATACATTATTTACAAGTTACAGTGTGCAAAGTGCAGCAAACTGAAAAAGCCAAAGTTGATGTTAAAGATCTTTTAGATTTTGTGTGTGCGTTGTGTGTCTGAGTTTGAGAGCGATGAGCAGGACACTAAGTAGCTTCTATCACAAATGCTATTTCAAGCTAATAAGGACCAAAAGTGCATAAACACAGTCCAACTGGTCCTCCTCTCTGAACCAGCAGTTGTTAGGCATATTGCTCCAGAGGAACTACAGAGGAAAACTAAATTAAACCTGTGACGGGATGAATGATTAACTAGGTTTTGTATCATTTCACTTCATTTTTTTTAGATTCCACATCAGTCAAAACCCATCTTTCTAGTTAGTCCACCCACTGTCCTGTCCTCCTGTTCCTGACCTCTTGCTATATGACATGCTGAGAATCCACGACCCCTTTACTTGTTGGAGGGATAAACATAACCTCACAAGTCTGTTTACCGCCGTGGTCAAAGGTCAGGCATTTTTAAAAGACAAGTACACTGACATGACTGGCTTCTGCACTGGGAACTGGAGTACTGCATTTGTGAAAGTGGAACAACATGAAGACCCATGCATGTTTAAACAGCAAAGTCTGCTATTTTTGTGAACTGAAGTTTCTATTGCAAATGTGTGTTTCTTTAAATTGAGCTGAACAGTGGACCTAATTTTCTTTAATTTGCCATTAATGTAGATGTGTTCTGGGCACAAATGAGTTTATAACTGATGATTTACAAAACAATAAATGGCTGGGTTATTTTTTTTAAGGTAAAATGAGATTGCTGAATTCTCGCATTATCCTGAATACCTTTTATAAGCTTTCCTGTCCTCACCTTTGCTTCAACTTGCTAAAAATGTTTGAACATGTATTTAATTGTGTCAACACTCAGCTATTTCTAGTAGGCTGGCATTTCATGTGGATTGCCCCAAGGCAGGATTTAATCCCAGCAGTCTCCAAAGACAGCATAATGTCTACACCACGATAAACAGCAGCTTTATTGTCCTAATGTAATAGCCTTCATTTAGTGTCAGGGTTCCACAGGCATTCTCTTTTTCACTTGCATACAGAAAAGCACAGTACAACTCTCCATACTAAGGCAGCTATAGTATATCGCAATCACTTGTTTCGGTGTCATGATTGATGCAAGCGTTTTATTTCCTGACTTTGGTTGCCCTTCTCCAGCAGTGTCTGAAAATGAAGTGGAGGCCCTGTTGAAATCAAGAGCCTTGTGTAATCATACTCCAACCAGGGCAAAACAATCACAACCCAGCGCAGGAGAGAGTCAAAGTTTAAGAGAGACATGCTATTCATTTTGAGAGAATACTGCAGGGTCTTCAGGGCAACTTTGTTGAAAAAAAGCGGGATTGCATGTCTTGATATAACTGATGCACCAGTGTGTTGAAGCAGCCATGTTTTTCTCCTGACTCCCGCAGGAGGAGGTTATCACTCTAACCAACCACTCACACTGACAAGAAAATTATTCAAGCTATTATTTTTAGAGTTCTCTTAAAAACTCGCAGTACTCTCAATATTAGAAAACGTGTATCATCGTGTCATTCTGAAGGTATGGGGATATGTATTACATAGCTAAAGGTTTGTGGACATTACCCCCTATGTGAATGTCAGACACTTACTTTAAACCATGGACCCAAATTTCCTGCTCTAACTTCCTACTCCTGGGATAACGTTTTTTTTTCTGACCGCAGAAATTTACTCCTAATCTACTCAGAGGCATCACAGGATTAGTGATGCTCACAAGTTTATGATCCAATTCATCCCAAAGAAGAAGTCCAGACCATTCTCTATGGACCGCTTAATGCATTGGGATTCAAGACATTACTTCGTCTTCAGTTCTCATGGGAGCTGAAGTGCCTACAGTGTCAAAATACTGCAACATACAATGTCAGGCTGAATACCACTGTATAATTTGTGGATTTGTATCTGTCTTTTCATTGTACTGAACATTTTAATGTTCTGATGTCCTCTGTGTATTTTTTTGTCTGTCTGGTTTACTGCTGATCGAACTAGCACATTTAACTGAAAGTGAACTTGGCAGCATTTAACCTTTGACCTCATGTCGCTGAATGAGCCCCTGACGACACCGCAACAGCTGTGACTGCTTTTCGTTGAGCTCACAGACACTGTGTGAATGAAGCGTCGTGTTTGAAGCATGAGAGGTAAGCACGGACAGTATGCAAAAGCCTCCGGGTGAAACTGGAGCTCCTCATGGGAAGAAGCCAGTGAAGCTGTAAACATTTAAGAAGACTACCCCTCTTCTGCAGACTCCTGCCACTGGGAACATTGCTGCCCCTGTGGTGAAGCTGTTTTTTTCTCAGTGCTGGTAGAGCTGTGGCTTTCATAATTTTTTTATGTTTCTAAATATGCTTTCACATAAGCCACATAAACCATGTGTTGCCTTCTTGTGTTTTTTTCCTTCATTCATGAACTCCAGATTCATTACATTTCATTCACATTATACAAAAATTGGTCCCATTTACTCAGGGTTCTCATCAACAAAGGAGTGCAAAGGTATTTGTTTGAATTTAATGCATGTGCAGATTTATGTGTGTGGGTGCCTGGGTCTGTGTCACAAAGGTTGATTAATTCTGACACAGGTTGACAGTTCTCTTGCAGCAGTGATATATTTTACCACACATGTGCAAAGGATTGGTGCGTTTAAACTGGTCACCTTTCCCCTGTGAGCATATCCCTTTAGCTCGATGTCTGTGAAGCAGCCCCGTCTCTCCTAGTCAGGATCTTGGATAATAACTGGAGGAACCGAAAACAAGCGTTGTGTTTCTTCCTACAGCTACAACATAAAGACTCTCTATGCAATAGTAGAATTTGTTGATTTCAGTTCAAAAACCATTTTAAACAGTTATGATGGAAAATATCTCAGTTGAATTAACTGCTCGGTGGTCAGTTAAAGTAAACATCTTGCATCATGCATGATTGTCTGACTCATGGGTCTGATTAGGGGGTTCTGCGTCTAGCATTTTTTTTTGTATTTTAAAAACAAACTGTCATGCCCACTTCCTTTGCCAACTGCTTACAGTGGGTGTGCAGAATTCTGAACGCTCGCCGGGTTTGGATGTTTCACTCAAACTCTCTTCTTTTAACTTTAACTTCATTTGAACTTTTTGGGGGTTTCGGTGCATAGCACTTTGTACCTTATTTGAAAAATGCTCTATAAAAAGTTATGTGCATCATCTCCACCTCTTGGTTATATTTATTTGACAATGACATAACTCTCAGTATAATGAAACCAAACCAAGGTGTGTCAGAGTGTAAATGGGATGATGTGTTTTCATTTTAACTGCTGTATTTCTATATATATATGTATCTGCTATATATACATGAGTAATAATAATTAATAGTATTATTAACTCATAGTATTAGTAATAGTATATTTAACTTCATATCCTTTTTGTCACATACTTTTGTTAACTGCATCCAATGTTGAACGGGCATCAACAGTATGTTATCCACCATCTGCTATCTGACTACAAGGTTCAGGACTCCAGGTAGAGTTGGCGTGGACAGGCCTTTTCACTCTCCAAGGCATCCTGGGAGACCAGACCCTGGATAATCCCATTAATCTTACGTTCTGTGACATCCAGGGGAAAGAGAGTAAATAGTGAAACAATGACACTGGTGAGGTCCTTAAATGCATGAGGCAGCTCATCAGGCTTTGATTTGTGGTGTTACTGTCTCTGGGACAGGGGAAGAGGAGAGCAGCTGATCCACAGTGACAGGACGTTGAATTAGTTACAATACGAGCTTGTATCACAACAGCCTGGATGTGCTGGATGAAAAATGTACTACTCCAGTTTCATTTGAAAGTGTTGCAAAGGAAGCCAGAAATGTGTTTGCTGTTACATATATATTGTCTTTTAAATATACGTCTTTAGCATTATCCTCTTGGGTCATTTTTAATTTTCAAACAACACTAAGGGACACCATAAACAGATTTAGGCATAAACAGAAAGGCACAAGGTAAATCTCCAAATAAGATAAATGTAACTACTTGTTTAAATCTAACTTCCTGAAATAGGTGACAGTGAACATATACTACTAACAAACATACAGTACAGTGAAAAACACTGACAAGCCACACTATGCCAACATCTCTCCTGCTTCTCTTTTGCTTATCAGGCTGTGTGTTGAAGGCTCCAGGGGGATTATGGGATGCTGGGAACACCAATAATATGCCATTCGGCTGACAGACATGTTAAGCTGTCTACAGCTTCTGTGTACTGTAGCTGGGCACAAGTATCACACGTGAAGCAGTAATTGCTCACACTTGTTCCCTGCAGACTGGAGTGCAGTAAACAGCAGACTTAACTACAAACATAGGCTGGTATGACGAAAATAAGAAACTACACAGTGAAAAACACCAAACCACTTGAACGGGTAGCTACATTTCTTCCAATACTGCTGTTAAACATGACGAATATTGTCAACTGAAGTAAAGAAAACATTTCTAATTTATGGATATTTCAAACAACATGAGATTTATAGGATTTTTATAATAATTTAAAAACATAATCTAAAGTAGTCTAACAGATGTGGATGAGGTCAGTCATTTTTCTCAGCTGTTGCTTATTCCCCTTGAGATGTTATGACCTTTACCTGAAGCTTCTTGCTGCTGCACCTCAGACATTATTAACAGTCAATGGTAAACATGTCAGAGAGCCCAAGTGGATCTGGAAAGGAAGAACATGCCGCTTAGGATGAAGAAAATCTCCACACAGTCAACAGTGGTGAAACCATACAGTAAGCGCACACACATCTCATGAGCTGCCTGGAGGCTGCTCAACACTCTCCAGAGCAGATGGACTTCCTCTTAGGTGCAAAGGGCAAAGACTTTATTGAGCACAAATCCTATGGGTGTCTGACTGCCTGAAAAGAGGGAACTTCATTCTACGCATACAAACACTCTTCTGAATGAAAAGGACAGAGTTTCCAAACAGGAGAGATATGGTTTTCCGTGGTGTGGTCACTGCACCTGGGGTCTGTCATCCTGGCCTGGAAGAGGGCCTCTATTTCACAGATGGCAGAGCTGATGTGAGCGTTCTGCTCAGGGTGTTTGATTACAGGACCTGGTTTCAGTGCTTGAGAAAAGGTGTGGAATGTGGAAAAAGTAAAATGTCCAGCTGGTTTTTAAAACAAGGAATTCTATTTTCTCTCTGCTGCTCGTCAAAGTGAGCTGTGCAATGATGTGTTAGGTATTTTAATCACTGAAAAGAACTGTTGTTGAAGGTGATTATCTATTGGCCTTTATAAATAATGGTGGCATCATCTGTAACATCTTAATTAGCTTCCAAAGTAGAACATTCTTATGTCGGAGATGTCACCCTTGACGCCTTTTTTAAACATCATGTAGGCAAAGCAACAACATGGTTATTTGTGAAACCAGATCTTATGAGCCTAACGTTGCTGTAGATACTGGGTCATTGATCCAGCACTTCACAGTGACTCTTCTCTCTACTCTGTCCAGAGTCCATTAGATTAGTGTGTTGCTTTATTCCACTGATCCCGTGCCCTGATCAGTATGAACACTTTAAGGTGACACACAGGTGCCAGGTCAGAGAATCGATACAGAGACTAAGACGCTACAAAGACTGTGACACTGAGTGACCATTAATCTTTATATGATCATTAATGTTTAGCATATTTTAGCTATTAAAAACACAGCAATGCTAGCATCTTCTCCCTTTCATCTGACATTTTACATAATGTATTTTGCATTTTTAGTTTTTCAGATGTAACTTGTGACCAATCATATCTTTGGGGTGTTTGCTAATTACCAAGGCAGAATGTTGTCAAGGTCATGGGTGAAACGCCAAATATGCCATCTGCCTCGTCTCCACTCGTAACTGTCTGCATCCTGTTTGTGGTGACACCACCAGCTGAGGTAAGAAACAACATTTACTTCTCATTAGACAACAAATAAAAATATGCATGCAACATTAATAATTCTGTGTAGTTTAGACTCTCGTCCTCTCTGCTGCTCATCCGCTGATCCAGTGAAGCTATAAGAAACTGCTTCCCATTGCCTGACCTAATGACACTTGCCCCTCCCCACTATGTAAACACGTACATGCACGGAGACACACACCCTACCTCATTAGTACGCTTGGTCTCCATGGAAACACTAAACAGGTGACAATATTCCAGAGGGGGGAGGATTGGGGGACTTACAGGCGATCATCCTGCTTGTGTCCTGGCGTACGTGTTTGCGTGTGCCTGTGCTTGTGGATGCTTCGCTGTGTTTTCTGTGTTGTTGGTGTTGGCTGTAAAATGTGGAATTTGGCTGTGATTGTGCTCAGGCTTAGCAGCGTCTAGAAAGGCGGCATGATGGCAGGTCACTGCGACAGGACATGTCAGCTGCTGGTGTCCAGGGCTGTAGGTAGGTCAGTTCTTCACACCATTATTTTGACACTTCTAAATAATTCAACACACAGAAGGACACACAACACTGCACTTCTTCTCACTTTGCACAGCTGTTCCCCAGAGAATATTTCCGGACATGCCAGCAGGGACAGAGACTATCTACGGACTATTATAGGATGAGCTTTTATTAATAATCTGTGATTGACTGATTTGTTATTCCACAGTCATTCTTACAGATAAAGTTAGGGGTTATAAAACAAATAGGTCAATAAATACATAAGCAGAAGTATGACTAGTCAAGTCTTTACAAGTCTAAACAAAAGAAATGGGTCTCACAAAACATAGCTTTAACAGCTTTATCTCACTTTTAGATATTTACCCTTGGGGGTTTGGTGGATGCCAGCGAATGAAAATCAAGGAGTTTGTAGCTAACAGTTTGTTTAAGCAGCCAAGTAGAACAAACCCAGATATAAAGAAATGCCTGGTTGTGATGGCTTTACCAGACAGTGTCCTCAGGCATTTCCTCTTTATTCCATGACAACAGGGATGAATCCACAGCAGATCAACCAACCTCTTTGTAAATCGTCTTGTTACCACAACAGATAGGATTGTTTGTGCACATAATGAGAAGTAACCAGCGGGTGGTCTGGTGGAGTGGGTGTGGGGGTAACCCCAATTCAGAGCATGACCAGTTCAATATGGAGGGCAGCTTTAATGTCATGCCTGGGGGGGGGGTGCTGCTGACTGATTTCATGTCGGGGTGCAGGTTCAGAGTTCACCATGCAAGTTAAGTTAGGAAGGAACAAACAGTTCCTGCAGCATAATGTGAATATGTTTGATATGTTATTCACTCTATAGCCATGTATGCCCCTTAAGCCCATGTGTTTATATGATCCTGCTGAGCCAGTGGAGTCGTGGCAAGAGAGGCATCCCAGAGGGTGCTGTACAGTTGACGTCGCCATGGTAACTGAACTCAGCTGGGACCAGCGGGAGTGATCGGGCATGTACAGATTCAAATGTTGCACATCATTCCACATGGACTACGATGCTCTGCCATGCAGGGCTTACAGCTGACATACATGTAGGGGATGTGAGAGTGAGTCACAGGCTGGAAACATCAGCGTGTCAGCCGCTCTCACGCGGCGGTGGGCTGTCAGACGTGAACACGGTCTCTCCCTCTCTTCCTCTCACTTGTGAAGTGTGCTGCACTGCAGGTGAGTGTCAGGCTTGAATCTGCTAAATCGTCATTAATATTAAAAATGAACCCCCTGGTGGGCAATGAGCACAGCTGTGCCTAAGAGCTCACTGCTGGTGAGGTAAAGAGTTCCTTTAGCTGTGTGAATGGATAAAAAGATCCGTGAAGAATAGTAGTGAAGACAGTAAAGCAATGACAATGGTGCAGGAACAATCTTTTTGTGGAGCTATGAGGCACATATAGGGCATTATTTAAGGCTCTTTAAAAATCAGGAAATTCCCCTTTCTTCTGACTGCAGTTCAGTACTGGACTCACAGAAGTTCACTGCCAGTGGTTTAGCCATTGGACGAGGGCCGTCCTCTCCTACCTGACTTCCTCTGCTGATGAGCTGTGACACTGAAGATGTGGCTGATTGCCGACATGGCCGTGGCATTTGCTTTGCATTAGCGGGGATGACAGATGATTAAAAGGGGAGGCGGAAAACGGCATCCTGCTGAGTGACAGTCAAATGAGGGAAACATAAGTAAGGCAACAACCTGTGAGAGGCAGAAGCTTGATTGCTTGATCGCTCCCTCTCCGCTGTGCATACATGAAGGCTCCCGAGGGATTTTTAATGAGAAAAAGATGCAGATGTAGATAATCCAGCTAAGTATCTATTAACAGGAAATTCACTGCGGTAGCTACAATGTGTGGCGATCGCCACAGAGAAAAGAACAGCACCTCTGCTGAGCACTTTATACAGTTGTAGATGTTTTGCTGTTTGTAAGTATTTTATGTGAATTTTGAAATTGAAAATTAATTCAACTAAATGCTGTGTGAGATCAGCTCATTTGTTAGTTTTCTCACCCTGGTGTCCTCTCTCTTCTCCGTCTTTTAACAAAATAGCCTTTTCTCTGACATTTAAAAGAACTGTTAGCCATTGTTCAGATAGTAAAGGTTTTCCACTTACCCTACACAAACCTTATTGCTGGAATGTCAGTCCAGAAGGGACCAGCTAAATGTGTCTGCTGAGGGGCTTTGAGCCTCAGGGAGTGTAGGGTTTTCCCCTACTGTTTCAGGAAGGGATTAGTAAATTTATTGTGATTAGTTGTGCATTGTGCACAACCCCCACCGCTGGTCTCTTCATTATCTCTTCTTGTACAGAAAACACTGGCGTCTGCTGCTCCCCAGGTACCCAGCCCCCTTCCGGCTGTCATTTGAATGTATTCCACATCATACTAATAACCTCAGCTAATGAATTAGCATGTTTTACACAAATTACCATGCCTCACCTTGTCTTCATGACATTTCAAAGAAAACAACAAAGCATACATGCCACTTAACATTTCCCATACATATCACTTTCCATAACACTGTTCAGTGAGCAAGCACTTGAGAGGTGAGAGGTCATGTTGGAGCCCAGTGACCCAGGTCCCCTGTGTCTCAGGAGGGAAGTCCGCGCATGGCGTTCTTGGGCAGCTCATATTGCAAAGATGTCTAAAAGTCACAATCCTTCAGGAAAAGTAGGCTAATATCACATCCACTGTTGACACCCTTCGACCACTGAGCTGATGTGATGAAAAGTTTGAGATTTATTTTCCCCCTGTGACCTCTTAATGCATTCCAACAGATTTTAAGATTTTACAATCCAAAATACGTTAAATGATTTTCATAAAAAAAAACTGGTCCAGGACCTCTGAATATACTGTATAATAACCTAAAAGCCCTAAAGATGTTTGAGTATTGGGCATGCTGGTTACATAAAGCTGAGTTCTGCCTTCAACAGATCTTAAATATTTGAAGTGTGCAGAGGCAGGTAAATCATTCTGAGGCCACTGAGCTGAAAAGCTTCACATGGTTTTTTTTTGCTGTGTAGTGTTGTGACCGCACGGTGCTGAGAGATATCGACCAGGAGAAGTGTTCACCTTTATAAGGGTGTTCATAAACTATAAAAACATTGCCTTTATTGAAGATTAGCAGTGATGCTACTTCTCCAGGTCAAGTTATATTTTCCATCAGTAGAAAAAGATTTACTCCCTCATTTTTTGCCAGCACTTTTTCATACTTAAGAGTTGAGCTCTTTACAGAAGCTGCTTGGAACGAAGAGGGAAAGTCACTTAAGTCACTTCATATCAATCTTAACTACCTTTGGCCTTTATCACTATGAATGCATGAAGCATGACACATTGGATGTTGGTTAGACTCCAGCTTGGATGAAATGTGGGATACTTCATACGTCTGTGAGGGTTGTCACAAATCGAAATGCTGAGGAGGTTATTGAACACTCACACATTTTCTTGCCTCATCTCTGTAAATAGCCCAAATTATTTCCATCTTTTGCCAAAACTGACTCTCAGTTTTAACAGCCCCAGATTTAGACATCATTTAAATTGAAATTGCAGTATGACGACGAGCGTGTCAGAAATTGTTGGAAATACTCGACTGCTTTGAGCGAAGCCAGGACAGCCTTGACTAGCATGCTTGTCAAGATGGGCCTTGCATGGCCCCTGTCCTGGGCACCACGCCACAGGTCTATTGCTGGAGATATGAACTCTTGGGAATGTTGGGATGAACAGTAGGTCACTGAATGATTACAGTGCATGTCCTATTTCTTCAAAGAGAACAAAACCACAATAAAGAAGAGACTGAATGACAATAGAAGTTCACAGCAATTTAACAGCATTCACATCAAGTTCATGTCTTTTGATGTGTTTTCGTCAGCCAATGCTTGCCTGAAACAATTCTTTAAAAAAGATTTTTTAAAAGACAAACACATAGAAGCTGTTTATGGAGAGAATTATAAACATTGCAAGTTTTCATAAACTTAATCTTAAACTTAACTTTGGGGAGCTTATATGTCCAGCAGAAACACCATGACGACATGCTCCACAACCAAGAACAAATTACTGCTTTCTGAGACAGAGCCAGAGTTTCCAGTCTTTTTGCTATGAGACAACCAGCTGCTAGCTGAGATTCATATTTAATGTACAGACACAAGAGTGTGTATCTTTTGATTTACTATTACACTTCTGTAATTCTTCTTGTTGTAAATAAATCACAGAATCACTGGTGCCAGAAATGTAAAATGAGGAAAAAAAGAGGACACGAGGAGAACTATGTTAAAATACACTGCTTTGTAATGATATATAATAAAATATATATCCTTATAATATATGAAATATGCTTTGTAGTATATCACACACACACAGAAGAAGAAATACAACAGGGCAACATCAGAACACCATCAACATGCTATCACCTGATAGCAATGCACTGAGCATGCCAAACAAACATCAAGTCATTTCCAGAAGCAGGTACAGAGTTTTTCTTTTCTAATCTTTTCTGCTCACTCAGGATTTATTAACAATAACCAGCCATCACCATTTATGACTAATAACATATCAAACTCTCAGTAAAGTTTTGTCTCGGCACCGGGCAGAGCAGCAGACTTGGCCTTTGAGGCTCACGTGCCAGGGTAGAGGAGGAAAAGAAAACCACCTGCCTGGTGACACAGTATGTGGATTTCACCATTGGATTTGAGCTGTATGTTCTCGTTTGTTTCTGTGATTGGCAAGCCAGGGGTGAGAGGTTTTGACAGAGGCTGTAGGGCACACATAAGCATACTACTTGGTATGCTGCGGACTCTCGAGAGGCAGAGAGGAAGGACGGGGGCTTGAGTCTCTGCTAATCTAGTTGGCAGATGACTGACGTCTCCCTGTCCATCAAAGTATGACCTGGGGCACACTTTTAATGAGATCCATTCCACTTGACAGGCGCCACCTCTCCCTGGGATGTCTGTCTGATCGCCTGCTCTGTTCCAATCATTCTGCTGAGTGCATGTGTTGCTGCTTTGCATATCCTGTGTGTGTGTGTCTGTGTGCATGTGTGTGTTTAAATATCTCAAAAAAGGAAGTGATGGTGAGACCTCCAACAAAAACTGGATGAACATGTCAAACTCAACAGCAGCCTGTCAGCCTGCTTCTGTCAGGCACCAGCTTTCAAGTTCAGTGTTGTTTTCAGTAACAGCTCATTTGAGTTTGAAAATGAGCTTGTCAGCTTTGTCTAACAGTGCATGTTCATGTCCTTACAGCCCATACAAATCTCTCACATGGAGATGCTGAACAGTTTACATTGTGTAACAGCGAAAAACGTGCCCTGCGTGAGTGGAGGCTGGAGTATTTATTCAAGAGGGGAATCTGTCAACTTTGCTTCAGAGTGTGTGTGTGCTAATGTGGAATTTATATGCACAGGCCAACATCCAACAAAACTGTTGAAGCCTTGGCGGAACAGACTTGGCCTGTTGGTTTGTATCAGAAACACATCTTGCAGGAAGGTTGTGCAACCTCTGCTGCACATCCTTTAAAAATGCTGCGACTCAAAGAGGCTGGCAAAGAAACAACTAAATACTACATATCTCTACAAGCTAACAGATGAGAGACAGACTGCCTCCGTCTGCCTCTCATCTGCCTCCTCCAGTATTGCCTAATCGTTACACAACTTGTATTCGTGTCCAGGTCCAGTACAATTATGGCAAGTCGTGTTAACATTTAACAGGTAGACAGCAATGTCTTTCCTGCTAGTCGAAAGTGTAATTTAAGATCTCTGCAACCTCATTTTGACTAGTCACGTTGTAGTTTTGACTAGTCGAAAGGCATTTCTAGATATCTGAGGTGTAATTGTTATATGTTAACACAGCCCGCCGTGGTACAATGAACTATTCAATTTATGTGAGATGCAGGCAACAAAGTCAACGGACCTCCAGTTCACCACTAGTTAAATAGTCTGATGCCACTTAATTACAGCGGACAGCAGCATATCTGGGAATACAAAGGCATGTTATCTAACATTGTCACACAGCACACATAATTTGGCTGGAAACTGCTGGTACGATTGGTTGAACGGTCAGCTCTGCTTCTTACTGCACAAATAGGCGCTAGATATAGAATTTACTTACAACTGCTGAAGCTGGACACTGTCCCCAGCGAACGATCATAAAACCGTCCACATGTGGTTATACCAGGGCGTAATGTTTGTAAAACAACTTATATGGTATAAAAGGTAGAATAATTTACTTCAGGTTCACTGTGTATTAGAACAATTGATCGTTGTTTAGACCACAAACTGCCTCAACAACACTTTTTCCTGTTTCAATGCCAAATCATTACGAACCACAGCAGACAGGAGAACAAAGCTATAATTTGAACACGACCGACAATGGTGCGAGCTGAGCTTTAGTGAAATGTGTGAGACTGGCTGGTAACTTCAGTGTTGGGAGAAGGGAGCTCTGATGGGAAAGCAGACGGTGATAAGACTGGGGGACTTTCTTCTTGGATTGACTCGGGAGCCACCAACAGTTGTGATATCCTTCCAACAGAATTTCCACACTTAATTAAATTGCAAGCTAAGCCACAGAGAAATACATAGTTTAGAATATGTGCTTGATGTGCCGTACTGTCTCCAGACAACTCACTACAGCATTTTTTCACAACACAACTGCTGCAGGAACTTCTGGGAACAGAGGTCCAGGCATATTTTCTCATTTTTTCTATTCAAACCAATTCTAACTAACTTACTTCCAAAATATTTGTTCTTATCAATTCATGTCAGTACATTTGGACTGTAGGTTAGTTCATGATCAGTTTTTTGTATCAACCATCTAATCTCTCACTGCTTCTAGCACTTTATTGTGATAAAGATGGATTTCATTAAGTTTAATTTATGTTATGTGTGTCCTGAAAACAAGCTAACAGACAAACCAGAAAGGGATTCCTCAACTCAAATGTACTAGGAAATGTAGTAGTGAGTTCTGAACAAAGTATCAGAAAAAACAGCAACTAATAAAATGTGTATTTTGATTGTTAACGTAGATTTTTAGGTGACCTCTCGCCTTCTTCTTCTGCTTCTGTCTTTAATAAACAGAGACAAGTAACAAATCTCTCTGTTTCTCTCTCTGTCTCTCTCTCTCACTCACACACACAAACACACACACACACACTGTTTGGTCTCCATCTCTCCTATGTCATTTTCAAATTCTCGGGCCACCTGTTTCATGGTCTCATCAGAGCAAGTGATGACAGGGGGATGAGATGGGGAGGGGAGGGGTTGAAGGGGGTGAAGGACAAGACATCGTAAATATATATTTTAAACACTGTTCACTTTCAACTCTTATGAACGGTTTAGACCAGATGGACTTTTCAAGTGTCCAGGAACCTGTTTTGAAACTGAATTTGTGTACCTGTGTTTTCAACCAAGGAACCAGTAGTAGTTATACCACCATGAAACAAAAAAGGTCCTAGTTAGCAGATAGTGATTTTGGAAGATTCAGGTAGACACTGAGCGTAACACTAAACTAAATACCACCAAACATTTTATAAATATGTTACACACATTCTTTAAACTCCACTAAACATGGGATTGTTTTGATTTGCTTGCCTTGATAAATGCAATTTATGTTAGTTGCAGCGGTTACTTTAGTATGAATTATTCAAAGCTAGGAACAGTAGGTATAGTGTGGGCAAACTTTACACATTACAAATTATACTGTTTATAATTATTACTTCTCCATCATCATCAGTTTTCAAGAGATGGAGACGACTCCATCTTATCATGTGGAAATAACATAATAAGACTTTATTGTATATCAACAAGCTCTACTAATGAAAAGTTATATAGAAATCTCCAGAAATCCTACTGCTTAAGAACAATCAGGTGTAAACAAGGCTAATTAGGTCAATCTTCCAAAGGTTTTGACCCCACTGTGGAAAATCAACTCACAACACGCTCAAAAAACCTTTAGTCAAAGGAAAGGTTGCTGGACGATTTTACGCCCAGTGGTTATTTGAGCTGAGCAGGAACATAATGCGCTTGCACATCGCTGTTTCTCTTTCTATCGCCAATATACATTTGATCACACATGTACAACACATGTTGACATTCCATGGTCTGTCCAATATATTTAATGAATGTGTGTGACATATTTATTCTTTCAGATCCCTCATAAATGTGCAGTGAAACGCATATATTCAAGTTATGTATTTAAGTAGCTGAAAACTAATATTCTACAGGGGAAACAAATGGAAACCAGGAAAAAAATGTACACACTGAAACTACAATCATTTCAAAACTCAGCTATTGCCAAAACAGAAAAGTCCCATGGATTCCCCTATCGAGCCACGAAGTGCAGTAGTTAGCGCTACACTGACCACTTCTAAGTGTAGAGCAGAACAAAAAGCACAGTCATTTCCTCTCACTGTCTTCAGTCTCCATCTGGCCAGAGACCTGCGGCTGGACGCCAGTGAAGAAAGCCTGACGGACCCTCAGGAAGCCCGAGCCAACAACGCTGCATGGGAAAACTATTACACAACCCCCCCCCAACCAACCACAGGTAGCACGGCTGGGGCACCTTCAGCCACAAAGGCATGCTAAATATAAAACCATTGTTATTGTTTGCAGTACATTTACTCTGAAGAACAAAAAGACAAGAGGGAAAAGAGTCAATGTAATGTAATCTCCAAGGATTGATACTGATGGAGAAAATCCACCAGACGAGGAGGGAACAGGATCAGACCTCGTGGAGCCTGCTAAGCAACAGCTTTAATTTATACCAAATCATCCCACCACAGCTGCCCTACTCCCTCCGTTCCCAGGCAGGAGACATGTGAGCCCGATACAATGAGACAAACTTGTGTCCTTTTAAAAAAAGGCAGCTGTCCCATTTTTAGATCTGCAAAGTTCCAGCTGAGTCATAGTCGGCGTCTGTGACAAAAGACAGCAGAAAAAGGACATTCAGCCAAACACAGTGTGATCTGGGTGGGAAAAATATTCTTGCAGTAAAGAGTGTCATTAATCTCTGAAGTACAGCTTAAAAGACGAGTCACGTCTAAGCTATCAAAGGAACAAAGGCGATTTTCGTCACAGCGCAGCTAACATTCACATGATGACCTTCCATATTTATTAGAGTTAAAGTGAGACAGAAGCTTTGGTTTAGAGTTTCTTTACTTCTAATTTGTTAAAGACAACTCTGCTACCCATTCCAACAAAAATAGGAAAAAAAA
>JAUMHF010000021.1:12573408-12613697 GCA_032359275.1 Microctenopoma steveboyesi
TTCAGTGTGTGGCCTGAATGGGCGTCTCCAAACATGGAGTGAATATCTCCCCTGCAGGCATGACTGTACTTGAGGAATAATAAACAAATATGAATATGTTTATTAATAGAAAAAATAATTGTGGTTTTTAATATTACAGCAACATGAAACGATCCCTGGAAGTTCGGCCGCAGAGTCAGCTTTTTCTATCAGAAGCTTTTTGTTCCGTTTACTCTTCTGTTGTTTTGCTATTGGGAAGATTAGCAGACAAATCAACAAATGTCTTACTAACTGGAACTAACTGGTACGATACATAAGGTTTTAAAGCAAAACAAAACTGAAAATGTTATAAGATTGAACTATCGCTAGTTGGAAGTTTAAAACCAGCCAAAGTTTTCAGGGCCTTATTCAGGTTTCCCTGTCTGTCTGCCAGCTTTGTGATGGAGGTATGACTCTGCGAAGTGTGGCGTTATCTTTTTCCCATTTAAATGCTAATGAGTGTGCTGCCGTACTAGTCAAAGCACTGCAGAAACATTGTGAATTTTTAATATCTTATCACACCAAAAGGTAACAGCTCTCCCGGTGAGGCAGTGGGATGAGTACATGTTCCCTCATTAAATTCTACACAAACGATGTTTCCCTCGGAGAGCACCGTGGGCCATTCTGTGTCACGCCATCCTCAGGCTCCGTGTGAGCGTGCTGCTCATGTGTGCGCTCACATCTGTCTGTGTTATTTGGACGTGTGTGTGTGTGTGTATGCAGATGTGCACAGCAGTGTGCGGGCGCACTGGTTTCTTCACCTCATCAGTAATGAACAGCTGTTAATTGCCTCTCATCATGTGCTGAAGCCAGCACACAGAGGTTAGGGTTGTCACAGCCTGTTAATAATTACTTTCTATAGCTGGTGGAGTCATTGGTGGCAGCGGGTAAGAGCAAAACCATTGAATGTAATGAAACTCATATGAGAGAATGACCCTTGCTCTCGTGCCGCCTGGATTTCTATTCCCACTGGCACCTGTTTCCATGAAAACCACCAATAAAGTAAATGTTAATGCATCTGTGAATTATTTCCTTGTTACAGTGTTAGAGTGAATAAATAATGGTTCATATAAGCAATCTTATGGGCAATCCTCGGGGAACCTAGTAAGAGTGATAACAGTAATCTACACAGCGTTGCCTTCATGTCCTGCAGGAAAATAATGTCCACAATAGCTGTAGTATGCTCAACTTAGAGTCAAACTCATGTTGTGAAAACTGGCAATAAAAGAGAGACATTTGAAGTGAAGTCATAAAATATCTATAACAAAACTTCTCAAAAGAATAGTCAATGTATGATTTATATACTTGGTCTGAACAAAAGCTCTTAAAGTCAGCTTGTTGTAGCCTTCCTCTAAATGTGTTGCCTTTGTGGTCTGGCGGTAATTTTTGGGTTCAACATTATCTTTTATATTTTATTCCTCAGATAGCTGTTAGAGAAGGCAACGCCAGAGAAAAAAGTGGAAAGCATGGGGGACTTTTATGAAGGCGGGCGCTCCTCAAAGTCAGGATTCCATAATTGCTTTCTTCTTGTCTCACGCAAGTGACAGATGGTGAGGCCACCAGAGGCCTGAAGATGGGAATAATATTGTTGATTAAAAAGAAATATAGGAAACAACATGCAGCTGTTGGGAAAACAAAAAGGAAGAGTAAAGAGGGAAACTTGGAATAAATAAAGCTGGCAAACAAAAGAAAGAGTATCTGTGATGACACAACTGAACTTGGCTGGTCCACAAACAGTTTGAATGGAAGTTGTTTGAACTGCTGAGATGTGAAGTTTGGAAAAAAAGATTTCATTCTTTCACTGAGTTATTCATGGTGAGTCCTCTGGGACCGGAAGTTGAGTTCCAGATATTTCTGAAAGTTGTTACTTATTTGGATCTGCACAGTGTAGTACACAGCCCACCCTTCAAACATGAACCCCCACCTGCGTGTGTTAAGTTACTTGCCTCTTTGTGCATGAGAAGGATATGTTTCGACTGAAACATATTAATATCTTTGTTTGTGTGAGCTTCTCCTTTTTGCCATTAGCATCCCTAAACTTCCCATTGTGAAACATCTTTTGCATAAACTAATAGAATAATGTCGTATCATATACATATTTCATAAGTAAGTAAGTACATTTAAGTACTGTGCTTGAGTACAGTTTAGAGCTACTTGTACTTTTCTGGAGTAGTTTCATATTATGTTACTTTGACTTTACTACAAATAAGAGGAAAATATTGTACTTTTACTCTACATTTTTTTAGCATCATTAGTTACTTTTTGCAGTATTAGAGTTTAAACAAATGAAGAGTGATGTGTCATACATGTTTAAGCTTCCTGTCACTAAGGCGTTAAACGGGTTTCCATCTTAACCAACTACTGTTTCTGTTGCACAGTCTGTAGTTAACACATTTTTATCATAATAACTCTTGACTAAACTTCTGCATTTATATTTTCATCACATCAAATTCTATATTGTTAAAATATAGTTTTTTCCTAGTGGAGTACTTATACTTTTATACCTTGAGAAAGGTTTTGTGTATGTACTTCAGTACCTTTACTTGAATAGAACAAAAAAAGTATATTTCTACTTTTTATTCTAGGCAAATACTACTTATAGTATTGAGTATTAAGTTTGTGTACTTCATACAGCTCAAAGCAATTAGCACAACTGTGTCTTTTTGTTATCAAAAGGTCAAACAACAAGACCTGTACAACGACACTATAACAATATTTTACCAGTGAGTTCACAAACACAAAAGAGATAATAAACCAACTCTACAGCCATGAATAAGTGAAATAAAGTCGGATTTTATACACGTCTGCAACTGTGTCATGCAGTCTTACGGGCAAGACTGCATGAAACCTAAGCTACTGTATTTATCATTTATAGAATAAGCAGCATGCACACTGGGCATCAGCTGCATGGTGTGTTGACTGGATAAGAAGCAAAATAAGCCTGTGTGATCAGGGGAGGGATCGAGTGAGATTAAAAGATTTAAGGCTCCATTTGCCCATGAATATCTGATGTCTATCTGAGGCAAGAGCCAGTGATCCTATGTGGGGTCGCCGAGGTGTTTGTGGAAATCTACCTCATCTGTATCTGGTCATTTTTTAGGGATTTCTTACATGAATGTGCAGCTAAATTCCCGTGTGTTACACAGCAGCTGTCAGTGTCAAGGAAAAATATTCTCGTTTGAAATCATTGTCTGCTTTCTTTCCTTTCTTCGCCACCCAAATCAAAATAGACCAAGTGAGTCATACTGTTCCATAGTGTGAAGCTGCCAATACCAGCAGATACTGAACAATTGTTTGGACCTGGCCAGGCGTTTTTATAGTTTCCCATCACAACTCAGTTTTGGCTGTAGTCAGCAAATTAAAGGCAGAGGCTGAAAATCACAAGCTCACCAAGTCGTGAAAGTAAGGCTTCTTATAGACATCCATGGGACATTAATACAGGTCGTCATGTGTCCTGCATTACATGGTTCATTCTGCAGGTATGTCATTATGGGAACGTTACATCTTATGTGAATGTCTTAATACAGCTACTTCTTGGTGAGGATGAACAATGCAAATGCAAATGGAAACAAACTACAGGATCAGGCTTCATTTGAGCATTTAATGTGAGCCAACCTCTGGGCAACATAAGAGCAGAAGTCACCTAAAGGCTCCCACACATGGAAAAGGAAACGCAAAGCCTGACCATGTGGGAGCTGGGATCTTTTCTGGTCAGTGGGAAAGACGTTGAGCACGACATGAAATTGACCACATGCCTCTTTTGTTCAGGATGATATTTTATTTTGACAGACCACTTTGGACCTCTCCTCATTCCTAATGTTGGAGAGACCTCCCTCCATCTCACGTTGCTGACATTCGCACGACTTGAACAATCTGTTCCTTAAATCAGCGAAACTTTCTACATCAGCAGTGGGTTTTGTGCACAGCGCAGAGACTCTAAGGTAGGTTCCCTCCCCCATGGGTGTGTCCACCGCCGGGAGACCTCGCTCTATCCACCTGCAGAAGCCGCGTCCCCGCACTACGCGCCTGAACGCGGCTGTGAGTGCGCGCGGCTGAACGTCCTCCTCATCTTCAGGAACAACTCTTTGTGTCTAATCTCCTTCAGGAAAAAAAAACTGAACCCGTTGATGCGATTTGGAGATCACTTGAAGTTAAAGCGGCGGCGTCAAGTTAATTTAAATCTAAGCTTTGTTTCTCTCTGGGATAATCGTGCAGGATCTGCGGCCGATACGCTGGTACTCGTGCGTGCGGACAGACCGGGGTGGATGGTTTTAAATGTTGCCCGGCTTTAGCAGAAAATTCGCTGGATTTGAGGTAGGTCATCATGCAAAGCCTGTTTTAATGCGTGACAGTGAGAATGCATGTATTTATTTAAAGGAGACAGATGTGCTCATAAATCAGGAGGAGTGGAGTCGAGCGAAACGAATAATCCGTGCGCTGCATGTGCTGCATAGATTCTATCAAATCTGTTTTAAAAGTTCACTGTTTTTTTTAAATCAGTCTTAAATATTTTTAGTAGTTTGTTCTAATCAGCCGTCGGTTCGTTTGTTTGTTTGTTTTTTTCTGTGGTGCGTGGGAGGTTTAAATGAATTATTCTGTGTAATACTATTTTGAAAGAGCCAAGAACAATATGCGAGCGCGTGGGTGTGTGCTGGTGAGCACTGAAAGTTTCTGCTGCACGTGATGCTGAATCCTCCAAACCTGTCATTCCTCAGTGAATCACTCGTCCTCAGTGCCACCTCGGACAATCAAAAACACCAGACACTGTCGGAAAGGACACGTGGGTCGTGTTCGCGTCTTCATAACTCACAGCTCGTGTCATGCTTTATTTTTGTTAACGCTCAGCTTTGGAGTTCTGCCTTCGGGGCTCAGGCTGGAACTTGATCTTAAACCCTGACAGGTTGACCTTAGTCCATGATCCACGTTTGCGTGTAGCTCCGTGCCATGAATGGATAATTACAGCAGGACGCCGCGGTGAAGTTGCTGTGTTGCTTCCGAAAGGTTTGGCTCAGTCGTTCCCAAACTTTCCCCCCTTTTTTAAATCTGGTGCTTCTCACACTTCGTCCACGGATAAATCCGCGAGCTCTCAGATCCTTTTATGGGGATATTCTATCTCCAGCTCTCCTTGCGGAGGATAATAGCACGTTGATGCGCTCTGTGGATTCATCAGTGCGCACGAACAGAGCGCGTCTGGAAGCACGGGCACGATTTGACTCTTCCTCTGAAATATTGATAATAGTTCTCTTTTTAGTTTCAGTTATTGTGAAAAGTTAAAATCGGCAGAGTGAGAGGTGGTGGTGGGGGGGGGGGGCAGAGGCGGTGGCTCCTTCAGACTCTCACACGGAACGAGATTCTGTTCGTTCACAGAAACTGTGGACGTAAAGGCGCGTTACGAGAATTTAATCACACAGTCTATCACACAACAATCATTCAGATATATTTCTGAACATTAATTCGAAATAGCATGGTTCGTTTTCATACTCCTGGGTCTATGGCTCTAATTACTGGCCTATATTTGGTCTTTAATGCACAGCCCAGTTTTCAGATGACCCTGAAGCGTATCCAACGGGCACAGCAGACACAGAAAGAAACAACACATAGTTTTTTGCTTTGTGTCACAGTCCTGGCTTTATCGGAACAGTCATAGGTCACAGTGTAGCTCTGTTCTTAAGGAGGCAACCAGATCCATTATTGCATCTCAGTGTTTGCTACAGTTGACTGTGAGTTGGAAGTACTTGCTCTTTGGTTAACACTCATTCCTATGTGTCTCAGCTGCTGGATTCCCCATCTCCCCTGATAACAATGTTGTGGGACAAACTGTGCTGGCTACTGGCCCTGCTGGCCTTATCATCCGGGGGGCTACCCTCTTCCAACGAGCCACTCTCTGCTCCGAGGATCTTCCTGTCCTTCAGAGGTAGGAAACTCAAGACGTGTTTGTGTAGTTTTGTGTTTCTACAGACATTTACATTTGATTTCTGATGTAACACGTTGTTTTTGTTTCTCTATTTTTTGGTCTTCTTTGATAACTGCAGTGGGCAAATTGTCAGCACAAGCTGAATATAGGGCTTGGGAAGTGTGCTGTTTGTTCCTTCAGTGCCAAACAGAAAATGTGATTGTCTGTCAGTGTAGGAGAGGTGTGAGGAACGGGTTGGGGAGAGGTGCTGCTAATACTCGGGTCCAGAGAAGAGAGAGAGATGTCTTCATTTATTCACCTGGCTGCTATGAGTTCTCCAAACAGGCCGTTGTGTGGCCTTGGTTCCTCTTTGAAATCGAGTCAGATCTGACTCTGGGCACAGATTCTGGCTGCAGAGTGCCACATGAGACCGTACGCGTGTGGAACTCTGCTGTTAAAATAGGTCTTTATGGTGCTTTTTTATGCCAGAGCTGGAGTTGTCTCCCTGTTTATGTAAAGCTTTCAAGGTTCATAATATCTGCTTCTGAAGATTTGAATAAACCTCTGAGTCGCTGGACTTTTAATGAGATCAACATACTCAGATCTCAGCAGGTGAACTCAAAGTAACACTGATGAGAACTGCATATTAAAGCGATTAATGTCACATATGAATGTTTGCAATGATTGCAGTTTGTGCTTTTATAAAAACATACAGTACAGTCTCTTTGAGGTCTTTATCAGTGCCGAGGGAAGTAGAGTTGAACGACTTTGCCAGTGAATGTTTACCCTCTGTGTTTCACCTCCTTCTGAAATGTTTTGCCTACCTGGTTGTTTCCTCTCTTCCCCTGTCCGAGTCCCATGTCTCTGTCTAACCCAGTGGGATTTCATGCCTCACTTCGCTCACATTTATCGGATAGATTGTTCATTCATTTGTTTTTTCTTTTAATTGACTTCCTTTTTGTTTTTAATTAGTTTTGAATGCTACTTTATGCCTCACAGAGCCACTTCAGATAGCCGGAGACTAGAAATGCTGTGGATTCCCTAATTGTGTTGGTGTTGCGCTGTACTGTTGGGAGCTGTTCTTTAATGTCTTTTTTATTTTTTCTGTTCCAGTATAATGCACTGTACCTCTTATGTTGCAGCAGCAGCTAAGACGATGTTTTTTGATCGTCATTGTTAAACATGCTCCTCTTTATGACCCAGACTCAAGCGCAGGTTATAAAAGATCATTTTTCACTCGTTATTTGCATTTAATGAAGATAGTAGAGGAGGCCAAGCAGCATTTGGCTAAAATCCAAAACTTTGACATAAGCGAACTCTCATTGAGTCACTGCTTTTCAAATATTCACCTTCCATCAAATCAACATTCACTACATAGGGTGATAAACACACACACACGCACACACACACACACACACACACACACACACAGTGTTTCCTCTAGAGGGAAAACAAATCTCCAATAAACTTTCGCCTTAGAGTTCCATTAACATACACTGCTTTTTACTGTGATTGTTTTAGCTGTGTATGTTTTTTCTGAGACACTACAAAATAAACTCTACACACATTAGTCTTACAAAACAAGACCATGTGATTGAGGTTTGACATAGATTATTGAATAATACGGATGTTACGGTTTATTTTGACTCCACAAAACTAAGACTGAGAAACGCAATGTAATTCAATCAGATTAAGTAAACCAGACCATTTTTTATTCTTGGTAAATATTTGATATCTTTGTCTACAGGAAGCAAATTACACCAAAAGACCTCAGATGTGCCATAAGTAGCTTTTGCTGATGATTTTGAGTCTGTTTTTAGTCCCTAAAGTTGCTACTGAGTGTGTTAGTGCAGGTTGACTTATTACCTCTCATAAGGAAAGAAAGCAAAGAGAGAACAAGACCATGTTGTAGTTAGATTTACTGTATTGTCGGATCACCGGGCCAGACTTCAAAAGGGTTAAAACAAACACACGTACCTAAAAAATAGAAGGCTGCAATGCATCTCTTAAAGTTCTTTTCAAAGAAAAGTGAGATTTAACTCACCGACACTGTTTTTCATTAGCACAATAATTCAAAAGTCTAGTTGAGGTTATGAAAATAACACTTTGAATAAAACTGTCAGATATGCTGAAGGTATTCTAAAAACAAAAGGTCACATTTCAGTTATGTAGGAGGATAATTTCTCATAAAGTCGGGCTTAGATCACCTGCTGAAAACTCTCATGTTTACTTTCAAACAAGATCTATAATCACATGCTATCTTAGTGCACAGGGCTCTGGGAGGTTGTGACCCTTCAAACAGAAGCCAGTCACAGCTGAGGTTAACTGCCCCCAAACTACGGGAGAATAGCACCATATTAACAAGTAATAGCTTGTTGGGCTAATCCTTAGTCACATTTGAAAGTGTTTAACTTTGTTTATCTTTGCCTTCTTTAGCTCTTGGTGGAAACACCTGGATACAAGGTTAGCTCTGGGAACACCGCCTGGAGATAAGTCATGAAGGCAGTCTTGTAATTGGACTAATTCTCAGGAACAGTCTTGAGGTTACTTCAGCTTCTGCATTCTCTCTCCTCTTTGTCCCACATAATGGGTCTATGATTGCCATGCCTGAACAAAAGCTTCACTATCAGCTTATCTCTCCTGACAGTTTTCAGGGATAAGATCAGAAATGGCGGAATGTCCTCCACCTTTAATTTTTGAATAATTGAATAATGAGTTTGATCTTTACGGTTCTTCTTTGGCACTACAACAATAGACCTCATCTTCTAGAGACAGCACAGGAGACCAAGGTTGTCCGTGTAGGTGGTCCTGTAGGGCTGGTATCCGTTTAACTTGTCTGGTGAAGAGAATGTAGATTTGGAGTCATCTTTGTTGTGTATCCATAGATAACATGTCTGCTCATGTTTGGTCTTTGGTATGAGCACAGATGTCCAAACCTGATGACAAACCTGCCACCACTCTTCATTTAAATATGTTTGCTAATTGTTTCGGTTGTCTTGATCTGTTTCTTCGAACAAAGGATGAAACAAGATGCATTAAATGCGCTTCTAAGTTAAGCTAAGAAAATCTATGGTGAATGCCTTCGGTCTGTACGAGTACATTGTTCTCATAACCCTAAAGTCATTAATGTTATTAATTAGCCATATCATCATAGTACACACTACAGCTCATAACACAAATCGCATTTATTTTTTTGTTTTTATAATAAATGCATCATCAGAGGTGTCAAACATAAGGAGACATAAGAAATAAAGGAAGATGGTAATAATGAGGTATTTCTGTGTGAAGTGCTAACTTCACATTTAGAAATATATGGGATGTAAATGTCTTTAACTTATAATAATATTAATAATAATAATATGGAGGGAACAGACACTGTTGATGTTTTTAGTGTGTAGTGTTTTTTTCTTAAAGTAAATAAGCCTTTTGCTCTGGCTAACATCTGTCATGCACCACTCACATACAGCAGTGTCTGATTCACATCCTCTCTCACATCATTTCCATGTTTGTACTTCTTTCCCAGCAGATACAACAACTTTGTCACAATCTTTTACTATCCCTTCCTTTCACGTATTTCAATTCTATTGGACAGTAGCATCCATTTATGAATGTATTCTGGTCATGTTATTCTCATTGGTACGTACAGTACTTGCATAGATTTTACAGCATTGTACCTGTTGGCAGTAGCACGGAATCGCAAACGGTTTGTCTTCAGTATCTCCATTAACAAAAGTCGTGCTTCCCCAGCATAATATGTGGTGGCTGTGGCACGCAAGCCTGAAGCAATTGTTACAATACTTTTCCAGTTTCTCTCCAGAGATGCTGGTGGTGGAGGAGGGGAGGGAGTAGTGCATCCCGGCAACCTCTGCACTGCAGGATGCATGCTGTCAAACTACGACTATTCAGGAGAGGAAAACAGAAGGCGACAGCTTCAGTGCTAAATATAGTGTCCCTCCTGTCTGTTTCTTTCTCTTTTTATCTCTTTCTCCTCTGCTTTTACTACACGTTCACACCCTCTCCATTTGCGTGTTGATAAGACGTTGGCAGAATGAGCTGAGGGAGGAGAGTACCCAGAATGCCGCCCACAGCAGGGGTGTGCTCGCTTACCCAACTCAACAGCGAAAGGGGAGAGGACAGGCTAGAAAGCACCCAGTCTTTCCTTGAAAGGAAGGAACAACATGGAATGGAGAAGGAGGAGTGGGTGGACGTGTGCATCTGAGATAAGAGAGAGGTTTTTCATACCGTTAGCTGAGCTGGCACATACTGTCTCAACATCGAGAGGAAATCTACTTTTTTAGATGATTTCTGAAAGTCTGTATGTTGGTGGTTGCCCACCCTTTGATTTCACAGAGAGCACGACACATACAAATCACTCCTCTACATGAAACACATTAAACTGAAAACAGTTTTCCTCAATTTGAGCTGGCATGTAGAGCCCATGTTTAAACATTTATTAACGCTGGGATTTCCCCCTGTGGTTGTGCTAATGCACAACATCCAAATGAAACCACAACCAGGCCACTATTTCTTATTCCAGCATTTAGCTATTAGGCATGTTAATCAAGGACTTAATTATTTATAGTGGATAATGGCAGTTATACTTATGTCCTCAGAGTCTTGAGAATAAACATCCTGTTGAGCGAGCTAAGGTGCAGCAATGCTCCTAAGGAACTGTGGATGCACAACACCTGAATGTTTTGGTTGAGTAATAATGAATGAATGAATGAATGAATGATTATATTTCTTACATTAATACCCATCAAGCAATATTAGTCAGATTTTCTGAATAATATAATAATGATACATACAGTCAACCATTAACCTTAGTGAAGAAGCTGCTTACTAAAACTATTATTACAACTGGGGAAAAAAAACACTGTTCCACAGTTAATTTAATAATATATATATGACTAATAACTTATAAGTTAATGTATTAGTCTCTCAATAATGTCATTCCTTTGTGGTTTCACCTTGACTTCTTTCCTACAAACAATACGTTTGTACTTTGTAACTTTTTAGCATTTTTCTAAAGCATTTATCTCCACTCACGCTCTTATTCATTTACAGTTTTCACATTTTGTGTTAATTGTTTTTATCAGAGACCTTCAGTATGTAAATTATGTTTAGGGGTTCTTTGACAGGCTTGATAAATAGCCACTCACTTCTCTGTCTG
This sequence comes from Microctenopoma steveboyesi, assembly GCA_032359275.1. NCBI lineage: Eukaryota > Metazoa > Chordata > Actinopteri > Anabantiformes > Anabantidae > Microctenopoma > Microctenopoma steveboyesi. Next base: position 12,584,493 of record JAUMHF010000021.1, read on the forward strand.
CTCTGTAAAGGGGGCCAACACTCAGCAGGGAGTGAAAGACAGCCACACCATGTGTGTGTGTGTGTGTGTGTGTGTGTGTGTGTGTGTGTGTGTGATAGACAGCGCGTGCATGTGAACAATACACGCTGGTGTGTTTGTGTCTGCTGCAGCCAATATTTTAGATCAAAATGTGTCAGACAGGATAAAAATAGATGTGAGCCACAGTGGCATATCAGACTGATGTCATGCGTTTGTTTTTCTGGTTTTGTTTTGTATTTGAGGAAATTGATTGGACTGGCTCATAGAGTTAAAGTGGTTTGTGCAGCGTTTATAATGGTTTTCTGCCGGGCTCTCTGAGCTCTTTACACAGCTCATAATTCCTGAGGTGTGATTTTAATCATTATTAGAGGCGGATTATTATGCAGGCTATGATCAACCTCACCACCTGCAGAAGAGGAACAGGACGGGGGAGCTGAGGATGATGACAGTTTACAGTGATGTGGTTAGAGACAGACAGAGAGAGTGAGACTTTCACAAGAAGCCTCAAAGTGACAGAAAGGGATGGAGGAGAGGTTTATCGTTTGTGTCCGTGCGTGTGCACACGCTTGCACGCTCGCACGCTGTAAAGATGCTATGCATGACACTGCTTCTTTGGTTTTGTTGCCATAGCAGCATCACCTGTCACTCTGCACAAACTGAATTGGGTTCAAATATTCTCTCCACAGAGGAGAGGTGGGATGTAATCACAGCATGGCGCTTATTTCCCCTGATGTCTGCTGTCTCGTTCGCTCACAGGAAAATTTTGAAGTGAAGTAGCGCCGTGCTTCATGATGTGATTCAGTGAAAGGTTGGAGAATGTAGTGAGGTTAAAAAGTGAGGGATTGGTTTCTTTATGTAGAGCCACTACGAAACTGGACGTGCTCTCCAGATGTGGTTGAGGTGTGGGAGTCCTGTGGGAGTTTTGCAGCCTGGACTGAAATTAAGGAGACAGCGGGTCAAGGGCACCTCTCCACTTGTTTACTCAGACAGCTATCATTCATTATCATTTGTCTGTCATTGTTGGGATCTTGTTACTGCAGTGCCTTTGACCTTGTTCATATGGTGGTTATTTTGAGCACTTAGGGTGAGAAACTACATAGAACACACACTTTGCCATGCAGAGTTACACACACTGTGCTGAAGCCACTGTTACTTTAACATGTATGTATGAAAACCTCACAGCAAAGTTTAGCTGGAAGTTAGCTATCACGCAGGTAATGTGAATTCGAAAATAATGACATCCATGTGTTGGTTTCAGGTGTGATACATGAATGGTGTACCATAAAATAATAAGCTTTTTCAGGTCACACTTATTTTAAAGTAAATTTAAAGTTGTCACTTTTAGTCTCAGAATGCATGACCTTTAACTTTCAACAAATATTTTATCTGTTTAATTTACATTTGTTTATTTATTTCTACAAAGGTCATTAAACATTTATTGATTTGACTGAACAGTTACACGAGAGAAATGAACAGCTGGAGGTTTTGTGGGACCTAATTAGGAGAGGACAACATTTGGACCATTGTGTGGTAACATATGCAGACCGATCACAGTAATGTGGTGAGTGAATTTTAGGAGCTTGTTTAGTTTCAGCTCAAGCATTTTCTAGAAAAAAATGTGGAAAAGGGGGAAAAAAGAGACACAGAACAAGTCAGATAAGGAATTCATGAAAATACTCGTGGGAAGATAAGATGAGAGGAGAAAAATGTAAGAGGACCAGTGGAGTGGACTCAGAGATTGTTTATGGACTACAGGGCTTCAGTGTCAGGTTGGGTATCTCAGCCAGAGCATGTCTAGATGGAGGGTTTTCAGAATAGGGAGTGTGGCACAGGACAAGTGTGTGTCTGCTTTCTATTAGTCGTGTGTGAGTGTCAGTGGAGATGGTTTACCTCAACCTGGTGACTGCTTGGGCTGCCTCCACAGTTCAGCTCTGTGCCAGTGCCCTGGCAATAACCTCACACTGCAAGGCTCTGTGTGTCAAAGAGGTGTTGTAAGTAGTTTCTTTCTTACTTACCTCACTGAGAATGCAAAACGACGCGAAGCCAAAGGTACAAACTCGAGCAAACGTTTCTTTTCTCTCTGAGCGGTTACACAATCGGAATCTCTCATTCTTCACCAGTTTGGCAGAGCTTTATGGGAAGTGCCTAATTAAAGGTCAGAGTTGCTTTTAGGCAGAAGTTGGACAACATCAGACACCCACATCCTCGTGCAATTGTTCAGGTGAGTGAGATTGAGATTAGTAGTCTATTATTCTGCTCTGTGTGTGTACATTGGATAATGACCAAATGTCTGTCTGTGATTATGGGAGAAGCAAGACCTGTGGTTGAGCCGGACCGTGATCTTGTGGGAGGTTACAGTAGTGGTATATCACTATTGGATTAAAGAGTCAGAACATTCCTCTTTCTCCTGTCAGAGTTATATTTCATCCTTTAGCAGCCATCCCATCCTGCTTTGATATGCTCTATGTGCATTCTCTCTGCAGGAAGCATAATTGGTGAAAACTGAGCCTCGGTCAGATGCTAACATCATTACAAAGCCCACCTTCAAGATTGTAGATGCAAATGCTTGGTAAATAGCAAAGCCCTCCTTGTCGAATTGATCTCTCTTCAATTAGATTTGTATTCCCCATGTCCCATTAGCTGCTGTAGCTTCAGGCAAATCATGCCCGAGTTTGAAGGTCAGACTTCTGAGTGAGGTCACCCCTGTGTGGGCGAGAACCCCCTGAACCCATCTCGTCCTGGAAGAACAATAGAGAAGTGCTGAGGGGAGGAGGGAAACGAGAATGTGGTGGAACATGAGTTTTCCAGGCCTTGTTTTCTGAGTCCATGCACTGATGAGCTTCCTGATAATATGCTGATTGTGAAAGGGAGGAGATGGCCTCTCATCTCTGATCATTGTGGTGGTTTCATTGACGCGATGCCAAGAATTTCTCCATGCATGCTCACGCCTCTTTGCCTTTCGAGCTTTGTTAGTCAGCCCTGTTCTCAGGAACCTTCTCTAGGTGTCCCTAATGGTATGTTGGCAGAGTTGACTGTGGTATCGGTGCCATGTGTGTGTCTGTGTGACTGCATGCATATGGATGAATGAGAAATGGGCCTCCTATGTTGTTGTTGTTATTGTTGTTGTTGGTGTTGACGCCTCACTCATCCCCGAGAATGGACTGCTCGATCTCAATAGGAGAGGGGTGTTTTGTGGGCTGGGTCCATCATTCATTTACTTCATTCATGTCCCCAGGGAAGTGAAGGGGGAGTGCCATACAAGACTGGCATGGCATTAACGCTCAAAGCGTCTCCGTCTGTCCTTCACCTCCCTCTGCTTGCTCTCTCTCTCTCGTCGTTCTCGTCTCTCGTCCTCCTCTTGGCACAAGTGGTGAAACAGTCATCACTCAAAGCTTGGCTATGATCCTGAGCCTTCATGTGCTGTAGAATTTCACGTTAGATGAATTGATGTGCTCCTCCAGACTATGTGCCTTGCTGCACTATAGTGATGGAAGACTACAGACGACCCCTCAGGGAGCTCATAGGAAGCAGCGGCTCCTGGCACAAATACCGAGACACAAAGTTTTTTCCACGGCTGACAGATCTAGTTTTAATGTGGTTGACTCAGCTGAGAATCGGACAGAGAAACAAAGAACGCCTTTTGACGCTGGGAAGATCTCCAACCTAAATGATGCTTTGTTCAAGTGTAATCACATTTAGAAATTATAAAAAGCTTGGAATTCATTAGTCTTTTGATTATACCAGTGTCATTGAGATATGGCATTAGTGCACAGCATGAAATTTACCTTTTCATTACCATGGCCGGATTACAACGTCCTATTAAACCATCTATGCATGATTAATTAGTCACAAAGCATTATGAGCAAATTAGATCACAGAGCAGGAACTGTTGTTTTAGCTGCTCCACAGCACTGCATTTTCTGTTATATATGTCTCTGTCTATAAAAGATTACTATTTATGGGTATTAAGGTATAATCCATTCACAGATTAGCTTAGCATTAGCATTTGACTAATTGTACACATGCTGTTGCAGTTACACCACATGTGGAGCAGTTTTGCACAAGCTCAAACATCAAACATCAAACATCTTTATTGAACCAAACTCACAGTCCCATCTTTTTTCTCCAACATAACACTCTTTAAAACTCTTAAAACATCATCTGGAATCACCAAAAGTGAATGCTTTCAACAATCTGCAAAATGTGTGAATATTTGGAAGGATTGAGTAGTTCAGAGTGCTGGAAAGGCTAAATACATATAACTAGATCCAAAATAAACCAGCTTTAAGCAGAAACAAATAATGTGCCTACTGCTATGATGTGATGAATGAAAAACAGATAATGAAGATATAGAGCACAGATAGAGCGAGAGAGGTCACTGATGAAAGGTAAAACGTCTCTCTCTTTCCATTTCTGGTGTGAATCTGCCTGTGTTCGGCTGCCTTATCAGTGCAGAGCGGATGGCTAAGCACTGATTTATGACAAGGTATGACAGTGTAAGATAAGGGAGTTTTTAGCCTTCATGTGTCTGTGCAATCACTGGCCTCCTTCAACACCCTATGTGAGGACAGATGAAGGGACTGTGACTAAGATTTCCCACTGTCACGCAAGTAGCCTGCCTCCAAACTGATAAGACTCTTAACTTCCTCTCCAGTCATCTCACTATCAGTCTCTCATTCTCCAATCAAAGCAGGTATTTCCAGCTAATACTTTCATTTGTCAAACCTGTCTGAGCCTCTCCCACCTGCATGTTTAAGGGCAGACATAGTTTTGTTTTTGTGGGTAATGATACGTTACGGCTATGGTTTTGGATGTGTTACATCATGAATATTTTACTGTTGGAACGGTCATTTCAATGTTTCATATCTATCTCTGCTTGTTTGCATGCCGAAATCCCACAGAGCAGAACTGCCAGTAATAACATGCCAGACAAATCATATTTTCTGTTTCACTGTTTGTATTTGGGAGAATAGTTAGAGTTTTGTCGTACTTGGTGCGTATGATTGACAAAGCATGAAATCTGAACAACTTTTTTTGCTCATGTCGTGCTGGGCAGTGACTGATGTGTAGGACTGACACGAAGTGTTAATGTGAACTAAAGGTTGTGTTTTTTGCAGGACATAATTCTAAACCTTAAATCTCTAATATTTTTATGATTTCATCTACGTGGTTCTGATCGGCGGTTTAATTTTGCTCCTTGCGCCTCATTTGTCTGCTGCAAAAAAAACATCTCCATCCAACCTCACGTTTTTCTTTGGGGAAACTTATGAATTAATCACTAACTAGAGCTATTGAAAATCCTCTCCGGCAGCCCCCAAACACACATGCACTGCACGATGACCCTTATGGTCACAAGTGCGAAAAAGGCTACAGGGTCATGAGGTAGGATGTCCCATCTGTCCATCAAACATGAAAGCCACTAAATCAACATGTGCTGGTGTTTTAAAAAGGCCAGTGAGTGTGTCAGTCAGCAAGGGGAGTAAAAAAGCCTGGATTATACAGACAGACAGTAATCTATAGGTCTGTCAGCCTGACCTTGAGTAGCTTTGTTTAATTGCAGGCTAGGGGAGTGTGGGGGCCTGCCTTTAGCAGACAATTCACATTATCCATTAAAGACGTAATGGCTGCCAACACGTTTCATCTTGAATGACATTTTTGTGCTTTCAAAGCACTTATTTAACCTATTGGAATGTAAATGGTATTTTTTTAGTCTGTAATTATTTTCTGTGAAGCTCCTTCATTTTTAAGTAATGCATGCTATTCACATTGTAAAAGACATTCCTCTGGTCATATGCTGTGCTTTCTTTTTTGGAGGAAACATGACTCCAGAGCTGATGGCGACAAGGTGGTCAAAGTTGGCTGCTGCCCTTTGAGATTACACTTCAAAACATGGCCTGTGTACTGTGTAGTGTACTTTTCTTCCAAACGTCCAATGAGTTCAGTTGTGACCCAGTTCAATTATCATCTTTGGAGATTCTCTGACATAGAAACAACTGGTGACGATATAGTTGCAAAAGCATTGAGCATTTTTTCCCCTTTTGAAAGCTAAAAGAAGAATGTGACTTTATATTGCCTTTTTATTGCAGTCACTCAGATATATTGTTGCCAAACTACAATATTTCCATAACAATGTTCTAGAGCATTCCCACTGTCCGCACGTCTGTCTGTTTTGCCTCCCCCCTCTTCACCACTTTATCCCATTGCTTCAGCTCCCTCCATTCCCACTAACATCGTATCCATCAAACAGCCCACTAAGAAAACATAATGTCCTTGACTGATGGTTATAGTCCTTCACTTTACTTCTCTTCTCCTCTCCTTCAATGTGTGCCAGATAGCGAATGGACAAGTCAACATGGGTGCGCTGTCACTCACAGCAATCAGAGAGCTTATTCTCACCAGAGGTGGGCTTTCTACTTGCTTTTCTTCTACATAGCTCTCACCGAACGTTCCTGCTGTGTTTTATTGAATGCATGGGTCAAATATGTGCATGTGTTTCCTCTGTATGAGGCTGCCCGTCATGTTTACAAACCTACCAAATGTAATGACAATTATTGTTGATAGGGAATAAAAACTGCTGCAGACAAAATATCAGATTGTCTTAAGTGCCAGTTTCTGCACACTTGACCATAAAACTCATCCAACTGTGAAAGAGTCAACAAAGAGAGGCACTCTGGGTAGTACACACAAAAGCAGAGTCAAAAATAGAGATAAAGTGGCTGCTCCGTTTCTGCCTGGCCTGGGAAGGATCAATGATAAAGGATACTTAATATCAGCAGGGCCAATGTTGGGTCCAAGCCCAGTAAATGAAACACTAACAAGCAAAAGCTCACATTTGTGGGGCTCCAGCTTCTCTCACCAGGACCAGAAGAAGAAAACATAATATTGTTCCTGAGCTGCTACCAAGTAATAATAGCTCAGGTGTTACCTGTTATAGCTTGTCACATAATATGTTTTATGCAATCTTCCAAGTATGTTGGTGGTTTATTAGTTTTGTGTGCCGTGTAGCCTGAAAAGCTTAAAAGACTGAAAATGCAGAGTTTGTGCTGGGGGTGTAATTATCTTCACAATCATCTAGTCAGCTCAGATATTTTTCACATCTAACATAAATGCCTCTTTGTGGGGTGATAAAGATGTGGACCTTCTATAGTATGTTCATAAAAGTGTTGGTTTTAGCTACACGACCAGATATTCTTCTATTTATTGGAGACTTCTGTGTCGCTTGTCAAAGATTCTAACAAAATGAGTTTAGCCTGAAATGATTGATGATGATCTAGAAACAAGCCTCTACAGATTCTACAGACATACTAGTGGCTCTGCCTAAATATGTCTGTTTCTGTCTTTGTGGCAAAGCTCCCTCTAAACTGAGCACAAAGGGCGTCAGACAATTGAGTAGGTCCTTACTCCAGGCCCTGCCTCCAACACCCATCTGAGGTCCACGCTGCTCGGCAACAGTCTCCTGATTGTTAAGCATTAACTGGTTGTCCCTTGCTTGTCTTATGACATTAGGGCACAAAGCTCGACTCGGGATCTGTGCTGACATGTACCTGGTCAGGCGTGACCCTGCCTTTGTCTGATACCGGCATGGGGTCAAGTGGGTGTATGCAGCAGCAGAGCATGCAGTATTATGTGGACCGTGCAGAGGCAGATGGTTCTTCTGGTGATTAGTTCCTTGTAGTATCATAACTCTCTGGATTCTGGTGACCCCGGACCTTGACTTGCTTCCTTGACTGATCATTTGTGAGCAAGGTCAGGTTTATAGTCGCACCTTAAACCTCTAAATGATTTAATCTGCTTTTACACCCAATTTGGGGTAAAGCGCATAGAAGCATGTACAAGCATCTAAGAAATAGTGCTGTTGAAAAACGTGTATAGTTAATTACACATTAGTGATTAATTAGTGTAAATAATGTGCATAATAATGTTTTTTTGGAATCATAGTGAGTAAAAGTAGGTGTTTTTGTTGTTTTTTAATAAAATATATTTTAACTTAATAACAAGAACAAGCAGCAAGTATTAGCTAAATAGATTTGGTAAGCTCCATGACAGAGCATCCTCAACACCTCCTCACGCATCATGTCGTGTCTTCTTGGGTAATTTTGCACCACCACACTATGATGGAACCACAGGACCACAAGCATTTCATTGTGTCAACTCTTGGCTAAAACCTGCATAACATTTAGAAGCATTTCATTAAACCCGTCTTCAGTTAAACACTCACGAGCAATAAAACATATCACCACTGCACACTGCATGTACCCATTTCTCCCAAGAGCCTGCGTCTTCCACCTGTGGCATGCTGGGTGCAAAAGAAGGAGTGAAGGAGTCAACAGAGAAAGGGCACAACTTATCTCAGTTGGCTGGTATGCAGACGAGGTCTAGGGGATGCTGGCAGGATCAGACAAGTTAAGGAAAGGTGTCGGAGGAAGTCCTGTGATAAATCAAAATGCTATTATCCAGGCGTGGAGGGGGAGATTTAAGATAAATAGACATGCTGTAATTCTTTGGTAGAGCTCTGTAAAAACGTCTTCTAAGAATCTAAAAATGCAAAAAACATTCAGAGGCAGGCGATGAAGGACAGAAACATGATGTGGCTTCATCACTCCTCACTGAAAGATAACTTGGTTTCATTTGGTCAAAATAAAGGAAGCTACATTTAAGTTATCTGACTTTCTCCATCGGCTGCCATAAATTTAAAAATCATCCAAAATGAATGGTTCAGTGAAATGGTTTTGTGTTTTTTTCTGTTCAGTCTTATACGGACACAATATTCCCGGACACGGGATTTAAGTCCTTGCATATAAAAACACGAGAGTATCTTGAATAACTGTGGTGTCTTGTCGTCTATTGTCACCATGCTGTAACCACATGAAGCATCATGATGATTAGATAGATCGTTGGAAGTGAACTGCCTAAATGTGTGGCAGCAGATTAAACAACTTAATAGTGTAATTTCACTTTGTGCCACATCATTTGTTAGTGCCTTCCAGTCATTACAATCTACCAAAAAAGTCATTTTGGATCTAATACATCTTAATATTCATTTATATTTGGACACAGATAAAAACAAAAATGTGGTCAAGGAAATGTGTAAAAGTTTATGTTTAGGGTCTTTTCGTGGTTTAAAGGAACGACTTAGGAAAGGGGAATTTAGGTGGGAATTGATTAATGTTTATACATCTACACTCGCTCCGTGAACTTTGGGGCTTAATGATGATGTCACTATTTTTTCTTTGTGTTTGACATCACTCCCACCCAGCCAATGTGCGTTTTACTCCCCCGAGTCAGGATTCTGCCAGGTCATTAGAGTCATCAAAACTTTTTTTTCTACTTGAGTCTCACAAGCCTTTCTGAACAGCATCTACACAGCTTGCACAGGCCACTTAAGTTATTGCAAGAATTTGGACCAAAAATCAGGAAGTAGATTCATAAAAATAATATATAAAAATAATTTTGTATATCATACAGTAGAATTGTCCTGATTTACTCATTAGACTGATACATGAAAATGTTACACATAGTCTCTTAAATTCACATGTGCTTTCTGTCTGGATTTGTAAGCATTTGATTTTCAATACTTGAAGAACTTCTATACATCTGTACCTAAAGTAAAAGCTGAGATGTTAAACTGCGTTTTTTGTGTATTTTCCCAATCATCCATTTTTTGATCATAATGCACAGTACACATTGGAGACTTGAGCTTGTGCCCCTGCAGCAGCGGTGGAATGGATCCCAGCCTCTGTGTTGGCTGTAGAGCAGCTCTCTGAGTTTGACTCAGAGTTTCCATGGCTCTCTCTCGCCTGCTTTGATAAATGGAAGTTCTCAGGGTCGCTGTCAGGTTCCTCTACCCATGGGACTTTTCCTTCCATTCTCACTCCTCCACCACACCATTTGCTGGTGGACATGAAAAATGACCAGAGGGTGTATAGTGGACTCTCAGTGCTGGACTGGAAAGTGGAACGCACAAAGAGTGTAGGGGTGGCACTGCCCCCAGTGGACCCAGAGTCAACACTTGGTGCTAATGGTCTCTCTAAATTTACCTCCTAATTACCCCCACTTATTGCCCCCAGCTAGCTAACACACTGGCCATGACCTTGATACGCAAAGAAGCAGAAGGGCACTCCTAAAATTGCATGTGTTCAGTCCTGGTTAAAATCAGCTAATCAACTAATTAATTGACAACTTTACTGAGGGATGATGAAAATCAACAACCACAAATAGAGGATTAGGAAAATAAAGACATTCCTCTGAGAAAGCATTGTGCATCTGGGTGTTTGTTGGTGCAGCTGACAGAGAGGGAGAGTATTTGTATTTAAGCACCAGGTCAGAGGTCAGCAAGTGAAAGAAGGATTTTTAACTCATTCACACCAACTCTGTCTCATTATTCAGCCCTTTCTATAATCCCTCACAATGTGTGTTGTCACCACTGACCAGTGCCACCACCCGGGCCGGCTTGCTGCAGGAGATTCTGCAGCTACAACAATAAACACAGCTTCATCATCATTACAGCGGCTTGCAGCATCTGCACAACCCCATCCCACACATAAACATTTGCATACAATGGTCAAGCGTGGCCACAGACAGTGCCTCTGGATAGAGTTTTTTTCTAAACTAAGTGAGCAACTAACAGATGTTTTTCATGTTTTCTAAAATCCCAACATTAGCGTTGATGAAGAAGAGATCGAGGCGGAAAAACACAATGATTACCTGCAAAGTGGGCTTTAAGAGAAACAGCTGAGCAAGAAAAAGCTTTTTTTGGGTTGTGTAATGTGAAGGTATGTTTAAAGCAGTTGTACAGTTTACATTTCAAGCTGCTTGGTCATGCAAGAAAACACAACTTAGAAAAACAGAATAAAATAAAAAAAAGGGAATAAAAGTACATTTTATTTTAACTGAGAACAGCTACATCTGTGTCCTGTCATTTTCAAAAAGATTTCGCGGCGTGTGTCTTTTCACTCCTCCTGCTGTCATCTTCTTTAACCCAACACAGTATCATCATGAACACCCTGCTCTCTCATAACCTAGTTAGCACCTTCTGTACCTGACCCCCCGCCCAGAGATAATCCTGATTATGCTGAAGCGTGTAAGGGGCCCACGATAAGCTTTCACCTCAGACCCATTATGCCCTTTAACCTTTTACCTGTGGCCCAGCAGGGCTATTGAGGGCAGCGGTCTGTGGTAATCTGTGTTAAGGGTAGTTAGAATGGTGCTAATAATCTTCTGATTATTAGGTGTACAGTACAACCTAATAACTATTGGATTTAGGATATAAGAAAAACTGACCTTCTCCATACCTGTGCTTTAATTAACCTTTCCTGTCATCTGAAGCAGCAGAAATAGATTTGTCATAATCTTTCATTTCCACTCAGGAAGTGAGCTCACAAGCTAAATCAATCTTCTCTCTGCTTGATTTGTGCACTGGGAGACAGGTGTCCCTGATTTGATGTGAGGATCAGAGAGGTCTACTTATATTTCTGTGAACACACACACGAGCACGCACACTGTGTATCCGTAATAGAGAAGCGTGAAGAGCATCTGAGTGACAGCTTCCGGAAGCTCAGAGATAAGACATAATCTGGTGCCAATTATTTCTCCTTGACAGGCACAGGTAAACGGCAATCAGCTCCAGTGACATGTGTTACAAGTCACTAGTGCTGGAGCCAGTGGGTAATGAGAAGCACTGGATAGAGGCAAAAACGAAAGAAGTGACAGTTTGGGCTGATAAGAGTTTGCAGTGTATCCATCTTTGTAATGGTGATCCTGTGCCAAAATTCAGTATGTACTCGGCATCCTCTCAGTCCTGTGTGTATTTATACATCAGATCAAAGTATCATATGTAAGTGTAAGTGTATGTATGGTGCCTAAACAATTTCACTGGTTTGCAATTTCATTTTTAATTACCAGTGTCATCTAATCTGCAGCTTTTACATTTAGTGAACTGAAACTTAGCTACAGAGAAGATCGTGGTTGTGGTGAAACTTTTACTTCGCAAAGAATACTGATTCACGTGAGAAGATCAATACCTCTCCCACCTCTGTGTGTTAATTAATGAGGTAAATTACCTCTGTAGTTATTGTACTCTCATGAGAGTCTTATCAATCTTATTATCCAATTCTCAGCAAACTCACTAAACATTTTTTTGTTGGCTTTATGTTTGTTAACCATCTTAATCATGGTCAATAGGCCATCTCAAATCATAATGTCAGAAAATGGTAGCAATCACAAATGTTTTGGTATACACATTATTTAGCCCCTTTATGTGCAGTGCACACTCATTGAAAACAATAACTGAAACCAATCACTTCCGTTAACCCTCCTGTATCCCTGGACATTTTTTTGTGATTTTCAATTTTCATTTTTTATTAACTTTGGCAATGTTGATCCAAATGACAAAGAAATTGGTCAGGTTGTGTATTTTGGGGTGAATTTTAATGTTCGATGTTTTTTTATATGCTTTTTAAACTGAATGGAACAATCTATGTCCCTCGACATTGTTTATGCTATTGACTCCTATTTAAAATACATTTTTTGAATACACCACCATTGCAATTGGAATTGAATTAGATTGTTAATAATCTGCAGATATGCAGATCCACAAAAAAATACAAAAACATATACAGAAATACCCACAAAACTTTATCACCTTTACCTTCAGTATATTGAAAACGTTTAAGTTTTATGTGCTTTGCGACCCCTAATGAGAAGAACCGAAAGAAGGAGAGGAGGAAGAGACCATTTGATGCTATAACAGAAACTGGCATTGAACTGTCAGAAAAAATATGAATGTTTGTTATATATAGTGAAGACTAAAGTCAATGATGGCATTTAGTTAAAATATAAAATATGTTTGTACAAAATATTTTTATAGCAATATTTACAAATGAAAAAATTAATTAACAAATTACTTTGAACAAAACATTAACTGATCAAAAATACTCAAAGGCTTTCATAATATCCCCCCCAAAAAATATCTACTTTCTGTGTATTTTTCCATAAAAAAACTGAGGCTTTGGTGGCTGTTTTTATTTAAGAAAATTCATGTTTGTTATGTCTGGTTAGGACTGAAGTCAATGTTGCGATTCATAGAAAATATAATGTGTTATTACTAATATGTTGATACATAATATTTCTATAGCACTCTTTACAAGTGCATTTGTTTTGTGTCTAAGGGACACAGATTTTCATAGTCTGAAGATTTCATGATGCTTTGCACACAGTCAAGGCAGCAAGACTTCCCCAAAACACAGCACACAGATACACAACAGAAAGGTTGAGTCACCTTTTCCCCTTTTTAACTAGTTTCAGGTGTGAGATTGCCAGCATCTGTTTCCCGCCACAGGTGTTCTGATGTTCTGTGTCTGGGTTGATCCAATGTACATAATGGGGAATAAACATGTGTATACTAAAAAATTGCAACAATCGTCTGGAAGAAGTTTTTCTGGAAAAATTCCAGGGGTGCTGATAAATTTCAGCCAAGCACGCATGCCTGCAGACATGCTGCAGCAAAGTGGGGCCACACCTCTACCCTATGAGAGTGTGAACAGGAGTAAATTCGGGAATTCCGACAACATGCTGGGGATGACTGGGCAGGTATGTGAGATTTTCTGCTGCTTGTTTCCTCAAATCCCCACCACCTCCTCCTCCTCTTTTACCTTATATATGCACACAGTGACGGCAAGAAACGGGAGATTTCCTAGACTGATAGTAGCGTGAATATGAGTGGTAGCTCTGTCTTCAGTCTATCTTGTTACATACACTAAAACTGAGGGGTCAGTTGTGTGCCTTTGAGGGTGACCCAGGAAAACTACACCATGATACAAAGCCTGGCCGAAGGGCTACATACTTTGGCCCCAGAACAGAGCAGAGAGTGACTGAGCTCTGGACTGTGTCCAGAGAGGATCACAACAACAGGTGGACAGACTACAAGCTCAGTTTACCCACAGATGTCATTCACATTCTGTGCGAGTCGTAGGAACAAATACTGTTTTATTTAACAAAAAGTATCTTTGTGAAGCTGAAGATCATTCCACACACTCGCACCAGAGAGAAAAAGACAATTTACTTTTGTCTGCCTGTGATTAGAAAGACTTTGCTGGGAAACTGTGATACTCACCAGATCCTCTTGACACTTGTGCCCTGTCATTACTGAACGTACCAGTGGGTTGTAAATTCAGCCATTTTACACGATGAGAAGAAGAAGTTACATTTTTCTGGTTTCAGAGGGATGGGCCATTTAGGCTGAGCTGCAACACACAGGAATCTTTCTAAGAAGACGAAGATGTGTTGACAATAGTGTATGTGTGCTTTGAGGTGGACTGTTATCTTACTTAACTCCTTATCTCACAACCACAGGTATTATTTCAGGAAAAGCATGTCTTGTCTTGCAGAGATGTAATATTTGCAAGTGGTTACCACTTTATTTTCACAAAATAAAATGGCAAAATGAATAGATTTACTCTACTGTATTGCTTCAATTAAAATCGACTGTATACAGCCGTGAAATTGGCTGTATGAGCATCAGTGCTACATGTTGGGAAACCCGTGTGACGAGCAGTTGTCGTTGATACATGTTCTCGTACTTGTAAGTTGTGATTCTGCCTATTACTCCCCAAACAATATGACTTTTGTATAGCAAAATCCAGATATGGTCCTACATAGAAAAACAGTCATATACATCACCTGCCTTTTCACATATTGGCCAGACCATGCTTCTTACATTACCACTAAAGTACAGTGCAAACACAGCCAGACATATTCTTCATTATTAGTCTTTATTTTGCTAAAAGCCACTATTTTGATAGTGTTTTCTCAGACTAAAAATTATCTTCCAGTACTTCAAGTGTTTGTTAGCTTTCAGATTTAGTAAAGAGTCAAACTTCATGTCTCCAAGATCTTTATACCCTCAGTAGAATCACATATTAGGATAAAATTAGTTCTGCTCCAAGAGTGATGGATAGAGATATGGTAAATGATTACCAGCCATCGTGTCTATAGTCCATCTCGTCTGTCTTTCTGACCACACTGAACTTCACAGTCAGCTACCCGCAGTCGGACTTGTGACAGCCAGTGACCACCAGCAGGATACCATTCAGATACCACTGAGTTTGAATCAGCATGCAGAGGAGATAAATGTGGGATGTCAGCTGGTGACACCTGGTGTCCCTGAAGCTCCAGTATCATTCGACCACTGGACCTGCCAGAGCAGCTAGAAGTCTGAGCGTGCAGTTGACGAGCAGACAACGATAAAGAGCGTAGCAGTACTTTTTTTAGGATGTTCTCGCTTTGTGTATTTGCGGTGCAGAGGCCAAACGGGGGCTATCCAGTAAGCCTGTGACACAGGTTGCTGTTACCACCTGCACCTTTGTTATAAAGGGGAATGTGTTATGAACTACAAACAACACACTGCAACATCAGTATGTTGCTGCAACATTAGTTGTTGGCTCAATTGCAGTTACAGTCCTAATGATTTCAGGCATGGATACAGACGATAACAGCAAGCTTAGTTCAGTACTACAGTGAGTAGTCCTTAAGTTGCCCCTGCTGGGTTTGGCCTGCTTGCGTGTGAAGGGGTGAATGAGAAGCTGTGAAAAGTGATTTTAATACCAGTAAAATAGAAAAGTGCTCTATAAGTGATGAACATGTACCATTTACTCTAGTATGGAACAGTAAAGTCGCCTATTGCAGACGGTTGCATGAAGCTCTTCAACTACTAGCTTGTCGCTGCTCCTCCTTGTCCCCTTTACTCTGCTGCAATATTCCAGAAATGACCTAATGTCCTGCTTTATTGCAAATATGCTTTTTCTGGTGAACAGTTACTACAAGTGCTAACCTCTGTGACAAGTACTTAGCTTTTCCTGTAATTGCTGCATCCTAAACGCATTAGTAATGCTGGGTTAGTCACTGTGTTGTTTCTTGTGCCTCTGGTTTATTTCTAGTGTGAATCTTGCACCAGAATGATGAATGTCGCCAGCAATGAAAACGTTTTCTACTTATACAGAAACTGAAACGTTTCTGTTTTTGCAGGATACAAACATAAACAATAACTCGTGTTTCATCGTTACTAAACAACATTTTTTGCTTCATGAACACAACTCACTGTCCCAGTGAGTGGGAATGAATATGAAAGTATATGTCTTTGAAAGCAACTTAGGAGAATCACATCGGTGACAGTCATGTCTAGTCCTATTTTCTACCTTATCCACTTCACTGCATCCCATGATGCTGCACTGTCACGGCAGCTTTTCACCGCTCCTCAAGGAGCTCAGCGCACCAGCAGCTCAAGAGCTTTCTGGCAGAGGATTCATGTCAGTATTTCAACATGTTTTGTGCAGGTGTAGAACATGATGATGTTTTTTTTTTCCTTAAAAAAGTAACAAGTTCTGCTTTCTGCTAATCAAGAAACACTGTCATCGCTGCTGGATGAACATGAACAGGTCCTTTAACTGGTTTTTCCGTTGAACTTCTACGAGCTCCACTTTCCCAAGCGTGGTTTGAGAAAGGGTTAGAAAGACAGAGACCTCCTATCAGGTTTTCTAACAGCTCGGGAGGTAATAGGAGGACTGGGAGAATAAGCGTTTTTCCGTACACCAGATCTCCACTTAGCTCCCCTCACACCCTGAGTGTAATTTAAACTTCCACACACAAACCAGTGATGTGCCCTCAGCTGTAGGTGAGCCATTTGAGCTGTTTTAATTCAAAATAGCTGATATAATGTAAAGGATGCAATAATACTTTTAAGAATGTGATACTAAGCCTTGAGCGGTTGGTGTCTTCTGTGCAGATGTTGAAATAAATAATTTATAAGACCATTATAGTGAAAGCTATCATCTCCATCTCTATCTCCATTCAAAAAAGACCAAGGGTCAGACTGCATTGTCCTGAACACGATCTGCTCTCTGGCCTTTTGTAATAGAAATCATGTAAAATAGCAGAACTATAGCACAGATCCTCACACATCCATTCAAAAAACATGCACAAGTCAAAATATATGGTGATTTAAGGTTTGCTGTTGCCACACGCCAGTGATCTGTTGCTTGTCATTTACCATTTAGGTCGGAGTCTTATGAGATTTAGTATTTGCGCTCTTGCCTTTGTCAGGCTTGTTATAACCAGATTTAGCCATTCCATAACCCCATAACAGCTAGATATAATTGCAATGGTGAGGGGGATAAAAGGAACAAAGAGGCTCTGTAAATTAATTTCGGAGAGTCTGATGGTAGGTTTGGTCCAGCATTCCAGGAACATTAGCGTGTGTGTGTGTGTGTGTGGTTTTGATTTAGAACGTAAATGGAGAAAAGATAACCTCTGGTAGTGAAAGATTAAATGCATTTTTGTGCAAAAACAGGACACCCTACATAAGTCTTTGTGACCACAGCTTTGCCTTTGTTTCCCAAAGTTATTGTATGGCCCTCTCTCTAACCTTATAGGCACCACCTAAACAAAACCATTTATTTTCAATCATTTTTACCTCTTATAGAGTTAAAGTCCACCGGCACCGCTCACCACTTCTCATTTTTGCTGAATTCAACTGACTATCGGATCCTTCGCATGGATGAGGACCACGACCGCATGTATGTGGGCAGCAAAGACTATATCCTCTCTCTAGATCTGCACGACATCAACAAGGAGCCACTCATAGTAAGACATTTGCCATATTAGAGTGAATATTAGAGTGAATGAGCTCAAGATGAGTTCAAAGCTAACCAGCTCGTTCATTTCTCTCTGTCAGATCCATTGGCCTGTTGCCCCCCAGAGGAGGACTGAATGTGTCCTGTCAGGGAAAGACACCAATGTAAGTATCCAAATAATGTGATGTGCATTTAAAAGAAATCTGTTTAGATTAAATTAAAGGAATGCTAAACTGAAGTTTAATAGTTATTCAGTTTTAATGTTCCTGCTTCTCATAGTAGATGATTTTATATTTCGTTGTTATTTTTGATATTGTGTGAAAGATCTGACAACATGTGTCACGGTTGGCTTTAGGTGTTTGATGTTTGTTTGACTTTTTATGGACTTAATGATTAATCAGCAAGTCAGAAAAAAACCCCTAAAAGATTAATTTCTAGTTAAAGTAATCATGTTGTTTACTCAGTCTGTCAAATCTTTCAAGCAATTCGTCAAACCAGAGTAACAGACACCAGATTTGCCTGCTGATTACAGCTCATTTTTGATCCGCTGCACATCGTGTAGTTTTCAGTGCGCATGTTTGTCTTGGGGCTTAAAATTTGGCTGTGGCACCGGGGTCGGCGGAGGACATTTAAAAGCTCCTTCCAACGTGTGAAGCTCTTATTTACTGCCTCTACAGCCCTGATTGCTGATTGCACACAGCTGCCACCAATTAAGCTCGAGGAGGAACTCGGTTCGTTTCCAGCAGGAGCTGAGAACGCGCTGCCTGCACTGACCGCCAGTCAGTATCTCCTGCATGTTTTTAGGATCAAATCCACATATTGCGCAATCATTATTTTGCCCTTTATTGGCCAGACATGCAGACAAAAATAATTAGTCACAGGAAGCACGCGGCCTGTCTGAAGTGTTAATGCAATTTAGCCACTGCCAGTGCAGCCCCCACAAGGAAGAGGTGGAAGCTCATCATTGAAATTCATCTAAAAAACCAGATGCCTCTCTTTTGATTTTGTTCACAATATCTGACCGTCCTACTTACCCACACCCCTCCCCCTCCTGACACACACACACACACACACACACATTCATCATATCCATGCAAGCAGGAGTGAGCACCAACAGAGTGACGAGGCTCTGGCTATTAGCCCTGGAGAGAGTGCAGTCTGCTGTTTATCCAACTGGAATGTTCATTTGTGCGTGTTTAGTAACCTGCGCCTCTGACCACCTTCAGCTGCTTTGTATTGTATCCCGCTCATCTGTGCACATATAAGTCTTTGTGTTGGAGGTAGATTTGAAATTTCGTTAAGATAAGACATGATATTGGCTGCTGCGAGGCATCTTGCCAGTCCTGTCTGCTCTTTAGGGAATGAGAGATGATGACAATTCAGAGGCAATTCAGAGGGGATGTCTGTTCAGGCAGGAGGTCAAAGGCAATCATCCCCACTGTGCTCTCTGTGGGGGAGCACCACAGTGCGCTAAATAATACACACATGCGCACACACACACACACAAATACATCCTCTGAAACCTCTGACTTGTGCATCTGTTGTGTTGCTAAGATCTGCCAAAATGCCCCCCCCCCCTTCCTGCATACAGTCTTTTTAAGCTTGTTACATCCTTTCTTTTTCACCAGCTGTCACCAGCAGCCGACATGACGGGCAAAAATGAACAGATATGATGGGCCTGTAGGTGGAGTTTTGATTTGGGTGGATTGAAACCAGGAAGGCAGACAGACAGCTGGTCAGACAAATCGACACTAGAATGCTGCAGACCTGAAAAGTACAGAGCTGTTTTCACCAGCAGCAGCATCTCCAAAACGTCCAAAGTCTTACTGTACTTCTATAATTAAATTCCACTTGCATACATAATTATAGTACATCATACAATGCATAAATGGAATCTAAATAAACCATGTCACTGCAGCGTCTTTATTTGTCTTCTTCTATAAAACACTAATTGGATTTTAAAACCGCTCTTTTCCAAAAACCAAAGATTTCACTTAGTCGTCTTGTTTGGTCGAAATAAAATGTTTTTCAGTTGTCAAGTCTGACAGGACATTGAATTGAGTTTGCCCTCAATCCCCCAGCAAACACACTGCTTTTCTTGGTTTGAGCCGCACAGTTATATGGTGTTTGGAAACATTTTCCTTCTGACAGTGTGGTCTGATCTGAAGCCTGAGCCAGGCCAACACACGGAGCCGGGGAACAGAGCTGCCAGACACAAGCTGGAAGCAAGCGGAAATGATAGACGTGATGGATTTAAGCTGCACACAGGGGACAATTATTAACCATCAGTGGGGCATTATTTATTATGCAACCACGTTTTTTCCCCACTGCATTTTCATGATCAGAGTTGTCTTTTGTTTGTCCTCCCTCAGGGGGAATGTGGAAACTTCATTCGTCTGATTGAGCCATGGAACCGAACCCACCTGTATGTGTGTGGAACAGGAGCGTACAATCCCATCTGCACCTATGTGGACCGAGGACGCAGGTCACAGGTAACCAAAGACACAGCCAGGCAGCCATGGCGACACTTTGACCTTTACTCTGTGCTGCTTAAAGAATCGTATCTGTGACTCAATCTCAGTCTGAAGAGCTTCCTTCTGCTCTTGCTCCTCAGTTTCATGGACTCTGCTTTCCTTCCGTTATTTTTTCCTACATCTTGGTTTTCAGCAATTTGCAGTGTTTCACGCTCTGGAGGTTTCAAAGAAAAACCTCAGTTACGATTACAAAATTGCTGCCGGTGAAGTACCTAAGTGCCACCGCTTAGCAATTATTGCAGCACCAATCTTTTCTTACAACTGGTCATAACACTTTGACATATCTATAGCAAATATCTCAGTATTCCCTCCTCAATCTTCTCCCTCCCCCCTCACCTGTTAATACACAGCAGAGCCTGTGCTCTGTCTTTCTGTCTGCCTGAGAGCCTCTGAAAGGCCATCATTACTGATTGAGCCTCTCATCCATCACCAGCCTTGTAGCTCACCCCTCCATCCCTCCCTCGATCCAGCACAACGGCCACGCAGAGCCGCAGCAGCTGCTGGCCCAGCTGTAATCCCCACACTTACATTCACTACTCTGCCTGTTTAGTCTCACTGGTCAAATGAAGGGTTCACATTTCAATGTAAAGGTCAGTTCGCTTTTTGTCATTCAGCTTCTCCCTTAAGGCTCTAAAGCTATGCTACTTCACACTGTAAAGATTTTTCTCAGGCAGAGTACGTGTAAACAGAAACCAATTGTTCAGAAATTCTTCCGCTTGGTATAGAGACTGCTGCGTGTATTTTAAATCCTCTGTCAATTCAAGTTTTTCTGTAACTGCATCACTGTTCCTCCTTTTTTGATGCCATTGCAGAACTCCTTTTGTATATTTTATGTAAACCCATCTTTAAACCTTTTCAGTCACGCTCGTTGAAAGTATGTTAAAATACCTGAATGAATTACATCATTTCTACAGTGTTCCTTTTAATTTCTCATCCTGCACTGTAGCCACAAAACATGAATTCATATCCTTTTCAACTTTGAGTCTTGCATTGCATGTTTTTGCATGGGAATTGCAGCTGTGTTTGCATGACAGTACATTTATTCCAACATGGTTACTAAAAGGTGGATGTTCCCTACTCTCTTCACTCTTTTCTGGACTCTTTTTTTATTATTCATCATCGTTAAATCTTCTTTTTGCTTCCAATACTTCTTTTTGTACTTCACCCTATTTATGTCAGCGTCATCGTCAGGTTAATTTCGCCTGCTAAGTGTCAGTAATGAGATGGCCCACTGTGCCATGTCTCTGTTTTAGGGGTCCCACTTCCTACAAGCATCCCAATCTGGAGGGAGAACAAGTCGGGCAGCAGACTACAGCACTACATCAGAGCCTTTGGAGGCAAAGGTGGGCTTAAGGGACTTTTCTAAAGGCCCATAGGTTTGGTGCCCACTTAAGTCTATAAAGTTGGAGGAGTGGCAATAACATGGCTAGAAAGAAGCCTCTAAAAGGTTACCCCTCCTACTACTGGGTTATTCAGACTGCATTCGTACAACTATACTATGAAAATGTTCATTGTATTAGTGTGCAGAGAAATGGCTTCTCGATGGTAGTATTCAACACATAGGGTGCTCCTAAAATGTATTTTTCTCTTGCCGGTTGAACTTTTTATTGTCGCTTGAGCTTGCTAGACACACAACACAGAATGAAGAAACCAAAAATACTGCACACTGACAGTAATGTTTACTCAGTTTAACAAAAATTCTAGTAATAGGTAATTCCTTATACGATTTTAATGTAAATAACAGTTGGCGCAACTTGTAGGAAACCTTTTTATTATTCTTTTTTTTGTTGAAAATGTGAAGGAATGGGTTACAGACACTGCTTTGACAGTATTCTGCTTTCCTTTCCATATTTCACACCTGTCAGACTTCATCAACTTGCTTTCAAGTGCAAAACTCCATGTCGACCACACAGTGTTGACACAGATGTTCAAGATGTCCCCTTGCACTGTGGAGTAATGAATTCTGGTTTGAGCCACTAACGTCAGAAGCATGGTGGATGAGTTTGGATTGCACTCAGCATTTTCCTCTACCTCTCCATCTCACTGATAACTTTGGATGCTTTTTGTTCCCCTAAGCAGCAACAGTGCTCAAAGAGCCTGTTCAGCGTCCATGGGGTGGCAGCTCACACCTCATCATTGCTATTTTGCGTCCCATCTGATCACATTACTGTCTTATTATTAACAATCAAGTGCATTAAAAGAAAACCTCCCACACACAAAACTACTCCCTAAACATTTAATCAGGTACCAACAGAGGTTATGAACGATGTTATTATCTGTTACAGGAATATATTTTCCGACTTGAACCTGGAAAAGTGGATTCTGGGAAAGGAAAATGTCCTTATGACCCCAAACTTAACAGCGTCTCTGCTTTGATCAGTGAGTATCTGCTTTTATTTTTTCCTCTTTGGTCAATGAAATTCCTAAATAGCTACTGTGCAGTTCTGCAGTAGTCGGTTAGGTTTCTGAACATGCCTGAAAATGAACGTAACAACATCACTGTTGACTGTTTGATTGACTGATTGAATTGAATTTATAGTATTCACTTGTCTAGGAAAGATTGCTGTTTTAAATATTTCTATACTCAAGACTCAACAGTCCAGTTAGACAATAGACTGTCACTGTGGATTATTCTTCTAGTGAGTTTACAGGTAATCAGACATCAGGTCACAGGAAGGTAGAATTTTCCTGCTTTGAATACTTTTTCCAGTCCACTAGTGTCTGTCTAACAGATGTCAAACACGATATCATCTCCTACCTCGTGAGTTTCTCTAACTTTAACTGACACGATGCGGTAGGGTTACAGTGTCAAACTTTGACTGACCCCTGATCTCTACAGCAGGTATCCAGCATAAGATGGGCTGTGTAAATCTAGCTGAGCTTTCAAATCACACAAGCTGAACTAATGATTATAATTGCAATATAATTACATAGCTACCCTTTCTAACCCAAACGTGATATTTTTTGGACACCACTACGCTGATGTAATGTGTGTTTTGACAGGTCTTCTCATCATGTGAGCCACAGCGGTTGCTGTACGTGATATCAGTCAGATTTCTAACGGGGTGAAACTGATGATTCAATGGGATTTAGATGTTCTGTTTGGTGTTTTACCCTGGAAATGTTTTCATCCATTACGCCTTTCAATCTGCAACACCATCCCTCCTCTCTCTGTGACTGACAGATGGAGAGCTGTATGCAGGTGTCTACATTGATTTTATGGGAACAGACTCTGCTATCTTCCGTACGCTGGGGAAGCAGACAGCCATGAGGACTGATCAGTACAACTCCAGATGGTTAAACGGTAATGTCTCCTCTCACTATTTGTTCTGCAGCCAGCATCATTTCTTTCACTCTTCTCTCAAGATCATTTTTAATTTGTTTCCCAGCTCCTTAGGAAAACTGGTTTAATGTTTCATGTAGCCCACTCGTTACCCAGCTAACTGCCCTTACCCAGAGTCTATGAATAAGATATATATCTTGCTCCACATGAGTCAGGGATCATTTGACTCAAAGCATAAAATGCTTTATGCTAAATGTTGACTTCATGCCTGCAGAGCCTGACATTAAGGTCAGTAGTGTAGGAGCAGGAGGGAAATCTACATGTTAATAATGAATCAGAGTCGCATCTTTTGTCTAATAAACCATTCATAGCGCTATAAATGCTCACCGGGGTTAATGTTGCCAAATCAGTCAGGGGCTCCCCCCTTTCTCCCTGCTCCCCCTTTTGGATCCCATATTTTCCGCTGACCGTGTTGCCCTGACAACAGTCCCCTGATAGTGGCACACTGAATCAGGACACCTGAGTCCTGCTAATCAGCCATGTGGAATCTCTCAGAGATTTCTCTCTTCCCTTATTACATGACTCCTGGCAACTTCCCCCTCCTTCAGATTTTGGTTTGTACCCATCTGAGAACAGTGGGGAGGGGCACGCTGTGTCCAGTGGTCAGTCATCAGTGGAATCACGCTCTGCTGCCATAATGAGTGTTAACACTGAGAAGAAAGAGAGGGGCATGTCAACAGTAGGATATTTAAAGTGCTGGTCTATTTTTATGTAAACAATTCTCAAAAGAACAAATCTAGATAAAAATTTCTCAGTGAGACATTCGGTTTGTGGATGACTCCCCCTCTCGTCTAGATTTTATACTGAGCACTCACAAACCTCAGCCATATGTTTTCTGTCGTCATATCAAGCTTGATAGAACCCAGCTGCCAATATATAAAGATACGCACAGGTAAATTAACTCCAGCATGTAAGTTATGGTTTGTAAGTTGTACTCACTACTAATAATTATTGTATTATAATATATTTCTTTCTTTCTCTTTCTTTTTTGGGGGGCTTTGGATAGTTATGGTTATTTCTTTCGTGTATTAAGAGCCATATGATTACAAACTATGGTTCAAATGTTACCTATTGCCTAAGCAGACTTTGGAGGCTCTTGGCAGATAGGATAAATTGTGCATTTGAACAGCCCTTGGCACTCAGACGTCCCGCATTAAGTGTGAATGCAGGCAAGTAATGCTCTTTCCATCTTTCTTCCATTTCTTCAGATCCCACATTCGTCCATGCACACCTCATCCCAGACAGTGCTGAGAAGAATGATGACAAGCTTTATTTTTTCTTCCGCGAGAAAGCCTCTGAAATGGGCCAGAGTCCCATGACCCAGTCCAGGATAGGACGCATTTGCTTGGTGAGTAAACACACCAGTCAGCAAATCTCATATCGATCATCAGCATTAAAAAGTTCATATGTGTCCATAGTTGTTAGTTTCCTAGTCCCTTGTAGACCCCAAAAAAGGAAGGTCAACGTGATCACCAGTAATTGCTGAGCATGTAAAAGAAACACACCCAATTACCCAATCAGAAAACTAAATCTTCGCTGTTTACCTCAACAACTTAGTTTGGGAAGTATTCTGTTATGTTTGTTCCTCTGGTTGAAATGTTTGAACCACCAGAGTTTACTTGAGTCACCATTTGTATACTGTACATGCATAGACATCCATACAAATGCAGAGCTGTGTTTACTCGGTGAGGCACTGCTGTGGTCTGAGGCATTGTTCTTCACCAGAGGCGCACAAATAATGACAGTGTCCAAAAGTTTCAAATCATCACTACATGGAACATGTCTCTCAAAAACACTCTTGTGTTTAAATATACGTCCCCAAAGTATGTAATTTACAACAGATATACCAAACAGTCTTCAATCTTGCCAGTGGTTCTGTGAAGCTTTTATTGCAGGATGGCGAGTGGGTCTTTACTGCGCTTTGCAGACGTATACTTGAAAGATCAAGATCAAGTTTCTACTGCATCCTCTGAGAGTCATGAATATTTTCATCAAAGTTTATGTGTTAAAATATTTCACTGACTAAGTTACCATTTCATTCTGTTGGTAGCATTAAACAATCACCAGTCATTTTCTTACTAATATCTGTTAGCTATCGACTCCAAACTCTGGCAGTCACCGCACTCGGATCAACAATGAATGTTCACACACGAACTTTCACAGTAATCCATCCAGTAAACATCAGTCGGGACTAATGTCATAGCCTAACCAAGTGACATGGCTATTCCTAGTATCACAAGCAACATTATTATACCCTTAGACGACCTTTGTTATGATTTGGTGCTATACAAATAAAGATTATTTAATTGAATTGAACATCTGTGTCTGGAAGACATTAAAACATGAGCAGAAGTATTCTCTTTGTTGGAGTTTAGGAGACAAAGGTAGACGCAGCATATTTCATCCACCCATGCACCTCCTTTGGACTCCTTTGGACTATTTTGAGTTCCAGCTCATAAATCATCTTGCCAAGGCTTCAGCGGTGCCTCAGTAGTAGACGTTGGCTGACCTGTCATGCACATTGGCCAAGCTGAAACACAGATCTGGCCTTTACTCATACTGGTCCAATAACAACAGCTCCAGTGCAGTTAGTTGATTCAAGTCATTGTGGATTGAAGACTACTGTCCGTCTCTGCCTTACAGAACGATGACGGTGGACACTGCTGTCTGGTAAACAAGTGGAGCACATTTCTAAAGGCCCGACTCATCTGCTCAGTGCCTGGAGCTGACGGCATTGAGACACATTTTGATGAACTGCGTGAGTGTGATATCTTATTTCTGTTTTTAAGACTTTCCTCCCTCCATAACTGGCTCTTCCAGAGCATCTTTGATGCTCGCTTTCATCTCTAGACATTATGCAGCCCATCTCCTCACCGTGTGTCTTGACTAGTCAGCATTTCCGATCCAAACCTTGGAACATTTCAAAACTGTGAGAAATTTGCACCTTTTCGTTCTCACAATAGACAAACTGCTACATACTACATAATACTTAATGCAGAGGTTTTTCTTTCAGAATGATTTCCACTACTCCGGCCACATGTAATAAATCTGCTTAGTGCATCTACCCATAACAAACAGATCTGTGACCTCACAGAAAACCTGGCAGATAAAAAGTCAGAATTCTTGCATGACCGTGTAACCGCGACAATATCCAGATGGACTTCGTGTCGACAGAATCAGTATCAACAACTTTCTCATTTGTGGATTTCGCTTCACATTAGTAGTGCATTCTTTCACCGTGATGTTAATCCTAATTTGTACTGAGATTTTGCTGCAATGTGTGGGCCAGCAGCTTACTGTATTGTAGAGGCACACCCTGCTTACAGAAAGTAAAGCAATGCCAGGAAGAATCCTAGAGAAGCTGCAGCTTTAGATAAAGGTATCACTGACTCATGTGTGGTAATCTTGACGTGTGTATTCCTTTGAACATTACCTTATTCTGAGGAAACGTACAGTGAAAGAGTTACCGTCGTTGATGTAAGAGGGTGATCATTCAGCTCTTAGGCACCAGCAACATGTTTAATGCAGAGTTGGACTTTTTTTTTTTAAACATGGGATTGAAAAGCACATACAGAGTAATCAAAGTAATGAGTAGCTAATATCAGGCCAACCTTACTGTGGATCACCTTGAAGGGTTTAAGGAGGGATTTGTGTCCTTGAAAGTATGATGACTGGTGGTATGAGCAGCAAATCTTGGACCATTTTGACTTGACCGCCTTTAATTTCAACATGTATTCACATCAAAATAACGCACTCAAATGTGCACATATGTTCTTTTAAACGTAAAGGGACCTGGCCAGTATGTTTAGTTTTGCTCTAAATGCTATGCATTGTAAGACTGTTTGAAACACCTTACTCCTTTTGGGCTCCTAAGCAGACAGCATCCCTCCCATCCTTTCAGGTGAGCTGCTACAGCCTTAGAGGGTTTCTGTCACCACCACAGCACTAAGCTCCAGCTCCTATAGATTTGCACTTTTTGAACTTAAAAATTATATAATTTGGTATCACTGAAGCTTTATTTCGCTTTTATTTACGTGTTCAGTCACATTCTCCCCATGTTTTGTGTCAGTATGGAGATACTGTTAGAATATGAGCTGAATGTGTAACATCCTTTATTTAAACGAGGCTTTGGAAGTTATAAGTGTATGTTATGCATTAGGAGCGCTCTCTGTATGTCACAGGAGTGCTCTTCTGTCAGTGTCGGTGTACGTTGTGCAGCACAGCAGGTCAGCTGTTGCCTCAATGCAGATGAGCACTCGCGGTGAGGTGAGGTGCAGTGTAACATCCCACAGCTCTGTGGTTGGCCTTTCCTCAACCACAGACTGTCTGGTAGAAATGTATTCTGTCTCCAGGCCTAGTGGTCCTAATGGAGCCCTGCAGAGGCATCGGAGTGGTTGTATGAGGACTCAGGGGAGGGAGTGTAGTAGACTCAGATGATGAGGCTGAGTGGAGGTTAGCAGAGGAAAAAGCATTCAGTGTTTTACTCAGAGGAGAAATATAAAGACACAAATGCGCAAGGGAGATGAAAACGTCTGCCAGACAAAAACGGGACGGACGTTAGGGTTTTACTGCCTTTTCTGAAATGTAATTGTGGAGTGAAACATAGCTAGTTTTTGATCAATGTAGTTCATACATTGCACCAAACCCCTTTATTTTCTTTAAAAAAATAAAAAAATCCCCCACTTGCCTCCCACAGGCGGTCTTTGTTTTTCAAGCTGGTGTAGTCAGAGGTCTAAGAAACTTCCTGGACATAGATGAAAAATAAATCTATTAACTGGTTGTGCCACCATAATCAAACATTTTTGCTAACTTACAGGTCTTTCTGCAGTCCTTCAGATGTTGTTCTGGGTGTTTTATGACCTTCTGGATGAGTCGTTATTGTGCTCTTTGAGTAATTTTAGTAGGCCACCCATTCTTGGGAAGGTTGAAGTTTTTTATATTTATTTATTTCTCTGTAATTATTTTAGGTACCAAGGACTCAATCCAGTGGCTATTCACTGACTACATTATCCACTCGCTTTTATGATTTTACTTTTCACTGCCACCTTATTTATCCCCACTCTTTGTGTTCTCTCTACGCTTACTGCAATCACTGAGGTTTCTCTGCTAATGTGATGCTGAGAGTGCCACAAAGGCTTCGTCTGATCTGACACATCAGAAACAAAAGTTGCAGTGACACAACGTGTTCCAGTTCTCTGCGGATTTATTCCTTTTACCTTTGCTTTGCTATTCCTTATTCCTTGTTTGCCAAAAGTTAATTTTCGCTTTAGTGTGCTGCCATTACCTGTCATCATCATACCTTGGCCTGTAAGAGGTTTTTTTTAAACGCTTTGAAAAACCTGTGATCAAAAAAGACATTGTTGATCTTGTAGAGTCAGAAATGATCTTTTTATTCAAGCTTCATTTTGTATGCACTAGATTACATCAAGCGCCACGTAGCATGTGTTTTTAAATGTCATCTTCATCGTCTACGTGCACAATTATCATTTAGTAGTTTGATTGTTTACAGCTGAACCTTAAAAGACAAAATCTGAGAGGGTGGCTGTTCAGTATTGAGTGGTCTGTCAGATTATTGTCTAGCTTCACAAATAACCAAGAACGAGTTCTCATGTTACAAAGCAGAGAATAATATTTTCTGTATTCATTTGTAAATAATCGCTGTGCTGGCTGTTGTGCAAATGAACTG
>JAUMHF010000021.1:12622212-12636347 GCA_032359275.1 Microctenopoma steveboyesi
ATATCATCCTTAGAGTTTTCACCTCCTCATGAGACTGTAGGTCAGGATTAGGGAAAATTCCCAGTGACAGCTCGAAACAAGATTAGACCTGAAGTAAGAAGTATTATGACCTGTTGGGATCCTCTATGTGATGAACACCATTAACCTGTAGTTAATCCATTAAATCACACCACAAGCACTATGGTAAAGAAGGAGTATTTCTCCAGGAAACACTCTTTTAAAATCAAGTTAAGAATGAAAGCTGTTTTAAGTGAAAACTAAATTTACTCTTTCTTAAAGGTGCTGGAGAATCAGGCAAAAGTACAATCGTCAAACAGATGAAGTAAGATGCTAGGTTCTCCTCCTATCAAAGTCTTTTTCTTTTTCTACTGAGTGTAAAACACATGACTAGCAACTTTTCTTTCCAACAGAATTATCCACAAAGATGGTTACTCACTTGAAGAGTGTCTGGAGTTTATTACCATCATCTACAGCAATACCCTACAGTCCATCATGGCTATTGTAAAGGCCATGAACACACTCAATATTAACTATGGCCACACTGATCAGCAGGTAGGAGCTGAGAGATACGTGTTTTGAGTAAATTGATCCTAACACACCACCAAGCATACCATAACTTGGACGTGTCCTGGTCCTCTTGTTTTTACCACACAGGACGATGCCAGGAAACTTGTGCATCTTGCAGACACCATTGAGGAAGGCACCATGCCTAAGGAGCTGTCAGACATCATTTTGCGCCTGTGGAAGGATTCTGGTATACAGGCGTGCTTTGACAGGGCATCAGAGTACCAGCTCAACGACTCTGCTGGATAGTAAGGAATCACCTAAGCTTACATTTGAATATTATAAGTGTCATATTAGTTTTAACTACTGAATTAAATATGTTTTCTCTTAGCTATCTGAATGATTTGGAGCGACTGATCCAGCCAGGCTACGTGCCCACTGAGCAGGATGTGCTGCGATCAAGAGTAAAGACCACTGGTATCATTGAGACACAGTTTTCCTTTAAAGATCTCAATTTCAGGTAAGTCAGCCTTTCTTAGGAGAACCAGCAAATTGTTATCTGTGGTCCTACTGTATTGAATGGCAATCACGGAGATAATATAAGAATAATAGGCACTCGTTTCTGCGCAGAATGTTTGATGTGGGGGGTCAGAGGTCAGAGAGGAAGAAGTGGATTCACTGTTTTGAAGGTGTGACCTGTATCATCTTCATCGCTGCTTTGAGCGCCTACGATATGGTGCTTGTGGAGGATGATGAAGTGGTATGTTGAACAAAATGCTAGATAAGCTATGGGCCTGCTACATGTGGTTTGCTAACAGTTAGTTCCAATGAGTGGTTAGTGAAAGAACAAATTTGTCTTTAAGAATCGGATGCACGAGAGTCTGCACTTGTTCAACAGTATCTGCAACCACCGCTACTTTGCCACCACCTCCATTGTCCTCTTCCTCAACAAGAAGGATGTGTTCACTGAGAAGATCAAGAAGGCTCATCTCAGCATGTGCTTCCCTGAATACGATGGTAGGGTCACTGTTACACGTAAATCACAGCATCTTGGGGAAGTGAAAACCAATTAAATTTGGTTTTGATATATTTTCATTAAGGACCCAATACTTACGAGGATGCTGGTAACTACATCAAAGTGCAGTTCTTGGATCTGAACTTGCGTCGAGACATCAAAGAAATCTACTCTCACATGACCTGTGCCACAGACACAGAAAACGTCAAATTTGTGTTTGATGCCGTAACAGACATCATCATCAAAGAAAACCTGAAAGATTGTGGTCTCTTTTAAGAGTCATACTGAAGAACCCAAATAAGGTCAGTAATTCTGCACCGCATTTCATTCCAACTAACTTCTGCACCTGCTAACCAGAAAACCAATAAATATATTTCTTTTTGCAGGAGGCTGTTGTTTTCCTGTCACGTTCCACATATCCCTCCTAACTTCAAACTGGACCCAAGATTAAAAACTGCATCCTAAAATGTCTACCCCCAAACACAAACACACTGCAAAACAAAAAAACACAGCTTTGACCAACAACCTCGGGTCAAATGTCTGACAGTCCTCTGCAGAATCCAGATGAGTTTAAGTCTAGTCAAGCTAACTTTTCTCTTGAGAGTGTTGAACTTGTCACTGGAGGGCTATGCAGTCTGTAGTTAAGACTTCACAAGCTTCCATCAAGATAAACTGAGTTCCTGTCACTTGGCACTAATGCAAATAGATGTAATGCTTATCTCTACGCTCAAACAACTGGTCAGTATAACAAGATGGCCTCACCACCTGGACACCGCTTCAGTCTCAGTTAAAGATGAAAAAACATGTCAGCACAAATGGCTTCTTTGCACAGAAATTCTTTGAGAGACGAATGAAGCAGGTAACAAATTGAGTTTTCAAGAAGAAGTGTTGAAAATGTAACCTTTTGCAATAGTTGAAAGGGCCATTGTATATAATAGATTTCTACAGGAAAGTTATGAATTATGTTGAAACGTGTTAATGGTAGCTGCAATATACTTGTTTAAAGTTAGGTGAAGCCCTTGAGCCAACTATCATGTACAGAAACTAATACTTGTAAACCTTGACTAAACACATTAAAGCTTCTGTAGAAAACCGAGTACTTTAACATTTTTCACAAATAAAAAGCAACACAGCAGTGTCTTGGTCATTTATTAATTAAATTTTTTTATACAGATTTAAGGAATAGTCCGGGAAATACTTGCTTGGAGTTAAATGAGACGATTGATATTGTGCTTTCACAATAAATATGAAGCTACTACCAGCGACCTGTTAGCACCAAACCTGGATACAGGGGTAAACAATTAAATTTTTTCTGTACAATAAAAAACTATACACACACACACAACAAATTAGATAATTTAGAACCAGAACCAGAATTGTGTTATGTTTGGATTGACCTAAGCTAGGTGCTACCCTGTTTCCAGTCTTGTTAAGCTAACTGGTTGCTAAAAGGCTGCTGGCTGCAGCTTTTCCTAATCAAACCTAAAACAATTATTCTAACAAGCAGCACTGATCATCTCATCTAACCCTAAGGTAAGGCATATTTCCCAAAGTCTTGAACAACTGTATATTCTGTGACAAAGTGGTTGGGGGGATTTCTGCCATATTGAAAACTCTGAATCAGTTTGAACAACCTTTGAGAAAGCAAACAGCTGTCTAGAGCCAAACAAGATGCCAGTGTAGTGATGTAACTGAGTCATGCAGCCTGAGAGGCCCGGCTGGAGGCAGGCTGCTGAACTTCACAGATTCTCTGGATGAACAAGTCAGAAAATACGCCTCAGTTGAGCTGTACATGATCAAACATCACAGCAAGAAGACAATATTTACATTGGATATTCACAGTACTTAAACTGTACTTGTTCAGTGCAATTATTCGTCAACCTCAGATGAAAAGGTTGTAACATTTGTAATATAAATACCTAAGGCTATCAAAGAGATTGTAGGCAATAATAAGTCAAGAAGGTTTTACTTATGAAAGCAATCACTGATTATTGTTTCTCCATTAAACCCTGAGTTCTCAACACATGACAATAGGTATGACGATGTGCAATTATGTGAACAAGAAACGGCAAACAACAATTTTCATCTTCTTTAAACCAGACACACCAGAAGCTAAGCAGGATAAGGTCTGTGTACTAAACCTGTCTCAAAGAAAACTGATGGCAAACAAATACATGTTTACTCATTAACATAAAAAAAATACATGTTATGGCTTGTTTCAGCAAATCTCAAGAATGTCATGCTCAGTGTAAAACTGTACATACACATGGAATGGTATCTATTGTGCAATATCAACAGTGGCCTCAAAAATACTTGACAATGTTATCCACAACAAATACGCCCTGTACAGCCTCCAGAATAACAATACAAATTGAAGGCACTTTAAAACAGAGTCATCCTGAACCTCTCTCACACACACACAGGCATGGCACATCTGTTTGCCCTTTGTAAGACAATGAATAGCTAAAGACTGACTTATGAACACTTCAGTTTCCTGTATTATCAAGTGTTAACAGCTAACAAGCAGGAAGCAGTCTGGGTTTATGTTCGTCTGTTGTCCCCTGGATAGAAAATGTCTAGATTGGCTAGTGTTTTACTTGACTGAAATGTGTAAAACAAAAGCAAGACAACATGGTTAATCCTATTAATGTAGAAAACAGATGATAAAGAGCTGTTTCATTATTGATGAAAATTAACCTCAGACCTTAAAAAAGACCAATAACGATTCTACAAGTACAATCTAAAACATGTAAGAAGTTCCAAAGAAGCAGGGTTTTACTGTATGTGCATAAGTCACAGCCCTTGTGTAAAAGCACTGATCTAGTCAAGTGAATCAACTGCAGAGAGGCACTAATCACCATCCTGTTTTGAGAAAATGTTTTAGAGGTGAGCTTTCTTAGGATATGCATTTTGCAAAGCTGTGGCTGGATGGCACTGTTCCCATAAACACAATGTTTTGATTCACAGCTCAGCTATGAAGCTTATTTCAAAGGTCGTACACGAAACGTGCACACACAATGCACACCGACTCACACCTGGACAAACACATGAACACACACACCTTCTGCTCCACAAGTTATTCTAAAATATCACACGCACACATTTACACAACCTCAATTCTGAACCAGGCAACACGTACTGAAGAATCAGCACAAAACTTTGTGGTTCACCTTCGTGCGCTACATGCTCGTAAAGCCACGAGCAACACATACACACTTATCCTTTTTACAGCAAGTTATAAAACTGCTTTCTCAGGTTTCCTTTAGTGGATTTCTTCTAGCCTCACTGCATCCACACCTGAGCAGGTACTGGATAGCGAAGGCCCATTCATGCCACTGTCACCACATCCACCCCATTAGTCAGAACAGTCCCACCATATGATCAATCTGCCTCATGTAGACACTCTTCAAAGGCAAAGTGTACCGTCGCTCCTCCGGGATCCTGTTACACTAAAGAACAGACAGAAAAGAAAAAAAAGAATGTGACTGTGACAGTGAGAGATATTATCCTGTTATAATGAAGTTGAGAAAAAAGTGATGGCTTTACATTGCTGATGTTGCTTGCTAGTGGGTGGTTCTTTGGCTCTCTCTCTGCCAGTGCTCCCTCTTCGCATGGAAACAAGTCGTTCCACTGTTTCTCCCTAAAGCGCTTGTCTATAGGCACAACGTGGCCCTCTGTAGTAAAGATGTACTTGTTATCGGATTTGTGAAGTGGGTTGTCCTCATCAAACAGCTACAATGCAGAAGAGATGTTATTATTTGCATGACATGATGTAGAGAAGTGGGGTGCGTAACTATATCACCGGGTGCGTAACTGCTGGTGTGAACAACAAACAAAAATGTTAATTCTCTGTTGAGTTGAGTGCAAATGTTTGTCTTTTTCTTTAGTTTGCAACAATGAGCTGGAGCAGTATAGTTAAAAAAACATTCAGTGGACTGCATTCCAGTCTCTAAATCGAGAAAAAACAACATACCGCTATCATCAGTACTTTACCACATCTCTACAACATTTGTCTCTGACATGCTTGCACAGAAACGTACCAGATAAAGGTATTTGCAGGTCTCACTGAGGAAGAAGCTCTCCATGCGATCCTCTTTGGATTTGTCCACCACATGGTGGAGAGTGGCATAACCACATCTGCAGATATTCAAATAAAAAACGGCTCAGCTCAAAGTTGATACTTCAAAGCACTGTAAAACTCAAAAAGAGATTTGTACATAATGATCTGCACCTGACTTTGGCATTTTTCTCAAGGCTCTGAAGAATATCCATCCCAACGTGCAGGTAGAAAGGATTTTTGGTTGCCTGTGGAAAGTGAACAAACATAACTTGTATAAAAGTAGTTTTCAACAACTACCACCACCAATGCTGTGTTACAACAACTCAGTATTGTCACCTGGTATAGAAGATAGGTTGACTCCACCAGCTCTGGTCTTAAGGGGTAGAAGAGCACATCAGGAGCCTGCAGCTGCCAGTTGTACCTCTCTGGCAAAGCCCCATAGCGCTTCCAGATAGCATAGTAGAAGGCATGCAGACAAATGGCATTATCTACATCCCCATTCAGCACCTACAGTGGGGAACACAGTGGTAACGCCTACCTTGGTACCTGAACACCACACAGACAAATAGATAGAAGTACATAATCTAACCTGCAGCCCAGGAAAGAATGCCTGGAGGGAGTCGATCCAGGTGTTCATTATCTCCCCACTGAACATGTTCACATTAACATAGAGAGGCGGGTCGCCCTCTCCTTCGTTGCAAGACTCTCTCCTGAAAAAAAGGTTGCAGACAGAGTTTAATATTACTCGAGTCTCCAAATAATTATGTTAATTAGTTAGTTGTTGCACATACATTTATTTTCTACACTTGAACACACACTCTGATGACATATGTCTCTCACCCTCTCCTCAGATGGTTCTGTATGCTCTCATAAGAAGCCTGGAACATCTTGTAGTCTTCTTTTTCGCCAAAAAGAATGTATGATTTGAGCAAATACTCATAGAATGAGTCCATGCCAGCTCCAAGACCACTCTGCTTGCCAACCCATTGGCCTGTTTGGATATTAACCACATTCCCTGTAATGAAAATCACACAGTTGACATATTTGGTATTGTATGTACCTACAGCTGAAACAAACATGAATGGAAAAGAATAAACAAACAAAGCAAGTATTAAGTAAATCCAACAACAAAAACGGGCATTTCATAGAACTACAGTACACAGTAGTACATACCTAGCAGACCGGTTTCGTTGCTTCTCAGGTTCCACAGAGCTCTGACTGCTCGCCTGGCTACCCACTCAAATGTGGAATCACCAATCAAGCGGCTCAAAATCCCAAACTCCACCAGTAGGGACCCAGCACCTGCAGTACAAGTCTCATTGATGCTATCAGGAGGAACGCCAGTCTTCAGGTTCACCTGCATCAAAAAAAGTTATTTTTATTACAGACTATAGTTATTGTTTCAGATTCAGATTTTATTTGTCACATGCAGTCATACACACCACGATATGCAGTGAAAAGCTTTCAAAATGTCTGGGGAAAAAGGGAAACTTCTGTGTTGCAGTAGAAATTTAGACATATTGTTACAGAACAGTTTAGAAATTAAAAAAAAATCAAAATAATAAAGACTAACACAGTAAAAGCGCTCTCTCCTTTGTGGTTGTTCCCACACCATTCCACAAACCGGTCCACCGGGTCTCTGTGCTCTGCCTCCTTGTTACTGTTGACACACCCAACAACAGCTGAGTCATCTGAGAACTTGATGACAGTACCCAGAGTTGTACTGAAGATCAGAGGTGTATATGGTGAAGAGAAAAGGTGAGAGGACAGTTTCCTGTGGTGCTCCTGTGTTACTGATCACCTGCACAGACTCACATCCTCTCAGCCATACAAGCTGTGGTCTTTTTGTCAGGTACTCAGTAGTCCAGGAGGCTTTGGGGGAGTCTACCTGCATCTCCAGGAGCTTCTCTCCCAGCAGAACAGGCTGGATTGTGTTAAAAGCCCTGGAGAAATTAAAAAATATTATCCTACAGTGCTGCCTGATCAGCCCAGGTGAAAGAGAGAGAGCTGGTGCAGGTATATGATCCAACCTGGTGGCGATAAGCGAACTGTAGTGGGTTCACCTCCAGGACTTTATTGGCATGTGAGTTGAGAGCGACTGGTCTGTAATCATTAAACATTTAGCTAGTGGCACGAGACATGAGGTTTTCCATAGTCGCGGCACCACATTCCACAGAGCTGGTCAGCGCAGGCCTTCAGTCCTCTGGGGCTGACTCTATCAGGTCCTGCAGCTATATTGGGATTCAGCTTCTCCAGCTGCCTCGTCACCTGGGTGTTGGTCACAGACAGGTGAAGAGGCAGTGAAGAGACGCGGGGGGTGGTAAAGATGGAGGAATGCGAGAGGGGGGCACGATGGTAGGATTGGGGCAGGGTCCAATTCATCATGGTGTCTCCAAAGTAGTGTGTGGTGACAGTCACAGGACAGGTGACTCATCTGTGTGCCTCTATGATGACGAGGGGAAGGTTGAGGAGGATCAGACAAAAGAGGAGGAGGAGCAGGAGGATGCAGAAGAGGGTGAGGATGAAGAGGAACAGGAAGAGGGGTGTTTAGGGTTCCTCCATCTGAAAATCTGATGAAAGAAATGTTCATCTCATTTCCACTTTGGAGGTTCCCTTCAACCTGGGTTTTCTTCTTCTTGAAGCCTGTGATCTTTTCCATCCCAGACAGCGCATGCTTCATGTTGTTCTCCTGGAGTTGGTTCTCTAGCTTACTCCTGTAGGTGTCTTCATCCTCCCTCAACGTCACCTTGAGGTCCTTTTCTTTTCAGTGGAAACAGAAAAGACGATCGAAACTACAAAACTAGCCAGAGCTGCTGCAGCAGGCAGATGCCTGTGGCAGCGCCAGGCAGCAGGTATCAGCAGCTACGTTCTCACTAAGCTCTCACTCACCCTGGGGTAAGGAATGCCTGTGCTGGTGTTCTCAAAGGCCGGTAGTAAGCGCACAGCCAAGTCATGAGCCAGGTGAAGCAGCTCATTATCATAACCTTCAAAGCCCACATTGCCAAAAGGATGCTTCGGGTCAGTCAGCAGGATATGAGCGGAGATAAGACTTCCCAAGATCCTTTGATGAGAGAGAGAAATATTACATTGGGCTTCCACATCAAATAAAAGTTGATTTATTTCTAATATACATAGTAATATGATGGTATTTGAATACATATACTAAATCAGGTCAAACTCGTTTATTCATTATTACCTACACAGCAACAAAAGTACAATAGTCTTATTTGGAAAACATTCTAAATAATTTCAGAAGTAATTCAAATGATTTAAAACCTCACTAACTCAAGCAATTGTATTTATATTCCATGAATGCCAGAGATGCATCCTTCACTATTAAATAACAAACCATTTCAAGAATGTTCCTACAGAAACTCAGGAATATCAAAGGAAAGATCCTTCAAAGCGGATATTCTTAGAATTTAATTCTTAGATTTAATTTAGATGAGTTGTTGTATCAACAAGCCGTTCTTGTCTATCATTCAGAGTATAGTCATAACATTCATACCTGATGTTTGCCTCAAAAACTTGCACAGTTGAGTCCTTGTCAAAAGATACAGTATCTATAACCAGCTTGACGGCTCTCTGGAACTCTGTCACGTTACCAAGCACCTGGAGAGAAATACCAGCGTATGTATGTATATCCACGCTATAGCAACAATTTGGTTACACAGTTATGGCACCACACTTATTATCACGGATGAAATATATTGCAAAAAGGCTCTATTTGAGATCTCATAAAATAAACAGTCCAGTTTCAGGGCTACCACTCTCACATCTACAGACAGCTCAGAAATTCCCAACCAACTCTACGTCACTCCACGCAATGTTAACCACTGTGCCACCACGCTACCGAGTGTCGTGCAAACCATTGCTGTTTGCAGAACAGAAAGAAACCCACTTTGAATGCCAGCATTAACCATTAAATATAAGGAATCTTTCACAGAATCTGTTTTCATGTTTCCAACTTTGTGTCTACAGTGGGGTGTGTAACTTTGGGCAACCTTGTCAATGTTCATGATTTTCCCGTATAAGTCGTTGGTTGTTACAATAAAACATTTCTATTAAATATATCATATAGGAGACACCCACAGTGTTATTTATAGGAAGCGTTTAGAGGCTGTCATTTCTGCAATAGGAGGATCTACTTATGCACAAGCCTAAATTTGTTTAAACAATTATTGCACACTTTCTGTAAACTTTGTTTCACTTCTCAAATATCACTGTGTGTGTCTCCTAAATTACGCAACCCACTGTATAAGACAGCAAACACAGATACATTAGCTGAGGATAACTTACCAACAGAGTGTCTAAGGTGTCAATTAGTGTAAGTGAGTAGTTCCCCAAGACATCATTTATGTTGATGTTTGACCTGTAATTAAGCAGTGAAACAAACAGGAAAACCATTATTATGTTGTGCTGCACATGTCAAAGACCAGTTTCACTTCAAGTAAAGGCAAAACTTACATTTCAAGTGAGTCATGTGGCTGTTGGGAATGCTGATGGATAACATTGTTAATTCAATAACTGCAGCTGTCATAGAACTTTTATCTGATGGCCAGTAGACAGACACCAAAAACTGTTCTCTATTGCACATACCTGTAAGACTATTTATTGGAAATGACTGGTAATGTGTTATTTATCCACAAGCACCAAACCTTGATCTAGGGAACAGTCTGAATCACTGTTGTTCAGAATGTAGAAAATACTCACTGTGTCATATTTCAATATTTCTGTCACCACAAAGTAATACTGTGACCTCCATTGTATTTGGGAGTGGCAACAGCGATCACAGATGTAGATATCTCAAAACCTTGGTACAAAAAACAAAACTACTTGCATAGCTAGATATCACTATAGCGGAGTCGTAAATACATTTTTCTGTAACTTAAGAAAACACCCTTTCAGAGTTGATGCCAGACTGTATCCGATCTAGTACATTTTGTTTCGTTTTCAGAAATAGATTTCTATTTCCCGCTTAATACGATGATTGTTGTATTGCTTTTACTAAGACACGCTTTTACTAGCAGGTGCATTGAGAAGTCTTCACAAACCCAACTTTCTTTTTTACCTTTTAGGTACGGCACTCGGGGGAATAAAATCTTTAGAGATTGCAGCTATGTTGTAGCACAACGAAGAAGACGGAGACAACGTGTCTGGGGTATTTTACTTCCCTGTGGTGAACACACTGAAACTGAAAGAAATCAGTAGATCATTAAAATTAACTTGGTTGTGTCAACACTTCTTTAAACCTTCTGCACTTTGACTTTAATTACAGAAACATCTTCTATATTGTATTTGTGTCTGATAATGTCAGAACTGACAGTGACGTTTGAAATTTTATAAATAGTTGCTAATATGTGTCCAAATATTACACTTATATGAACTGATCATAAATATGTATGTGTGGAGAACAGCTAGGAATTGAAATAGAGTCATTTTAGTTTCCTTAGTGACAGTCAATGGGATGGCAACCAAACAACAACCGAAGCTGCAGGTGGTCTGTAAAAAGAAAGTCCTCCACAACAGTGAGCAGGAGTGAGAAAGTTATGGAGCATTCACAAACATCTGGCCACCCCTGGAGGTGTTGATTAGGTCAGTTTTGCCCTGCAGCTAACGTCATTCATTGTTGAGCAATAGGATTGTCACCTAACTGGTTAGATTTAATTTGTTTCAAGCTACTTAAGGTGACATCCCAGAGACTCCATTAACACTTGAATGGTCAGAACAATGGCCAGGACAACAGTGTGGCTGCAGTACAGGCTCATTTGATTACAAGTCAAATGTAAAGAGTACAGTGTGCAGGGCACCGTTAGAATGGGAACGGCCTGTAATGTGCACTTGACAGTAGCAGGTGTCTTATTTGTTAAGCAAGTCAGAAGTGTTTTCAATGACTCACGGGTTTAACACGTCTGGTCCCCTCCCTTCACAGTCAATAGGATTCAACTCGTCCTCCGGAAAGGCATATTTCATGTAATTGTCATAGCCGAAATAGAACATTTCTCTGGCCATGTCCTTCATTTTCGCCCTCAGAGTGTCCGGGAAGGAGCTGTATCTCCGGACGTACTCGTCCTTATTGCCATCGAAGAAGCTCAGGTAGGATATCTTAGGTGAGTCCTCTTCCACCTTTGCACAGGTGTTCGCCGTTTCTGCATATTTGTGGTCGTGTTTTCGTTGAGACCACGAGTTATCCTTCTGCTCGTCCCCCTTTTCCTCCCGAAATAACAAGTCCAATTTGTGCAAATTAAAGCCGAGGTGGAAGTTGAACCCGCAGCTAACGTTAGGTCCCAGCCCAAAGGCTAGCCACAGCACACAGCTGAGGGAAAGTCTCAGTACGACTAAACCAACTACTATTGACCTCCATTGCATCTTTGCCCCGGCCCGCTCCTAAAACGCATAATTTAAATCCATTCACCAACGAGGGGGGGGACGAATGTAAAATCCTCTATATGCCAAGCTAACATACAGGCACTGACAGGTTGTGGACTGTTGTAGTGAATCCGTTTTACACACTTCCTGTCAACAAACCAGCCCCTCCCAGATCCTAATGCCCCATTGGTTATTCCGTTATGCCGTCAAATAGTGGCGCAGGCTCGCCCAGTGATTGGCTAGAGAGCTGTCAATCACGTGGTTGGGCTTCGTGGCATTCCTAATGTCTCAGTTTAACTTCTGCCAATAGAAAATAGCCACAAGAGCGAAACATTCAGAGGCTCAGAGTACTAAAAGTGAAACGTGATATGTTTAGTTTAAAAACAGGTAAAGCTCCTCAAACTCCTGCACTGTAATTGTGGGGGAGCATGAAATTCTCCCACATTATTGATATCCTCTTTTTCTTTCTTCTTCCTCTTATTATTATTATTCTGCCCCGTTGTGGGGCGTTAATGCGCCAAATGATCCCACATTATTGATATCTTATTTTTCTTTATTGTGGGGGAGCATGGAATTCTCCACACTATGAGATCCTCTTTTTTCTTTATTATGCTCCCACACAATAATATATAACGTATATTCTTTCTGTCACATTCTTTCCTTCACTTTTTTCACTTTGCCAACTTCTACATTCTCTCAGCTTTTTATTGGAATATATATAATATATAATATAGAACACGTTAATCAAGTGTGTGTTTCTTTCAGGGTGAGTGTTTAGTAACACTGAGTAACTTTGTGTTGTGTGATCCAATAATAATAATAATAATAATTTATTAAGGACACATATAGGTCCATAGTAAAAACAGACAAAACACAAACAGTAACACCAATACATCAATAAATATACTAGATTAGGATAAAAAGAATATATACTATGTACTTGCGTAGGGGCTAAAAACACCAGTGGTTCCACATACATCAATAAATATACAAGATTAAGATAAAAAATGAATAAATAAATAAATAAAAATCCTATATACTTGCATAGAGGCTAAAACGCCAGTGGTTCCACATGTCAGAAACAAGTATGACAGAGCTTTGTGCAGGGTTTGTCAGTGACAAGATTATACTGTTTTTTTGAGTCTCTCAACCTGCACCTACAACTGTAAGGGAGATTGTGTAGTACAGCATTATTGTGGGCACACCAACACTAACAAATAATGAGCTTTCACTGCACCTTCTTGGCATTTTGACCATCATTCTTAATCCAATGTTATATGCAACAGTCAGTTTTTGCAAACTACTTTGTCTGTAAATATAAACAAATATAAACATTATCTGTTGAATGCCACAAGCCACAGAACATTTTTCCAGAACAGCATCGGATAGCATGAAGTCAGGAAATACCAATATACTGTCCTCTTTACTTCTGACGATTAGAAGACTGCTCTTCTTGGCATTATAAGTGATGTCAAACTCTGAGCCATACTGTGAGCAGACCCTCAATAACTGTTGAAGGCCAGCACTGTATGGGCAGAAAATCACTAGATCGTCAGCGTAGATCAGATGGTTGATTACATCCCCATCAACTACACATCCTGTTCCACAGTCATTAAGTCCTTTGGACAGGTCATCCATGTAATCATTAAAAAGCATATTTCGTGTCTAACTCCATTACAGACTTTAAAAGTGATGGACACATATTTGTCTTTGAAATAGGCACTAAAATAACGGATAAAATGGAGTCTGGTAAGAAACCATTGATTAAAGACCCTGTAAAGCAGGGCGCTTTGGAATTTTTCATCATTTTGACTTCCTTCCAGAAATTGAACTTG
Organism: Microctenopoma steveboyesi; assembly: GCA_032359275.1. Taxonomy (NCBI): domain Eukaryota; kingdom Metazoa; phylum Chordata; class Actinopteri; order Anabantiformes; family Anabantidae; genus Microctenopoma; species Microctenopoma steveboyesi. The sequence goes on from JAUMHF010000021.1 coordinate 12,635,996, forward strand.
TTGTTTTGCAGCTTCCTTGCAAGAGCATTAGACCTCAGGATGACTTCATTCTGTTTAATAAAACGTAGGGCATATTTAAAATTGGCATTTGTCCATTTCTTATAGTTTTCTTATAGTTGCCTCAACCCAATCCTTAAAGGCCCCTCTAGCCTCAGCATGAAGCTCTTCCACATATTCATACCACCCTACTTTAGCTTTATACCTCTTGGTCTTGCGGTCCACCTCAGAAATATTAGACCAGTCTATTTTTCCCACACATATGTCAGTGCTCACAGACATACAGGTCCTTCTCAAAAAATTAGCATATTGTGATAAAGTTTATTATTTTCTGTAATTTACTGATAAACATTAG
>JAUMHF010000021.1:12636447-12647648 GCA_032359275.1 Microctenopoma steveboyesi
GGTGTTTGGAGTTAACTAGTTGATTCAGATGATTAGGTTAAGAGCTCGTTTAGAGAACCTTTTCATGATATGCTAATATTTTGAGACAGGAATTTTTGGTTTTCATGAGCTGTATGCCAGAATCATCAATTTTAAAACAATGAAAGGCCCTGAACTACTTCAGTTGTGTGTAATGAATCTAAAATATATGACAGTCTAAAGTTTATCAGTACATTACAGAAAATAATTAACTTTATCACAATATGCAGATTTTTTGAGAAGGACCTGTAACTGCAGGTACATCATCCCAATTTCCTGTGAATGATAAAGGTTTATGGGCAGTAGTGGCAAATTCGTAATTAAACCCTTATGGACTCTATGCATTATGGGCATCATCTGTAGTGACACAGTGATCAAGCCTAGTGTTGTGTGCCATGCTTCACTAATATGATAAGAGTGTAGCTGTTATCAGGCAAGAGCCTTTTACTGGACAGAAACAACCCATTGTCATAGCAGCACTGCAACAAGTGAGCTGCCATCAGATACATGTGCATTCATGTCACCCACACTCACACATCATCCTGGATTAGGAACATGACATAAGCCAGTCTGTTAAGATATTCATCTTCATTTTGGGAACACTCATAAGGAGTGTGGATATTAAGGATAATGGGATGTTTATCTTTACAATTGAGTTCAATACCTATAGCCCAGTCAACATTCAGCCTGACCACATTGACCAGCTGACCATATTGTTTATGCCAGAACACAGCTACACTGCCAGGTATTCTGACGTGTACTATTCTGGAGCTCGGGTCAGTGATAGATACACCTGCTCTGTGAAAGTCCTCACTGCAGTTCAGTTTTTCTAGATCTTCTTTGGCTAAAAATGCTGCTCCATTCTGCTGAGTAAGGCAGAGGGATCCATGTTGCCAAATCCCCCAAGTGGAAGTTCATCCAGGTGTAATCAGTAAGCACCTTGAGACAGTCTTTAATGTTGTTGACATCCTCTCTATGTTTGAGGCAGCATATGGAAGACGTGCACATCTCAAACAACAGCCGCTTCGACTCCTCAATCCATTCAGACGAGAAATTTTTCAAGGCCAATAAAACAACCTCATCTTCAACAACTCATCCTCCACTACCACTGACTCACTAAACCTTGACATTTTAGCTAAACTGAAAATTTTTTTTCTTGTAAACCTTTAATAAAATAATTTATAAATGCTTAACAATGTTTTAAAACTTTGTTTTTGCTTAAAAAATAATATGACATCTTATAGTTCAAACCATTTTTTTTGCTTTTACTAGACCGTCACAGGTCTTCTCACTTTGTATATTAAAGCAGACCTGTTGTCAGGTTTTATTATTTGACACATATTTAACTTAAGTCATTGTACAGTCCTTTCCTTTTTCCTTCTTTTTTTAGCATTTTCCTATAATATTTTATTGCACAGTGAGGTGAGGTGAGGTACAAATAACAGGACGATGGCTAAATTAAAAAGCATGCCTTTTTATTTTTTGAATACACTGAGTAGTGTTTCTTTACTCTCCCAAGGTAGGCACACCTTGCATGCTGCTTTGCTTCAGAGGTGAGAGCCCCCCCTGCACAAGGCACTTTAAATGCTGCCGCTCCCTCTGCATTAAGGCAGCACAAATCATTCCATTGAGGCTACTAACAGAGACCAATATGAATGACTCAACCCTGTACAGCTTTACTTTTAGTACAGTCAGACTTTAAATAGAATCACAGATTCATACACACAGCTCACACCAGTAAAAATCATATTCGCTGGATATTTAAACAGAGCTGCTCACCAAAACTTGCTTAAATGCACAATTTCTTAAAACAATGGACATGGTTGACAGTTGTCAAAACGTTTGAGGCCTCTTTGACTGGATAAAACCTCCACTGTTGTAAACCCAAAACTAGTGTTATAAACCAGGGAGAATGGTCAACCACGTAATGTTTGAAACATATACTGTAATACAAGTTAAAGCTTCAGGATGTTTAATGCCACTGACATTCCTTAAATTTGGTACCAGAATTAAATGTTTAGTGCATTGTCTGCATTTGGGACATAATCACAGGGCACAATGAGAAACAAATAAGTGACACAAGCAGTAGAGCAGCATGTGAGTGGAAGACAAAGCTGTATATGATTGTAGAGTGATGACAGTGCGGCATGACAGTAACATGGCAGAGACAGCAGGGACACAGCTCCTGCATTTTCAGCTCCTCCGGGATTTTGAGTGGTGGATGAGCCATTGAAGTGTGATATCTGAAATAAATAAATAAACAAACACTTGCTGGGTATGAAATTTCTAAATCATAAGCAACACAACACATGACTGCATGAAAATAATAAACTAAAATTATTCTGAAACGGTAATTGTAACCGATTAGTGCAGTAATTAACTGGAACTTACCAATGTTGTCCTTCTCTTTGCAGGAAATGGAATAGCAGCATATCTCTCTATCCTGAATAGCAACCAAATTCCTATCCAGGATCAAAAAGGCACACAAACAAATATGAGTAGAAGGTTGTATGAACACTCTCAGCACATATTTCATATTTTAGACAGCAGAGGGAGCCAGTTCTTTTTTCAACATGTCACATTTTTGACACATACTTAGATTTAACAATAAAGAAAAAAAAAGTGGAAATGATTCTGATTGTATCTATTATGTCAAAAGAATACAATGACCTTATCTGATGTGTGGTTTAAACACATAAAATCAAATGTATGTTTTTGAATTTTTTGAACTGGATACACTAATATTCTAATATAAAATGCCCCAATATTCTTTCAGCGGAAAAATAATACAGAAACATCTCACTGTTCTGCATTAAAAGCCACACTTGCAGAGTCAGCTCTAAATGAAACATGTCTTTGATACTTACATTTTCTCAATGAGCTGCTTTTCATCTAGAGCACTGGGGAGATCCCTTTTGTTACCGAGCAGCAACACCTAAAAAACAGATTACAACTGCAATTTGCCACAGCAGCAAGAACCCACATAGTTTTGCATGACTAGTGCAGAAATCACACCGAACTTTCAAGTGGTTTCAGGAGAACACTTACAGGAATTCCTTGTAACTGAGGTTTGTCTAATAAATTATGAAGCTCATGTCTAGATGCCTCCACCTTTTCTCGATCAGCTGCATCAACCATGTACCTAAAATGACACAATTAATAATATCTGGTGTGCATCCATATGCAGTATGTACCGTTCAACACCTGCAATTTAATTACACTTTCATTTATTCATTCAGAAACTTTGAAAGGTAGAGAATGAGATACTCACACGATTGCATTAACTCCCCGACAGTAGCGCTCCCACATGCTCCTAAACCTTGGCTGACCTCCAATATCCCATATCTACTGAATCAAAGGCACATCCTCACAAGATATTCCTTTCAAAATGTCATTAATATAATGCAATTTCTGCCTTCTTGTAAACACAGTAAGCTGCTTTAGTGTCAGTGTCTGTTTGGTCTACATGACTAATTGTTGTCTTTATGGCAGCACAAAGATTAAAGCTGAACCTTGATGGTGACGTTTCCTTTGGTGACCTTCCTCATGTTGAACCCCACTGTAGGAATCATGTCTTCAGTGAAATGCCCAGACTAAAAGTGAAAACATAAGTACAAATTATTTATTATGCACAGAAACAGTCTTTCAAATGTAAAGCGAAACATAGAATAGCAATATATTTGTATTTATATATCTATACGCTGTCCCACACACATTTACAGCATTCACACAGTTAGGTACGTTCCATCCAAGTAAGGCAGCAGAGAGTTATCCAACGACACGTTCAACATGACCTTAAAAATAGAATAGATTTCATAAAATACATACTGGGCTTACTAGGTTTAGGGATTGATTTATATACCTGTACATTTTTTAAAAACAGAGAAGACCTGTCAGTCATTTGGCTTCATCTATGGATCCATTTCACATTAGCTTGTGAAAGGTTTTAGGACATACCAAATTCCAGACATGATAAAAACACTGGTTGTGGACTAGTACAGCAGTTTCAGTCTGAGATTCACCTCTAGCACAACTTCTGCGTGGCATCACCGGGAGAAAGGCATCTTCACTGGTTGCACCATATCAGTGGATATGTTTGCCCTTGCAATGAACATGCTTGTCAAGACAGACAGTGACTGTGCGCCAACAAGATGGGACCATGCATCTTCCTGGAAGATCACTTGGACAGAACTGTGGAAATCAGAACCAGCCTGACTCAGGGTCTTGATCCAGTCCAATCTGCACTGTTGGCAGCACTAGTGGCTCAGGTAGAAACTAGAGCACGTCCTGAGCTTTTGCTCCAAGGCCCTGGGAGAAAGGAGGTGTACCTGGTGCCATGACATGGTGCTGAGCGCAATGGCTGACACCATCTGCACCGGAATTCAGCAAAGAAAACATCAGTCTCCAGTGACGCCGGGCTAGCCGGGCTAGCCTTAGTGCACAACTGGCAACTGAAGGTAGACCTAGGGAAAAAGCTGGGGTTTTCTAGAGGAGAATGAAAAGAGGTCACTCAGGTCAGACCTGGTTGTAACATCTGACTCCACAAAGCGAGTCATGCTGCTGGAACTCACAGTCCCCTGGGAGGACCAGCTGGACGAGGCCTATGAGTGCAAGAAGCTCCAAATACCTGGAGCTATGCGACCTGGTAGCTCAATGGGTTAAGCGTCACACTGGGATGTAAAAGGTCGCAGGTTCGAACCCCGTCTGACTCCTACTCCATCCCCTACCAGGTGTGTCCCTGAGCCAGACATCTAAAGCGACTTACTCCTTGACTTACTCCTTGTAAGTCGCTTTACTCCTTGTAAGCCTTGGGTAAAAGTTTCTGCCAAGCAAAGTAAAGTAAGCCGAGTCTGGTGAGAATGTTAGAGTGAGCTCTTTAAGGTGGACTGCATGGGGTTTCCAGGGGCAAGCCTATGCACCAGGTACATAGGCTCCTTTCCTTGGAATCAGAGGGATACCCATCAGTGAGGCCACGGACGTGGCTGTGGATCAAGAGGCTAGACGGTGGTGTAGACGCAAGTGGGGGATCTGATACCCTCTCCTGGTTAGATAATCTAAGACCCAAAACACCCTATGGTTTATCACTGAGGACCCATTTAGGTGTATGGAACAACTATTATAACAGCATATAGGGCCAATTAAAGTATTAATTAAGCATAAACTAAACCCTTATTGTTGAGGCTTATGAACAATAATGACTTTAACAATCTATAAAACTGGGACTTATTTGTGAAAAGTTATAAACAATTTTACAGCAAAAAAGACAAATGATAAATATTTTTTCCACCTGTCTTTTATGAATGCTCATTATTTCAGAAGTGGGGTGGGGGAATACACGTCAGTATACAGAATCAGCGGCATTCCCCTTTAACATCAACAAAAACCCTTAGTTCCCTCTTCCTGGCCTCATCTGCAAACCCACGAGCATGCACTGTTTGCTGTACACACATTTCACAGCACATGACGTGCTGGAGTCACCTGATGAAGCTAAGTAGAAATGAGTGCAGCAGTCTTATGACTGAGGGAGGAAGAACCTCCCCCAGTGCAACCATTCACACACTAAAGCTCTGTGTCACTGGCTTGCACGGCATTTTTCTTCAGCGTAAAGGAAGCAACAGGGTTCCGCACCAACCCCAAAAACAACTTCCTCTTCAGACCCTCTTTTTTTACCCTTTGCACTGTGTGCACTGAAATTCAATCTGACAACCTCTGCAGTTTTGTGGTTTGTCTTCATGTAAACGTAAACGCACAAGAAAATCTGTGCTGGCGAATTTTCTGTTCTTACTTATGATGAATATGTAGTAAAGGCTGGTAAAAGTCACGCCTGATATCATCAACATAATGACGTGTTATTCAGATTTTGTTATATTTCAGAGGCAACTGCAATTTGTTAAACAAACAAACCTGCAAAAATGGCTTTTACAACTTCCTTAAGCCCAAAATTACAAATGTGTTTTTTCATCCAAGTTGTTTCAGCTATACTATGAAATTAAACATAAAGCTAATATAGATTCATTTTCAAAGCTTCCTAAACAAACCAATTACAAAAAAACAACATAAAACCCAGACCACCATAGCCCTAATAAGCTCTTTTTCTTAGGTACAAGAGATTTCCTTTCGTCTCTATCTCCTACATTATTCACTAACAGTTTCAAAGTCAATTAGCATTTGTAGATTTTTATTTATCCCATAGCACTCCTCAGTGTGCCAACTACAAATGTACATAATTTAAAATGCACATTATTCCCCACTGATCTGAAGAATGCCCGGTTCGGCAGAAAACATTTGAAACCAATCCATAAAGCACAGCACCAAGACCAAGCGTGTGAAGTGATAGTACAACTAAGAGATAACTGTGTAGAAGGCATGTGTGCAAAATGTGTCAGCATCACAAACTGATAACGACAACAGTAACTAACTGAAGGCTTCTTACAACACGCTGCTTAAACCTCAGTTGGCCAACGGACATTTCTCCACCAGAAATGACAGTTTTGAGAAAAGCCTGTTGTTGCAGAAGGTTGTCCAGAAGAACAGATGCTCTTCAGCTTCGACGACAGGAGGTCGCAGCATCATCTGTGTGAGCAGCACAAGCAGCCGCTGCTGCTGTTTCTGTACTGCAACAAACTAAACTAACTTTTAGACACTATTACTGTGGTTCGTTTAGTTTGACTCTGTGTGCCACTGCAGGCAGCAACAGGAACATAAAACAGGAATCCTTATAACAGGCTGTGAGTCCCCTACGTTTTTTTAAGTGAGCTTCTTTGTGTCTGGAAAACGCTGAACTCGGTGTAAAACGACGCCTCCGAAATCACAACAAAGCGAAGTGGCTTCAGCGTGCTACACGATCATAACACAGTCACAAACTAGCAGCGCACTTAGCTCGGGAGACCTGGTCTGTCTCAGGTGACCTGGTCTGTCTCAGGCGTGATTTCCTGCATGCTGAGTGTTCTGCACTGGTCCAGAAACGACACAGAGCAAAGTAAAGCTGCAGCTACCGACTTTAGCAGCTGTTCTCCCACTATTAGTGCTAATAGTCTTAGCACCGCTTAGCCAAAGAGGCTAACAGCAGCTGAAGACTTACCGCGATCACGTTTACAAATGTTGTTTTTCCCGAGTACTGGAGACCGACCAGAGTCAGCTCCATCTCCTCCTTCCAGAACAGAGACTTGAACCAGTCCAAAAGCCGGTTTATGAGGGCCAGCATCTCGAAGTCAGCGGTCCACAGCCCTGCGGTTGTACGTGCGTCTCCCTCCCTGGTCAGATGTGGCGTTTTCCAGCGGACGTGGGAAGTGGGACGCAGACAGCTGTCATATGACCACAGCCAGGAAAAATGTGACCGACAGCGCCCCCGCTGCCGCCGAGAGGAACTACACCCAGTGAAATAAACCCCTCATGATTCAGAGTTCAAATGTATTTACAGAACAAATACACTGCACTGAAAACAGTATGTTTCAAACAGCTTTAATTGCATCTGTCATTTGTTAAGATTACATTTGTTATTAGGATTAAGATTAAATGTTATGTCGTGTCTTGAGATGCTGATGGGTGAGAAGATGCACACAGTCATGTTGCTTCTCAAAAGAAATAGAAAAAAAGCCTAATTAAGAAGGATAATAAATCAAAAACCTGTCACAACCAACATCATATCCGAGGTACAGGTATGTCATGTCCTGTCTAGTTTATTCAATAAATTATACTAGTGAGCTACAGTAAATACATGGTTAATTCAACTGAAATTCTTATTTTATTAAATAATAATCAATCTGTGCTAAAGTATCTAATTCAGCAGTGTGGACAGAAAGGCTGAACTGATACCTTCATACACAAAATAACATATTGTGTCTTAGTTTTGGTTCTCAAGTTGTATTTTTCTATGTAGCATGGGATAATACTCAAAAAACAATCATCTAACAAACCATCATACTGATTATAGCAGCAGTACTGATTTTCAAACATTATATTTTAAATGTTTGTTCCTGTTAGTACCAGTAATTCAATAAGCACAAAATCCATGAAATGTGGATTGCTAGGTAGCGCTGCAGTTGTGCTGACCTAGCGGCTCGATGGGGTAAGCTACGAACTGGGAAACAGAATGTGGCAGGATCGAATCGCAGCCCAGACTCCTAACCCATCCCCCTTACCAGTTGTGTCCTTGAGCAAGTCACTGAGTGCCAGCTCCTTGTAGGTCACTTTGGATGAAAGTGTTTGTCTAGCAGTAGAGTAGATGAAGTTAAGCGTCTCGCCTAAATAAACCTGAGACCCTGAACAGTGGTAAAAGAAAAGTGCAGGTTTCAAGTTTCCAAACCAGGTCTATTCTGTTGCTCTGGGGATCAAACCAGGGAACTGTCGTTGCCAAGTTAGCACCTTTAATCTTTCTCTGTTTACAAGGTCCTCTATGTCAGAATAAACTTCACATCAACAGTATGAAGTGCCTTTCTGTGGTTATCCCATTCTATTCAGGGGCAACTGGATTTGCCATGTCATCTTGGACTTAGTTATTAAACAATGTAGTCTTTTCTGCACTGTAGTCCACTCTCCTCTGTTGACAGGTGGTAGTCATTGGTTTCCACTGCTGTAAGATTAATATCTGAAGAAGAGAGAAGACATGCAAGCAAGGCGTATTTAAATGCTTAGCTGAATATCTGCCGTGACATAATACAGAAATCTCCAAATAAATGTAGCCTATTTATATTGCACAACGTTTTTGTGCAAATCAAATAAAACATGAGTCATTCTTGATAGTAATAGCTGCAGTATGCAGTTTCAGCCACATCTGACATCTTTCCTGAAACCATGAGTGTGTTTTATATATATGAAGTGTACATGTGCGGATGTGTATGTTTAGATGAAATCTGTGGCGTCATGTTTCTCCAGTAAGACTTACTTGCTCTGCGCTTCCTGAGGCTCTTTATTGAAGCGCAACATAGAAATACAAGGAAAGTGAGAGAAAGCAAAACAACGGCGTTGCACAGAATCCCACTGAGCAGGACCCTCTCATTGTTTCCTGAAATATCACATTACAGTCAGGTTAGTTCAACTCAGTATTATTGACTTCTGTGGTTACAGCTGCTAAATCCATGGACTGTCATCAACAACAAATCACAACGTCTTTTTATCCGTTATATTGGTCTGCGACCTACCATTTTTATCACAAACTGAGTTGTGGGTTTTGTTTCCTCTGCTTAGTTCAGTTAATCCCAAATCTCTGCACCTGTTGAACAGAAGATGTTTGTTAGTATAATTTAGCAGACTGTGGAGAATTATTGTCGTAGCTGAGTTTCTTACTGTGTAAGTTGTTTGCAGTTTTTCTCTTTCACATCAAAATATGTACTATTGTCAGGACATGCAGGCTCGCAGTGATATGAATACTTGGTCATCTTATCCAAGGGAATGTCTGCAAAGATAGACTTAAATTATTAGTTACATACATATGTACACATGTATTATGTAAACTAATCATGCACGAAGTCCATCGAATGACTTGAATGACTAGAGTTAATTCCAGAGTTTTTTCTAAGACCAGAGGGTCAAATGTTTCATTTATGTTGTAGGATACATGATGTAAACATCTATGGGACAGAATAGGATAAAACAAGCATTCATGGTTCTTGGATGATTGCTCTTAGTTGTCTTGTAATATATTTAAATTTCCTCTAAAAAACTGTGTAACCTGCAATTGTTTGGCGAAGGCCTGCACTTTTCTCTTGTGCCATCCCCAGGTCAAAATGTGAATTTGTCCAACACTTTGATTTCTAACTAATAACTAAGTAGATAAACTAAGGCTGGACTTTTTGTTTAGCATTGATAGCAAGGTAAAGGTGGTAAACCACCAATCACAGTGAAGCCAACTGTGAGTGTGAACCGAGATATTAGAATATTTAATTGATATGTGGATTCTCTATTTTCTACAAATTATTGTTAATTGGTAATGCATGGCATATCTAGTAATATGGAGGCGGGTAGTGTTTAAACAACCCACATGTGGTTGTATCAAACCTACACCTATTTCCATTTACGTACGACTTTAACTGCAAAAACCACAGTTACACACAAACTCAATAGAGATGAATATATTCAAGCAGAATCTAAGTAGCGCCTATGATAACCACGTTTTACAGCTCAAAAGATGTGTACTCTCACCTGTCTTCTTCGGTTTCTCCCATACGGCACATTTGTTTTCCTCACAAGTTGAACAGATGTTGTCGGAGCACAGGAAACCCGAATGACACGAACACTTAGCATTTGTGGTCAGTGTACATTTCTCATCATACTCTGTACATAACACCACACCACAACCACAAAATTTCCAATTGTTAACGATGTTCTGAATTTTAGATCATTAACAGAACATAACAGCAGGTCTTGTATTATCAGAATGTATTATTCTCTTACCCTGTGGGCATGACTGGCATTTCCTACATCTATCAAACATGTTGAAATTGTCTGAATAGAATCCCTCCTCACACGGGCTACAGACAGTTTTCAGGTCTTCAGAGCAGAAGGCTGCCAAATATTCACCTTCAGATCAAGAAACAAATGGAGTCAATCGTTCTCGCGTGGCATCAAACAATTCAGCGCATTCATAATAAAAACATCTTATCTTACTGTTTTAAAGTTGATAAATAATTGAGGGGTTTTACCTGGGCGACACATGTCACAACATTTTCCACTGATCAGATTCTGCAGATGACCACAGCTAGTGGCTTGTCCAATAGTCCAAATATTCAGAATAACAGCCAAGAAAAGCTTGAGCGGATTCATTATGGCCAGTGTTCTGTTGTCGTCGTCAGTGTTTTATCTTAGCTGTCTGCTGACGTCAGTGTGAGTGTGGTTAACTTGGTGAGAGGTACCGTGCGAGACACACTAATTCAGGAAGCAGGAGACCACTGGTGACTAGTGAGCGACAACAGAATAAGATCATCAACAAAACTTAACTTAACCAAAGAATTATTTAGTTTTTTCTTCATATTTTGAATCTGGTAAATGTCTATTTTATTTTATTTACCTAAACTAGACTGTTTAGATTTTTAGTTGTACTTTACCATCATATCATAAATTCATCCACAGCCCAGAGTTTTTCAGAAGCTTACATGTCCTCAGTGGCATCCTTCCAGGATCCTCTTTTAACTGTAACGGATCAGTTAATTTATGATTTTAACAGAGTATGTAGTAACATAATGGAT
>JAUMHF010000021.1:12651202-12666279 GCA_032359275.1 Microctenopoma steveboyesi
CAGCACTTTGGTCGACCTCGGTTGTTTTTAAATGTGCTATATAAATAAATTTGATTTGATTTGATTTGATTTGATTTACCATGTAAAACACCTTTGTTAGCTTTAATATTTGTTTCTTTTTTATTGATGAAGCACGTGTCAGCTATATTTCTGGACTTCACAGCTCAACCCACCATGAAATACCAGCTGCTGTACCGTATCTACCTTTATGTCACATGTACAACACATGGAGGGGTTTTGTTTGGGAGGAGTTATGGACTACATTAGCTGATTAAATTAAACAGTTTAGTCTAAAATGACCTGCAATTGTAAAATAGTTATAAAAGATATCGTCCACCTCGACTATTCATAAAGAAATATGTATATATATATGTCAAATATATATGATGTACTTTATATATTTTATACAATGTACATGAACTACAAAACTATTGATGACTTTAAATCAGTAGCAGGTACAATGGTTTCTATTTTTTGTTTAACTAACAGAACTATATGAGAGGCACACACAGTGTCAGTACTCCTTTTCACAGTGCAAACTGTGAGCATTAAAGAAATACAGGGCATAAAACAGTTTATTTAAACATCTATCAGACACTTTGTGTTTCAGTTTTAGTTGTATCTTGGATGAATTCAATTGTAAAACAAGGCGGCATCACTGCTCGCTGTAAGGAACTCTTCGTTCATCCAGCTGCGCCTCTTTGCTGATAATAGTATTGTGATGGGTGTCTGCAGCCAGTCCTGCACATGCATTCTTCTAACCTCTTCCTTTGTATGAAGGGGAAGCCTATTGGAAACTGTGTTACATGTATAATTGTTTCTTATGTACTTGCACTTAGTCTGTGCTAGCATGACGGTCGATAGCTCCTCTGCCTTTGCTCTGACAGAACGTGCCAAAAGCCTGGAAGCCTTCTGTTCTGTTTTTTGTGATGAATTCATGGTTGCAGGATCAAACAAGCAATGAGAGTTGTGCAGAGTTTGTCACTAACAGGGTGTTTTCACATTGCTCTGCTGAAGGGACCTGCTGTAAGTTCACTTCTTGAAATTTCAAAATAATGCAGAGAACATGAGAATATCTTTGAAGAGATTCCAAACTAATTACAGTTCAATATGCAAACGCAGAGATGCTGCCTGCTGAAACAATATACCTGGAACCACGAACCTGCAGTCAGCCCAAACGAGTGTTGGAGTGACGGTAAATATGCCTGAGTGTACAGTTTTTGTATGTTAACCTCAAACCTGCAGCTTCTTTCCACTTTTTACCAGAAGATTAAGTCCTTCAGCAGAAATGGAGTTTATGCACAGAGTCTTTTCTCAATTACATGCAAAAGTCATTTGGATTTAAGAGAACAATGATGTTGCTCATATCTGAACATACACATTGGCAAATAGAGAGTTACATCCAGGTTTGAGTCTTGAGGAGTCATGTTGTTGAATGAACGCCCTCAGCTGGTAGAGCAGATTTCACTTACTTTAACTTCGAGTATGTTAACATTCAGAGTTGGCACCATCTAACATATTGTGTTAAATTAGATGAACTCCAAACCTAAATATAAGAAATGAAGTAACACAAAACGCTTGCTGATGTATGTTGCCTTGGAATTTTCCTTTTTTTTACCATCTATTGTAGCTTTTGCGTATTGAACCTTATCCCATGGAAGCATGTGAGTGCTGACCTTAGAATATATCACATGGTTTATTGAATGGTTTAGTGATCTGTGAATTCACACCCATCAGAACCACCTCACATGTGGCTGTACCACTGACATTATGAAGGATATTTAGTTCTCTCTGTGCTACAACCACATGGTTGCATGTTTGAGGCCTACTACAGGATATCACACAACCATAGACGTCACAGAGTTAGTCAGAGTGAATCGTCATCGTATAGCCACAAAGACTAACAGATACTGTAGAAGATTGGACTTCCCTTAAATCGCACTGCAGAATACCACGTTTACCATGTCTGCAATGTGGTAAGAGGGGGTGGACAATGCACATGTTAAAACCTTCAGCAAATTAAGGTGACAGGTTACTGAAGGTTGTGACATTAGATGACAGTGAATACAGACAACCTTTCACACCTTGAATTCTGACATTATAAGAAGCGGCACGGTATGAACTGTTACTGGTTTGGTTGTACTGTGGGCAATGCATGCTGGATTGTGTTCACTGTAAGACTAAGTCACATGGGTGCAATGCTTAATCTGGGCAGTGCTGTTTTAATATCTGAGTTGAGGAAATGTAATGCAGCTGTCACCCTTTAACGAAGACATAAGTCCACAATGTAAAAAAATTCTGATGTAAATGCTAACTATAAAGTGACTGTAAGAAAAACATTTCACATCACCTTCACATTATAAAAGTATACACACATGCATGCACACAAAATATAAATACAAAGATTATATGTACAAATGGTGTATTTATTGTCAGTTGCTGACATTTGCTCTTGTCATGTAAAAAGTAAACCCGCAGCACATGTACAGCTGCAGTACAGGGCTGCCATTTCTAGAAAAACCTCGGTAGAAAAAGTCTGGTTAAAGCACTATATATGTCTTCGAAACCACACATCAACTTCCTGAATCACTGACATTTACTGAAAGTTTTTGCAGGGACTGTTTCCACTGAATGTCCTTACTCTTTGTGAGAAACGCACATTTGAAGATCATGGGTTTCGAACTAAAAGTTTATTTTAAAAGGTTTTCTATTCAGTCACTCTCAGGGAATCACTGTGTACGAAACAGAGAACAATCATCCATGCTCCAAAACAATGTATATGTATGTAACGCGATTCAGATAGCAACTTACTGAGTAATATGTATTGTATTTACAATTGAGAGATACTTAGACGTGACATGAATAATTTCATTGTATGACAGGTGTGTTTCAGTTGTTATCAGTTGTAACACACAGTTTTCATATTTCTCAGGTTGTTTCATTTAAATCGCTGCTCTAACACCAAACCAGAAACATTTGTGTGTCAGATATTTCTTCTTACTCCACAATCTTCTTACAACCCCCCATACTTATCTAGAGATACCGCTAGTTCCCACTGAACTAAACTTGCTGACTGCATTTAAAGAAGTTCTAACTTGCTGTACCTCGAACTCCCACATTAGTTAAATGCAGCTCACAGATTGATACATGAGCATTAACAGACATTATTATAATGTATATGATAATATTGTGGCTATTTGTGCAGAACCCACGCTTCCACTTCCTGATGCTTTACATTTTACTGCTAAGTACGTCTACTTAAGAAGGATTAGAAATCCAATTAGAAATGTTGCATTACATTTATATTGATTTTGCTTTATAGCTGAGATCAGAATACTGAACACTATCTATCTACCAGTGCTTTAAAACGTGTCTCTTACTTTCCCTGAAGTGTGCCAACACAGGAATAAATGAGTTGTAACCAAGCTGTGAGGTACTAGTCAGCGAGGTTCATGCAAAGCCACATTTGGCCTGTGTTTCTGTCCTCTTCACAAAACAAATGAATGAAAATGCATTGTTTCACAACTCCTCTGACTGTACTTTAATCTGGGGAAAGTCTCCTATGCGGTATAAACAACTTGAAAGTCTTAACATTTACAACATCAGTCTTTCCAACGGCTGAAATGAAGACACGAGAGGAAGCATCGCTCAGTGGGAAAAAGAAACACATTTAGCTCCACAAGGGGAACTCCCCCAACCCCGTACTGTAACAATAATACCATGCTTTTTGTATTTACTGTTTTCAGACCTGCTACCAGTGGAACAGATCTGAAAACAAACTGTGACAAAACATGACACAAACAGACACAGACTGTATGTAAAACATTTTCTGAGGCATTTCACAAGCTCTAAGTAGAATTTTCTATTCTATTACTAAGCAGTAGAATAGTTACTAATAGTTGCTTTTTACAAAAATATTGTTCATACTGTAGGCTATATTTCTCAGAAGATTGTCGCTTGCCCCTATAAATCATATCACATTGTTATTTGTAATCATAGGGATTAAAAAAGCAGCTATACTTTTATATATATTTATATATATATGTATACACACACAGTATATGTATCTGTATATATATACATACTTGTATGCATTTTAGCCAGAGTCAAAATTATTTTTCATAATACACACAATTAGTGGCACCATCTCTGATATCATAACTCAAAAATCTTCATATCCAAATTTGGAATAAATATTAAGGTTATACAGAAGGTGCAGTTGTCTTACTAAAGAAAGAATAAAAGTAGTAAAAGATACTTGACTTTAAAATGTTGTACCGTTAAAAGAGAAAAAGTGAGGTATGAGAGATGTATATCTTTCAAATAGAGTCAAATATTGACCACACTGCAGATTGTACATACACCTGCTACAATACAGATACACAAAATAGTTTGACCTATTTCTGATGTAAAACCAACAATATAAGCAATTTCTGAATGACCAGCCTGTAATTACTCAGCTGATTTGCTGATCTAACTATTCACAGTATGAGTTGAGATAAACAGTTTCACCTCAGGGCCCCTATGGGTTCAGTTTTAAAGAGCACAAGCTGCCATCACCGCTTTCCTCAACTGGCCGCCGGCATGAGTCCTTTTCTGAAACATGAAACAAACATTAAAGCATATTTCATTTATTAGTTCATATTGATGGAACAGTGTATGTCTGTTACTATCCAAATATCCTATAAACACTTTATCATTTGCACATCTGGTCATTTCCATGTTTCTTGTCATCTCCATGTTTGGTAATTTCCATATTTGATCATTTCCATTATATTCCTCTCAATACTCTCTTCTCATTGCATAGATTTTCCTTCCTTATTATTCACTGTCTTGTAATATTCTCTGGTACTGTACAGTTCTTTCTTCCTACTCGCTGCATCACTTTACTGTGATATAGTGACATATTTGCCCTACCTATTTCCTGTAATTATATTTTTCACATTTCTAAGGCCGTTGATGGTTGTCTAAGCATCTGACTGCATATCGAGTATGACTGTGCATGTGACAAATAAAATCTGAATCTGGATAATTCCCATTTTAGTCATTTTTGTACAGTGTCCCCTGAAGACAAAAGAACAAAAGAAAATGCAGAAACAAAAAGAAAATGCAATTATCAAGTTGTACACAACATTTTTTGAAATCAAATGAAGTGGCGCACTACATTTATTAAAGTGACGTGTTTTTCAATACTTGGGGAGACGGCAGAGACCTGGGTTCGATACCAAAGTCCCCACTGAGGTTAGGTTTAGGCAAGAGAAGTAGTATGGTTAGAAAAAGATTATGATTTGGTTCAAATTTTAAGTTTAAAGTTTATTTGATACTGAAAGAAGCAGCTGTAGTTGTGTGGAGACTGTGCAGTGCGTCTTTAACACTTTAACACTCCTCCTGGTCTGTGTAGCTCACAGCGCTCCCTGGCCTCCTGGACCACGTTTGGTTTGGGATGGTCTATTAGAGCATTTTCAGTTTCTGCTCTTTCTTTTTTGTTTCTGCATTTTATTTTTGTTTCAGGTTTTCTTTTGTTTGTGTTTTTTCATTTGCAGTGCATTTTCCTTTTGTTCCAGCTTTGTCCTTAGGGGCCACTGTATTTTTGTAAATGGAACAGAAATAAAGTAACATCATACGAACCATAAAAACATAAATTATGGTGGATTGAGCAACATATTATTAAGCCTTGTCTTGTTGTTGAAACAGTTCATCTTAAAATGTACACTTTCCCCATTGTGTTCAATGAAGTTTCTCTGCATCATGATATTGTATTGTATTGATGTATTGATATTGTAGTATCATTCACTTGTACAGTACAGTATTATGCATTATAATTCAATATGTATAACTGTGAGAACTTCTTATTCTCTAATATAGAGACTACTTCACATGAAGGCTATTTGTGTATAAATTATGTGTGACATGTTCATTATCAGAAGGTTATTGTGACTGTGTTATAAATAAGGTTTCAAATACATTGTATTTTATATCTCACTTTATCTGACCAACCACTCTCCTACTCAAGATGTATTTTTCCACAAAAACAGCATTGGTGTCGCTGAATCTTTGTCACAGTAGTGCCCCAGGTGTTTTTGTGTTTCTACCACAGCAGAAATGCATAGTAATGAGGGGTTTTACTTATGGAATAACGCCTCTCACTATCGACTACTGATACACCTTTAAGTTAGACGAGATCATCTTGTGCAGATAAGACTAAGCTGTAGAAGGTTCAGGCTGACTCAGTAACTAAATGTGTGTAGCAGCACTAATCCCCTATGATCATATAACGTGTAAATACATCATTTCTTTTAATATAAGTCCCAGGGTGACACACAGTCCCATTCTGTGTTATGACCATTAATTTCCCAAAAACCTACTTGTGTGGTAAACTCATTTGCATTGATGAACTAGTTGCGGTTGTGGCTTCCATTTCACTTCAGGACTCTCTCAGAAAGACTACTGTACTATACCGTTTAGTGCTGAAGGAATGTGTTTTTAATCACGCAACATACTTGGCACTGCTGTTTTTTTCTGCATACAAGAAGTGATGTGCAGCCTGCAGGTAATGGCGGTCAGTATCAGCAGTCCAACAATCCCAAAAACAAGGAGTGCCGTACCTGAACAAACAAGGACACATCACAATTTCCTCCATATGTCCTTACTGCAATATTGTGTCAAAGAAAATAGTAATAGATGTCTTACCAATGTAGTTGCCTGTGTTTGGAGAGGACATGGGATCCTCACTTTCGTTTGTAGTGCCTTTGGGTTGTGGAGGAGCCCTGGTGGTTGTCATTGTACGAGTAGCCTGAGTTTGAGCCTCTGTACGTGGACGGAGGGTCGTAGTCGTTTTTGTAGTGATATCACGGTCGCTCTTCTCATCGTTACACACAACATCTGAGGTTTTAGTTCCATTATTTTTTACTCCTGATTTACATCTGGGATGAAATAGCAAAGACAAAGATGTAAACAACATGTAACTACGTTTCACACGTTTGTGAAAATGTCATTCAGGTCATTACACAAACACAAGAATACAGCAGACTTACTTCTTCCACTCTTTACAGCGCGAGATGCCAGTGCTAAAATGTCCATCTTTACACTCTGAACATTCTGGGAAAAAGAGAATAATCAATATAATGACAATTCCTTTAAAGTACTGCATGTTGTTTTGTGTTAACCATCTATTTTGTACCTCTGCTTATCGGTTCAAATCCCTTCCCACATTTGCAAGTTGAAGCATCTTTCTCCAAAGGAACAAATCCTGCACGGCACTGGCATATCCTGTCCTTCTCTTTTGTGCATTCTTCTTTAACAAAACTTCCCCACTCTGCAACAAGAAATTCTAATCATCAAACACAGACTGAGACAGTTATGATATATGCCTGCTTTAATTTCAGCTTCGCTGCCTCCTTCTTCACTGGGTCACAGCTCCTCTCATGGTCCTATCTTGCTCCTTCATCAATCTCACCTGTTCACCCTCCAACTGTGTCTGTGCTGTGGACCTCCTTCCTTACCTGTTGCTTTATCTTTAGATTATTTTGAATCACTCACGCAGTTTGTTTAGTTTTCTAGTCTGTAGTCTTCCACTTGATTTCGTCATCCTTCAAGTGACTCTCTCTCTGTCGCGCCAGCTCTGGTCCCTGGTCCAAACTGGTCTCTGCCCCCTGTCTGATGTTTCCTCTGTTGTACTCCGCTGTTTCTTTTTGTATTCTGCTCTTCTGCCTTTTCTTTTCCTTTTCTCCTGAGTTTAGTTGTTTTTTAGTTTGTTTATCAGCTTTTATTAGTTAAAATCCTTGTCGCTGGTGTAATTTCTTGGGTCCCTCACTTTGACAGAACCTGACTGTTTCTTTTTTCAACTAATTTGACACAGTGTTTGAATGCTGCATGAGCAGATGTATTGGTGTCTGAGGGATGTGAAAAATGATGCTAGGTTTATCAGCAAGACTCACCTTTACTGCACTTTGTACATGGTCTGCAATCATGGGACTCATTTTCTTCAGCCTGGTAATATCCATCGGCACAGGGGATACATTCGTCTTTATGTGTTACTCTGTGCCCTTGATTTACAGTATTGAAAGAAACTATGTATATTATTTATAGTAACATTTTTAACTGGCCTATAAAATAGAGGAAGTAGTAACTAAAAAATGTGCACTATATTCAACAACATTTGTAAAATAAAGAGGACACACACACACACATACATACAAAAGGTTCATACTTTACCTTTTGGGCATCGTACAGCATCCAAACAAATGAAGAGTTTAGAGAAAGTCAGTGTGAAAAGAAGCACTTTGGGCAGAAGCATATTCACTACGATCAGGTGTCACTGAGTGTTTCCTGTAAGAGTCGTGACAGACGGCAGCAGACAGAACACCCCACACGGGAATATCCAGCCTTATAAAGCACTGACCTGAAAAAAAAAAAAACCACAAGTTTTTTTAAATTACATCACATACAACACTTAAGAATGAAGAGTTGTGTTCTGTCAGTGCAAAGTCAGGTATAATGGATATTTATTTACATATGATATGAGAAAACTTTCACTTAATTCTTCATCAGTGAATGAAAAAACTTTGTTCTGTTGTCATGGGGATAATGAAACAATGAAAATTAAGACAAATTTTAAAAACTACAAACATGCCTTAACATTTTTTTATATTTGTTTCAAGGTTGAGCAGTCAATTTTAAAAAGAAAAACTTTTATGTGACAGACGTGCATGATGTCATTGAAACAAACTTATGTATTGAAACAAACTGTATTTGTGTCAAAAGAGAACAAGAGCGTTTTCACTGATACCCGGTTTAAACTCAACTAAATAATTATTCAGCAATTTACATTGATTTAAACAACCTTTAAAGTTCTTTTTGAACTTTTAATTAGATTTAACATAAATTTTGATCATAGTACTTTGAAAATCATTAGATTTTGTTGATTTTTATTAAATTTATTTTAGTTACAGAAAGATCAAAAAGTGACTGTGATTTTCCATCTGTACTGTTGCTCATTCCATTGTTTCCATGTTTTTTAAAGAACAGAATGTTATTTTATACAGCATTTGAGCTATTTTGTTTATTAACCTTTATCTGGGCTGTTTTTATATTCTTTCGGGATTAATATGGAAATAAGTCAGAAATCTGTGGTTAACTCTCGGAAACTGTGCTGCCTTTTTTTGCCAGTAAGAACATGACATAGTACCTTTGTGCATGGGTTCAAAGTGCAGATGGAACCACTGTTTCTTTATCTGAAAGATACAACCACACAAATGCTAAAAGCTTGCCTCTTGAAAGCGGATGTTGAACATACACCTCCGCTCAACTTTTGGCTTCTGTCATGAAATAAAATTATGAAAAAACATTTATTTAGAGGATCACAAATTCCTCAAATGACTTATATTGATCTTGATGAAATATCGTCAGTTTAGCAAGTGAAAAATGGGAAACTGCTTTAGGTATTTGCAGTGAAGTGAAGCACACTGAGTCGTCATCACTAACATCACTTGTTCTGTCTCAAGGCTGTGTTTGTATTCACCAGTATAGTCATCTGTGGGTCAGTTGGCAAAGCACAAACTGCAGGGTCAGTAAGTTGGTTCCCCATTTCCCCCTGGCCAATTGTTGAAGTGTCCTTGAGCAACACACTGGATCCAGACCTGCTCGCTGTGTATGAGTGTAAGCTGTAAGGCATTTTGGATAAACACAAATAGCCCCACTTACTTGTTATCATCTATACTATTGAATCTAAAAGAAGTGTCAGTCCACCCAGTCAGTCCAATAATCTAGGTGTGAAAAATTATTTACCGGCATGATGACGCTGGCACTTATCAGTACAGCTCCAGGAAAAGAAGGCCAGTACTGTGGTTTTAAGATCTGAAAAAAGAGCGATGTTGTTGCAGGTGCAGGTGCTGCGCTGATGTAACTGTCGTCAATTTATTGTTATTTATGGCACGTTTACCCGGCATCACTACAAAGGAACGGAAGCCTGTATTTTCCCTTTGGTGAATGATGATAAGCGGGCTTATCATCTTCAACCTAAACACACCTCCTGGCTATGTAAGGGCTATTTGACCACATAAGAGAGCGCTGAAGTGCCTGGCCCACACAGTCAATCAACCTACACTAAGGGCAAAGGGAATTTTTATTTTGTCTTCACCATTTATTAGCATGTAGACAGTGATGAACACACAGAATAAGATGGGAATGGCCGGGGAATGGGCCCAGATGTGTATCAGCAGAAGCCTGTTGGTTATTCGATTGTAATCAGGTTATTATTCTTATTTTTGTTTGCTATGGCACACATTTGCTTCTTTGTTCCATGTTCATTTTGACAAACCTTTATTGAGATTTTGTGTAAATGAGAGTCGTAACTGGTATTTACATGGGCAAAGCATGAGCAAGCAAGTTAACATGTGAAGTCTGTGAAAGCTGTGAAGGTGTATCATGTTTTTCTGTTTTTATTGTTTCAGCTTTGAGCTTATGCATTCAAAAGCAATATTTAACTTATACAGGTGGAAATGTAACATGATTCCACTTGTTATTATTAGTTACTTTAACTTTAATTGGCAGACACTGTTATTCAAAATGACTTTCAAAGACAGTAATTATATATGTAATATAAAACGTATAAAACGATACACAATAATATAAATATAATATAATAAACATTAAACAATCATAAATAAAAATTAAAAACTAGTCCATCCTTATACATATTCTACTCTAGAATAGAGTGTGTATAGATATAGACATGCACTTTATGAAATTAGGCATATTTGTTTGACACACAACACTTTTATCTTGTCTCCTTTAATCAGAATTTTTCTTTGCACATACATTTTTGCACACAAATACATACATGAACCAGTGCTATATATATTTATATAATCTTATAAATGTATATGTATAAAGACCATTCTTTTAGGTTCAAAGTATTTTCATCTTCATATACTCTATGACAGGTTAGTGGTTTCATGCTCACTATAAAGGAAGCATTTACACCTTCTGCACAGTAGCTGTGGGATTCTGAGTGGAACCTGACACCACACATATACACAATCTATATATAGTTTACCATTACACACCAAAAATTAGTAGTTGTTTTTTTGTTTAGTTTTTTTCAGCTGCCGTAAATTATGGTTGTTATGTAGTTCTCAACTTTGACTTGCATTTCCAGTTTTTCATTTAGCATTTTCAGTAGCTTCTACACTCTTTGTAGTTGCTGTCGGTATAGCACAACACAATATAATAATAAGTACAGTACGGGTATATGACAATGCGACTAGCCCGTGCCCCCCGCTTGGCACTAAACTCAACTGAAATAGGATACAAATAACATGTAGATTGAAGAAAAAACATATAATATATTCCAGGTTCAACAGGTTTTTTATTTGTCCCATAAAAGTTTACCAAACTTGGACAGTGTATAACTCATCAAATACAGCCTTGTATCTAAATTAACTAGCAGAAAGGCTGCACTCATTGTGACTCTTTTTGAAGCTGAAAACGAACTCAGACATCTTAATGTAATCATTAATTTCCTATGTACTCAACTCAAAAATTCAATTATTCTGGTGATAGTAAGTTTTATTACACACATTATTGCAAATAAAATTCATAAATTATAAATTAGGCAGAAACTACTGCTAGCTGGTGCAAGCTGGTCGCCATTTGTTTCTTTTTTATTTGGTTAAACACTTTGAGTTGCTTTTTAAATGTGTTAAATAAACCTGCCTTGCCTTCTGAATTTATTGTGTTTCATTTGTAAATTAGCTTGTGTTTTTAGCGTATTAATTTTTCTGTGGCGGACAGTTTAAGATAAAAGTGTAAGAGTATAGAGTAGTGACTAAGAGTTTAATCCAAAATTGACAGGTAAGGTGACTTTAAGCAGCAGTGGCTCATACATAAGCAAAAGCAATGACATAATGCCAGAATGAGACATAAAATATACTAGACTATAATGAAAAGTAAGTTAATCGGTGCAGCTTTAGCAATGCTTGTGTCCTGTATCGTTTCTTGTGCTATGCCCTGCTTGTGTCATTATTACATACCCATTACCCATTACAGTCTAGCATAACAGTATTAAAAATATTAGTTAGTTATATTATAATGATTTCGATTACAGTTTGTCGCCCACGTGCTTTGAAGTTATGTAGCAAAGATCCTCTACAATTTGGCATCTGTAAGTTTCAATGTGTAGAGTCTTGACTGTGCGTAATTCCTAATAAGTCCATAAGATGGCGGTAAAGGACATGCTTGTTTGCAAATGTAGAAGAAGACACTTCACGACACTAAGTCTTGTAGTGCGACATGCCGTAAAATTGAGATGGCTGCGGCACTCCTGAGCAATACTTGATGTTGTTGTAGTTGTTAAAAGAGAAACTGACATATCAGGCTTTTAACCAGTAAGTGCAAAGCAGCCACTGGCTTTCGCTTTTACAGTTAGGTCGCATTTCGGCGCAATTTTATACTGAAATACGGCCTTAAATTAGGGGAAGATACTAAAAAAGCGATGCTGGTCACCGTTTTCTGCGCACCGAGGGATCGTCCAGAAACCACGTTCGCCCTCGATGTGTCCCCAGAGCTGGAGCTGAGAGACTTTGTAGCACTTTGTGAACTGGAATCAGGAATCCCAGCTGGGGAAATTCAGGTAAGAGCCGAGCTAGCTGTAGCCACACAGCTAACGTAGCTAATAGCTAGCTAGCTGAGCTGCTAGCATGAATCGGACTGTTACTGGTTTCACAGACCGAGTGTTGCGAAACCTGTGCCATCAACAGCTGAGACATTTATCGAGTGGCCTCACCTAAGGTCACAAACCATTAAAATCATAACCTAGGCCAATGTAAACCTACCGGCAAGCTAATGACGGTAGCTAAATGTTGATTGTTTAGGCTAATTGTCAAAGATAGCTGCGGCTTTAATAAAATCCATTGATTATAGCACAGTACAAATAACCGTAGATAACCTTTATAACTTTAGCTCAAGCTGGTAGATGTTATCACGAATAGATGGCCACAATAACACGTTACTCACCTCACACACATTTTTACTATGTCTTTGTGGCAATGGTTAAAAAGTACGTTGTGTATACAGTGCAAATCAATGGTGTCTCAGCAACAATGAGAAACAGATTTGAATCAAATAGTCTAAGAACAATCAAATATGTGTGAATTAAATAACTTTAAGCATTTACTGCTTCTACCAGGTTAGTTCTGTTTGTTAGCTCATGTGAGATGATCACGTTACAGTGTGTGTGCAAACATGTCATCACATATTTTAATCGTTACACCAGGAGAGCTGGGCAGGGACATGGAAGCAAAAACCCAGCAGCAGGACCAGTATTTGCTTCTTTGTGCTACAGGGAGGAGCACCCTAACAAATCATATTCAGCAGACTACCTGTGACTACCTGTGCTCACAACTTTGTACCATGCAGCAGAAACCAGAATTGGCTAGTTGGCCTTTGGCACCCTGTTCCCTTCATGAGAAGCAGGTTGATGTGGGGTACTGGGATGAAATCTAACAGGTCTTTTGTCCTGGGCCCATAGCAGAGGCGGGGCCCGGAACTGTGCTGAGAGATTAGCGACAGAGCCAGCGGTGGGGAGAGCAAGAACCGGGATGAGAGAGAAGTGGCAGATCCAGCAGGGGTGGTTGGGGCCGGGTTGTGTTGTCCTGGCCCCAGCAGCAGGCCTGTGCAGGACAATACCTGGCCTCGTGGCAAATGCTGTTGAGGAGCTCAGTGATGCACTGGATTGGGCGGAGATTGCCCACAACACTCAATCTACTCATTAAAACCTATTAGGCACATATAATTCTCCTTCTCCGTGTTTGGGTTTTCCATGTTATTTTGTATTTACCTATGTTTTGTGAGGTCTTAAACCTTACAATGTAAAGTGCTTTGAGATAACGTCTGTTGTGAATTGGCGCTATATAAATAAAACTGAATTGAATAAAAGTGCCGTCTACATTGTGTAATTCCAGTATTTCCTTCATTTTTGTGAGCAGCGTGTTATGAAATATTCTGCATTTTTTTGTGTATCCAGATCACATATGTAGAACAGCCCCTAAAAGACCCCACTCGTGCCTTGGGGACCTATGGAGTTAAAGATGGAGATGTGGTGGTTCTCAGGCAGACTGACAGAAGGCCGCCACCAACTCAGCCAGCCTTCCCAGGTAATGCAGAGGTAGATGTTAGAAAGGTATTAAAGTATAATGTGGTTATCAAAGTAGGAGGAAATTATGTAGTATACAGGAAGATGAAATGGTGCAGTGTTGATTTTAAACATTGATAGAAAGTAACAGTGCTGAAAAGACAAATCATTAATCGATAGCTAGAATGTTCACCTTGATGCGCTAACTCCCGTCTTTTTCTTGTCTGCCCTTTAGGTCTGCCTCATATCGACTTTCGTTCCATCGCAGTTCCAGGCGCCTCTCCTTCCACTAGTCAACGTGGTGCTGCAAGGCCACAGCAACAAGCCGCACCGCGTGCACCACAACCTTCCACGCCAGTGGCCTTTCACGGCTCCTCCCCTCAGGGGCTGGACGACCCCGCCTTACTCCAGCAGATGCTATTATCCAATCCACATGAGCTTTCACTCCTGAAGGAGAGAAACCCACCACTTGCTGAGGCCCTGCTCAGTGGAGACTTGGGTAAAAAAAAAAACACCCATTACTTGCTATGACATGTACAGATGGTCACTTACATTAACAGATTGATTTCTGTTTTCTCAGAGCGTTTCACCAAAGTGCTGCTAGAGCAACAGCAGGATCGAGCCAAGAGAGAGCAAGAGAGGATCAAACTTCTCACTGCGGATCCTTTTGATTTAGACGCCCAAGCAAAGATTGAGGAGGACATCAGGTGTGTTGTGCAGTGTGGTACCTTTTGTGAATTTCACTCTCTATCTATATATCTATATATCTATATATCTATATATATATCTATATATATCTATATATCTATATATATATATCTATATATCTATCTATATATCTATATATATATCTATATATATCTATATATATATATCTATATATCTATATATATATCTATATATATATCTATATATATATATCTATATATATATCTCTCTCGATATA
>JAUMHF010000021.1:12666379-12699238 GCA_032359275.1 Microctenopoma steveboyesi
GATATATATATATATATATATATATATAGATATATATATATATTGTATAGAATGTTTTCGTGTGTCTTTTGGATAAAGTTTGACTTTTATCTTTTCACTTGACATCTGTAAATTGCAGGCAGCACAATGTGGAAGAGAACATGACCATTGCAATGGAGGAGGCCCCTGAAAGCTTTGGACAGGTGGTTATGCTCTACATTAACTGCAGAGTCAATGGCCACCCTGTGAAAGCGTTTGTTGACTCAGGTAACAAACATTAAATCCCGATTCTTATAGAATACCTTAGGAATACTTAGAAAAATACCGTTGCATTCATAGAAACCTTCATAAATCTGAAACTTACAGTGATGTAGAAATCTGGTCATACCACCCAGCTCTACTCATCAGCATGCTTCCTGTTACTGGATTGCACATAGCATTATAAATCAACGATATAACATCAAGTCCTCCTCAAAGCTTGTCCTGTGTGTTTTTCAGAAAGATTTTTAATGCAGTACTTCAACAATACATCACATGACACATTGCATCCATGCAGTCGACCCTGATCAAAGACAGTCAAGTTGACATAGCAGGAGTGGTTTCTCTACAGTCCTGTCACGAAAAAGCACGTTTACTTTAGGTTTAACTTCACACAGACTGAGTCTAAAGCATTTCTTCTTCTAACCACCGTTTTCTAGCTGTTTATTTATTTTTTTGCCCTGTGTAGGTTTAAATGAAACCACTTCAAATTAAACTTAAAACATAAGTGAGTTGAGGGTAGGACTCACTCCTGTTAAATGCAATAGATTGGAGGTCATAATCTGGGCTGTTTCTGCGTATGTAAATGCTTTAACCTGCCTTTAAGGGAAATCCCAGACAGGCTGCAAAGAAATGAATTTCAGCCAGAATGTGCCAGACTGCATTAGTGATTTAATCTACTCTTATCGGCGTGAATCATCCTTGATCTGAAAGATCGACCTCATCCCTGAACACAGAAATATGAGCAAGCAACTGCACCATTTGGATTTACACAACATTGTTAACCTGTCTTCATTGCACAGGCCATTTAGGTTTTTTTTAATGGTTACACATTTCTGACCAGTGTCTTCCTCACTGTTAGGAGCTCAGATGACCATCATGAGTCAAGCATGTGCTGAGCGCTGTAACATCATGCGTCTGGTGGACCGACGCTGGGCTGGGATTGCCAAAGGAGTGGGCACCCAGAAGATCATTGGCAGAGTTCATTTGGGTTGGTGTCAAGTATTTTCTTTAACTGTTTTTAACTATTTATCTAGTCTTGTTTCTAAAATAAAAACATTTAGAAAGAATTAGCATTTTATGATGCTGTATGCTAATTAAAGGTGATAAATGGTACAATGGATTCCACTTCCTGTTTACTTTTAGCAATAGTTATGCGTTCGAATAGTATGTCCCAACCCTGGTCCTCAAGGCACACTGTCCTGCTTGTTTTCCAACCACCCCTGCACTTATAGCTTCTGATTGGCTGAACACACTGATCCTGGTAATCAGCAGTGGGTAGGAGAGGGATAGTAAAAAACAAGCAGGATGGTGTGTTTTGAGGACCAGGGTTGTGTCCTGTGGAGAATAAGAGGTGTCCTCTGGACATTTACAAACTGGTGAAGTTAGCATGTCTTTGAACCTGCCTGCAGCAGTATAATATGTTACAGATAGTGTGATGTGTTGCACTCTAGCTCAGGTCCAGATAGAGGGGGACTTCCTTCCTTGTTCTTTCTCCATTCTGGAGGACCAGCCAATGGACATGCTGCTTGGCCTGGACATGCTGAAGAGACACCAGGTGTGAGCTCCTATTTTCTAAGCACTATTCAGTACAGTACTGGGGAGGAATAAGCAACGTAGCGCAGGGGTTTCATTTTTGGATCAGTGTATGAAGAAGAATTTTCTTTGCAGTGTTCAATCGACCTGAAGAAGAGCGTGCTTCTGATCGGCACCACGGGCACCGAAACTCGCTTCCTGTCTGAAGCAGAGTTGCCAGAATGCGCCCGATTGGCTTACGGAGCCGAAGGCCGTGAAGATGCGCGCCCAGATGAAATCAGCGACAGAGAATTGGCAGAGGCACTTCAGAGGTCCATACAGGAAAGCGGTAAGAACCTGCCATTCATCCCTACACAGTAGCTGGTGTTTTCATGTAGCTTCTTTTAAGCTGGGTTAGAACTACATTTGCATGTGCCACTTAAAGCTTCTTACTCTCAACTCCATTTATGCAGTCACCTGATCATTCACTTTGAAGAGAAGATTTAACTGAAATGAGCCGTCGGTATCAGTAGCAACACAATTCTCATGAGCCCGGTGTGCACGGTTAAATTTGGCTAGTGTTATGCAACAGTTCAGATGGATCTGTGAAGCAGTGGGAGAACAGCGCTTGAAGCCACCTACAAAGAAAAACAGAAAGGAACAGAAAGGAACATCTATTGCTATGTAGACGTAGGTGATTATTTGTATGACCCAGTATAATACGTAGACAATAAAATGAATAATGTTGGTCCGGTGTCACAACAGCAAGACAAAAATGCCTCCTAGAATTTCACAATAAATGCAGAATGACCAGAGATATATCAATCTTAGTGATCATTAAAAAAGTGTGAAATAAAACATCCCAAAAGTATTTTAAACGTAATGTGACCTTGGGTTTATTTCCAAATATAGTGTTCTTTTTGTGTGTTTGCTTCAACAGTGTCTTCACATAAATGCACTGGTACACAGTGATAACACTATGATAGAATTCTCTACAGGACTAAGCAACCTTAGACGATGCATGTTAAATCCGTTGGATATAACAGAATATCCAGAATAGTTAAAACATATGTATTTGTTTCCCTTTTAATGCCTTTTAACTATTTTTTTTTATTTTTCTCACTAGCTACTGATAAACGTAGTCTGTGTTGCTGGTTCAGCTGGCGCACCGCATTAGGCACTGGCTGCATATTACGATCAAAGTATAAACAAACTGCAGGAGAGAGGATAGTATGACACTGTGGTTCGTCCGCAGATAACTCACTGACTTGACCTTGTTTGCGTGCTCTGCGGTTTAGCGACAGGCTGTGTGATCTGTAAGGACCTAGGTTGTTATTGGATGACTTTTCACATCTGTGCGTGTGAAAAGGCTGATAGGTTGGTGCATGCCCTGTGTGCGACTGCTAACTTTCTCCGTCCCTTTGCATGATGTGTGTGGTGTGTTCCCTAACCCCTGAGCAGGACAGCACTGATGCATTTGGAGACAGCTGGAGAGGGCCCTACCAACCAGGTACTGCAAATTCACAAGTCCATTGCCAGTGCTAAGTCCATCAAGGCTTTTTTTTTATTTGCTCTTATTTTGCTGCTGGATCAATTGATGTTGTATTTTCATTTTAAGCGTTTGTGTGTTTATTCGCTTATTCTGAATGTATATAATTGTAAGAAAGAAGTAGAATTAAAACAACACACTGTGTGCTGTAAGAGGTTTGGGTTATTTCCTAGGCCGTTTTAACAATGCAGATCATTTTAATTGCGTCTTATGTTATTTTTTCTTTGCAATAGACACTGCAGATGGACAAACTACCTCACCACAGCCCCCACCATTTACATTGCCCAGAACCTTAGACCAAATGTCCTCATCCACATCCCCTTCCCAAAGCCCATCTTCTGGCCAGCCCCAGACCCTGGATCGCTCTCAGTCTGCCCCGGCCGCCATGGAGCAGGCCTCGGCACCAGAGCAGTGCCAGAGCCAACCTGGTCTTCAGGAGTTCCCTCGGTATTTGTCCGAAGGTGATCCACAGGCCCATCTTCAACCTCTGCCTGTCCATAACCCCAGTCCTGAAACAGATGTCCTCCCTACGTGCACCTCTCCTGCAGACACGTCTGCCCTGTCCCAACACCCTGAGGGTGAAATATTGTCTAGAGCCGCTGAAGGTGATGCCAAATCATTTGAGGTAGTGAACAGTTCCATGCTTCCTAATCCAGAGGAACTTTCTCCCATTCAACCCATGGAGCAGGAGACCGTAGAGGCTGTCACAGCTGATGACACAGGGGCCAGTCTGAGTCCTCCCAGCCCATCTGGCTCAGTTGAAATGGCGTGCCCATTGTCCTCGGATAATGAGGTGACTTCTGAGAGGGACCAGCCTGAAGGAGAGCACTCCTGTAGCTCTGACAATATCCCTTCGCTGGCAGCTGCTCTGATGGAGCTTCATGAGCTGCTGGTATCCAACAACCATGCTCAGGCCCAGAATTGCAGCACCTCCTGCTCCCCCTCACATCAGTTTAGGCAGGACATAGAGGAAGTGGCCCCAGAGCCATGCACCCAATCATCCAAAAGCACCCAGTCTACCCCCTCCACTGCCATTATAACTGGTGCAGAACCAAGCGATGCCAAAGCCAACAATGCTGCTGCTGTGTCTGAGGAACCATCTATGTGTCTTGTGCCTGACCTCTGTGGCTGCGATGAGCATCTGGATGGAGATACAGCAGAGACTGCGGAAGTACAAGGGCCGCCGCAGCATCCGGGTGGCTCCGGGGAGGAAAGGTCAGATCGACGTGGGCAAGATGAAGCCAGTAACATCAGCGTTCTTGAGCCAGAAGTTCCTCCTGACCCTGCAGGAGACCTCGAGTTCAGAGAACCTCCCGAGGGGCAGCAGGAGAGAGGGGTTGCGGATGGACGAGACTCTGGCACCAACACCCCAGACACTCTTCAGACTGAGCACACCTTTCTTAGCCCTTTGTCCCTGGCAGTGGGCTCACCTGAGGAGGTCTCTTGCATCCCATCCTCTTCTGTCCCTCCTCTTGCTCAGGCTTCCCAACCTGCATCTCCAGCTCCTCTGCTCCCCTCCCCACATCCCTTTATTGAACAATTTCCAGCTGAGCACATTCAGAGAATCCAGGCAGCAGGCTTTTCTGCTAGGGAGGCTGCAGAGGCACTGGAACAAGCCCATGGGGTTGTGGAGCTAGCTCTGCTGGCACTACTAGCCCGCGGTATCACTGTGCCCACCTAGACTCATAACCAGTCCTGCGAGTCCTCAGCCTCCCAACTCAGCATCTGTCTTATTTATACCTTGTTACTGATCCAGATGGCTCGGCCCCCTTTTTAACAGGGAGCACGTTTAAACACAGGGAAATGCTGTTTCATGGTTTGTCGTACAGAATATTCAAGAACAAGCAATGACAAGGTGAATACTTTTCTGGATATAACGGATATGTGAGGTGTGTTTGCATGCAGATGTTTTGGTGCCCACCCATTTCATTTGTTTTTAGAGATTTTGTATGACAGGTTGATCGTCTTCTTGTTTTGTTATCCAACACTGATATCATTAAAAGCCCAATATGATTTGTTCTCGAACCACTAAAGATTGTTAATTTCCCTTTTGATATCATAAAACAGTTATGTGAGCGTTTGATTTGTTCATCAATAAAAGTATTGCAAAATGGTTTTGCTCCTCCCCATGCCAGAAGAGCTGAGCTTCAGACCATCTGAAACACACATGGATGTTTGAAGCAATTTGCTGATAAAGAATCGTGCAGATAATGTTTGCAGCCCCTTCACTTTAGAAATCATCGTTCACCAATTCTTTCTTCGGACCCGTTCACAGCCATCATCACACTAGGAGTGAAGTGAGCCGTGTGTGAGTGCGTTGAGCAACGATCATAGGTGGCATTTTTCAGTATGCGTATTACAGAAGGTATTTTGTACTGTATGATTCATCCTCCACAGTTTGAAAGCTTTGCCATGTGTAGATTACAAAGCTGTCTGTAGCTTCTGTTCAAAAACTCATTCTTGTGTCAAATCTCGTGTGTTCTTCCCTTAAACCACCATGCCCATTTTCCTTTTGTGATATGTTGATGGAAAAGGCCGTTTCTGGCTGTCAGATGTTTTGTCCATACATCATATATCAAGAACTTTGTGACTTTGAGTCATATACCAACAATGTTCAGGCAGATTTATTTACTTTTATCTTGTATTAAATTTTAAATTGCGAATAAAATGAAACTAGTATTTGTATATCATGTGAGTGAAAAGTTATTTATCAACCCAAAGCATTTCAAACTAAATGTGATGGTTCTAGCTGCTAAATAACATTTTGGGATCCTTCTGACAACAGAGTAAACTAGCAACATTTTGAGGAGCTCGTCTTGAAACCAAAAAACATGTAAAGGGAAAAAAAGGGATTACTTATGTGATGAAGATAATTGTGTGTGAGGAAAATCCCAGCTGGTTCTAGTTTCTGTGATTGCTGCTCAAAGGTCAGACTGTGCATAGCTGAGCAAACGTCGTGACTGTGAGGTAGACGAGAGAAAAACAGGATGCAGCAGTAGATAATTTAATCACTGTTGCTCTTTGGACACTTTAAAATCGATTGTCTTGGAGCAGCAGCTGAGGACTGAAACATTATGGCTCAATTTGACTGCAGCAAAGAAAACAGCCACAGTTCGAGCAGTAGCATTTTTACTGAGAGCTTAGCAAGACGTTTTCCTGCAAGTAACTTCTTAATCACACCCACCACGAAGCCAAGAGAGCATGTTTCATCAATGTTTTCTCCTCTGGGGAAAGAGAGTGCGCAGGACCCTGGAGTATTTACTGAGGGCAGAGACCCACTCAACCGGGTTGAAAGCTGCAGGTAAGGACCACAGGACCCATTCTGAAACGAATGCTCTTTTTTTTTTTTTTTTTTTTGCATTGCATAAATGCGGCATCTTCCTTTTGTTTTAGTCCCTGCATAGACCTACGTTCAGACCTCAGGCCTGTGCCTTTGAAAGTCATGTGGGACTTGGAGAAAATGATCAAGCTGTATAAATTTGGAGGAAAGGAAACTCCACCTTTGTCCCCGTTGGATGGTCACACTGAAGGTGTAAAGGGGTAAGATAGGTCACCCACATCTTGACATTAGTCTAAGTTGTACTGCTAACAAAAGGTGTCCTCCTTATTCAACCTAGGGCAGCAGAGCCAGTTGAGGATGACGTGCTGCCTGCGTCTTTCCAGTCAAAGTACATTCACATTTGTAAGGTTACCTTTCTCCCTTAGGGCCGGTTGTGAGTCACTGAGTAACATACCATGTAGTCAGTGTGAAGTACCTAATTCTTCCTCTTTCCCCTAATTTTACAGTCCCACTGTATCAGGACTACTGCCTGCGGGCACTGAAAGATGATGTGAACAGAGTCGGCAGGAGTGTTGTGTCGGAACTGATCACGCCCGTGTTCCTGCAGGGTCTAGAATCTCCTCTTAGCCGTAGTAGCCGTTCTGGTTCGGCAGCCCTTAAACAAAGTCCTGCTGAAGCACACCTAACCTCATCTCCTACTCACCCTAGAAGGGTAACTCCATTTACACTCTGGCAAGATCTAGATGAGGTGAAGGCGTCCGGCCTGCTCAGAAGCTTGACCAGCAGACAGACTCGTCTTCAGGAGGTGGGGAAACACATCTCATTTTATGCAGTAAAGCACAGAAAAGCAGGAGTACAAATGCTGAAAGGCTGTTTAACTCTATGTCAGAGGAGGTTATGCAGGTAAACCTACACCTCTTGCATCATGTTGCTGTTGGACAACCAGCTTAAATTTCATATAGCCCGCTTACATGCAGCTGGGTGTTGTAGTTTTCAAGGCAAGATGGATTTACATTACACATTTTTAAAACGTATACACTTTTAGGTTTTGTCCCGGTGAAAGTGAGAGAAACATCTGTGAAAATAATGATCTCCCTTTGTTCATCTAGTGCATGTTTGAGGTGATCGGCTCTGAAGCATCTTACTTGAAGAGTCTTGAAGTCGCCGTCAATCATTTCTGTGCATCGAAGGCTTTGAAGCAAACCCTGTCTCAAAGAGAGCATCACATTTTGTTTTCTAACATTCGTCATGTGATGGCTGCCAGTGAAAAGTGAGGACTCCACAAACCCTTTTATATTTGATTATCTGTCCTATTCTATCTTAATGTTGTCCTGTGTGTGTGTGTGTGTGTGTGTGTCTCTC
The DNA here is from genome assembly GCA_032359275.1 of Microctenopoma steveboyesi. NCBI lineage: Eukaryota > Metazoa > Chordata > Actinopteri > Anabantiformes > Anabantidae > Microctenopoma > Microctenopoma steveboyesi. The sequence goes on from JAUMHF010000021.1 coordinate 12,674,323, forward strand.
TAAGGTTTTTCATGGATCTTGAAATGCGTCTGGGAGAACATGTGTTGATATGTCAGGTTGGGGACATTGTGCTCAAGCACTGCCCGGAGTTTCACACACTGTATGTGCCGTATGTGACGAACATGATGTACCAGGAGGCCCTCCTCAAGCAGCTGCTGTAAGTCTCCGTTCTGTGCTGCCACTCTTATCAACAACTTTTACGACACCATGTTTAGTCCTATATCGTCTTTTTCAAGGCACCAGAACAAACACTTTGTGAATTCACTCAAGAAGCTTGAGAACGACCCAGTTTGTCAGAGACAGAGCCTCAAGTCATTCCTTGTCCTTCCCTTCCAGAGAATCACTCGTGTTAAGCTCCTACTGGAGGTTAGTAGGGTTAAAAATCAATGCACTCTGTAAGGCATCTGTTAGGAGTCGGCCAAGGATTGTTGGGGTTTTCTTTCATTTCAGAGCATCCTGAAACTGACTGAAGCGGGCGCCGACTCCTTTTCAACTACTGAAAAAGCAATCCAAGCAATACATGAGGTAATACTGTTTCAGATTTCATGCTAAGACAGCAGTGAGGAAATAAATCTGTATAGGTCCAGAGAACATGACTTTACCGGTTCCCTGGGGAAAACAAAACCAACCTGGCAATATAAGCCGCAACACTGTGGATACTGTAATGATCCAATTTGCGTCACTCGGGCCGTTGTACATGTCCTTCTACTATTATCTATTCATTCAATATGCAGGACTGAGCTACAAATGCGTTTCCACCTGTTTTCCTCTCACCAGATAGTGACGGACTGTGACAACGGGGTTCGACAAATGAAACAAATTGAGGAGCTGGTCTGCCTGAAAACACTCATGGATTTTGGCAAAGTTAAGGTGACTGCTTTCCTTTATTTATTAAATGGTAAAATGTCAAACTTTATGAAAATTAATTCAGCTACATAACCTGCAGTAAACCTCATGAACACTGCATCTCCATCTTTCCTTCCAGTCAGTCCCTTTAGTCGTGAGCAGGCGTTTTCTGGTTCACCAGGGTCCCATGAGGCAGAGGATGGTGGAGAGCACTTCCAACTCCAAAGTGTCATTCACCAACATCTACCTCCACCTCTTCAATGACCTTCTGATCATCTCCTTGAAAAAGTATCTGACGTTTACTCATGGCTGTAAAACTGGGCAAATAACCATTACCATGCATTATGTGACATGGTCCTGTATGGAAACGACTGTCCTTTCATGTTCAGGGATCAGCGGTTCAAGGTTGTGGAACATGCAGAATTTCCCACACATGTTCATGTTGAGAATCTGAAGACTGAAGTCCTGGGCCTGCCCCCAGACTCCTTCCTGCTACGTCTCTCTCGGAGTCAAACAGGACACCCGACGGCCTTGATACTTGTTGCACACACGAAGTATGAGTGAAAATTCTTTGAAAATGTTTAGTTCCCAGATATTAAATGAATGTAATTTATTTTACTTGTTGCAGGTCGGATAAAGAGACATGGATGAAGATGCTGTCGCAAACACACTTGGGAACACTGTTTTGATTATTTTAACTTTCACAATAATTAATCTATTTTATCTAAATTCAGGATTAACTTGTTCACTTATGTTAATTTGACTGCACGTAATGTTATTGTTAAAGCACGTATGCGAAGATGCACAGAACGTCACGAATGACAGGCATACAGCATGTAAGAGGGCGATTTTTGATTTTTATTGTATTAAACACTGGCCTGTTTTTATTACGTGTCCCGAATTCTTCATCGGTCCTAGTTCTTTCATGTCCATTTCAACTGAACAACTGTTCAAACTACAGAACACTGTAAACAATCATGAATCAACCAATATAAGAGCGGATCAGCAGACGGCTCTGCCTCAACTGTTTGAAGAAGAAATCATCTTAAGCATCAAAGCACAGAGGTTGTGTCCTGCTGAGAATAGTGGCTGGCTGTGATACAGTCCTGATGCCACAGCTGCTCTGCCAGGCAGTTGAGGAGGGGGGAAACATCGCCCAACCCGTCACTGACCTCTCCGCCCACACACAGTACTGGTACACTCCATGTCTCCTGGAAGTCCCTTACATCGCTCTGTCTCACATCGCAGTGCATAAAGAGATCAAATCGGAACAAAACGTTAAGGACAAATGTCTGTGAAATGATACAGAGTTAACTGGTGACCTGTCCTAGATCAAAGCTGAACGTTCTTCATATTGCACTGCATGCCATCCATGTAGAAATCACAAGCAGGAATATATTTGTTTTGAGATTTAGCATAAACTGTTAAAAGGTTTTGTAAAACTGACTGAATGCAAGGATACTTGGTGCCAACCACCAGTTTTACAACTTTCTCTGAAGGTTTCCCAGCCCACTTTGACATTTGATTGGGCAGATCCTCGAAGGATGCCCTGTCAGTGAAGGAGAACAGGAAAACACAGGCATCCACCTGCTCCTTACAGGACTGGAAAACACACAGTGATGTAATGTTATTCTCAATCCCTGGTTCATAACTCAATGCAATGTGTTGCATTAGTAAAAATGCAAATATTTCATACATACTGGAAGCAAATGGTCAAATCTACGCAGGGCGTTCTCTCCACAGTCCCACAGCTGCAGACAGAAGAAAAGCACTCTGCCGCTCTCTCTCAGCTTCACTGGCCAATACACTACTGTTGTCTCAATACCTTCAGTGATAGAAGATACATTCATATTTGTAGGATCTCATGTAAACATTTGTAGTTCCTTAATTCACTTTAGATTATGTTTGTTCAGACTAGACCTACTTCCCAGCAGGAAGCTGTCGTCCTACCTGTAGTTTCATAGTGCATGTTGGGAATATTGCGACCTGAAAGACGAGCAGCAAGAGCAGTTTTTCCAACCCCGCTCTTACCAGACAAGAAGATCTTGTAATGAACTGTGTCCACGGCTTCATGTGGAGGCATCACTGGAGACTCCAACAGGCCTGTAAAACATATCATAAATGCCCAGTGTTTCAGCATTATCAGATGAATAAGGGTGTTTTAATACCGTCCTAGATTTTGCTCTTTTATACAATATCCCAATTATTCCTATTCCTACTTCTAAATATATTGAACCAACAGAAATTAACTAAAAGTTCTTGTTATACTGTTTATCTAACATGTGGCATCTAATGATTTTTAAAGGCATGAGAGATCGACAATAATTCCGCCGTCCTACCGAAGTTTTTGCGTTTTTTCCTGTGTAAAATCTTGCTAAAATACTCTTTGCTTTCTTTACACCGATGCCAGTCAGACACTACGACTGATCCGACAGGAGGACTTTGGGCCATGTTGCTGGTTCTGAAGCTAACTGCGTTAGCATCATACAGAACTCAGTTTGTCTCAAACAAAGACAACTCCGTTCCCTGTGGTAGAAGAAGACAACTTCCGAAAGAAACGGAACCATCAAAAAGTTGCAACTAGCTATAATAAACATACAGCGTTTTAATGACTGTGCGGTAAAAAGGCGCCTCTATCTGCAGCCACCTGATAAAAGCTTCCGTAAACTAAAACGTCGCTTGACAACAACTGCGTCACTTCCGTCGATGTGCTGCGTTGCCTGCAATTAAACTTGATATTATTTGTTGTTTTCTATCCACTTAGCTCGGCGGGAAGGAACTGATTTTAGCATCCAAATAGTCACACGAGTCTTTCAGTGTTCATAAAATACAATGAGAGCGACAATTAACTTTACCTGGTTAACCTTCTTTAAATTGATGTAAGGCGAGCCACACGAGAGGCGCGATGGGCGACTGGCACTTTATCATAAGATTTGTGATTTATTTGAATATTTATTTACAGATTTTTTCGTTATTAGCTACTTAATCATACTCGAAGTATGATACTTCAAGTGTGATTAAGTACAGGAGACCTAATGCGTTTCGGGGCAAGTGCAGAGCACATGAATTGTCATATTTCCTAGTGTACGTAAATGTTCCACTGTTTGATTTCTTTGCCGAGCACTAGAGGTCGCTAAAGTCCTGCGTTTGACATTGTTCGGGTTAAAGGGTCAGATGTGTAGAGATTCCATAGGGAAAAAATCAAGGCAAACTACTGTGTATGGTTTATTTTAAATGTCCAACACAGAGAAAAGACATTGAGAGGTTATTTCTATCATATCCTGTGAGCACTGATGGTTAGGAGCCCGCTGCCCTCAGTGGACAGGGTCATAGACATGGGGTCCACATCCGATGGGAGTTTGCATCGGTGAGAAAATGTGTTTGTGACAGATCCATCTTCTCCAAACTGCAGGCGAAACCAAAGAACATACAATTCTTTAAGAATATAATTTATTTATTTATAACACATTTTACACATTTTCTTGATCACTTTGTACTCAGGTGTGATTGTCAAACTTTTAAAAGGATTTAGAACATCAAAAAATGATTACTACAGCTTGTTATTAGAGTTTTATTTTAAAATCAATCCAAGTACTTATTTTAAAGTCATACATACATTACCAGTTCCCATACCATGCATCTGTATCCTTCCTTACTACAAGACTCACCTTCTTGGCGTGGACCTCTATGAGGTTGTTTGAGGATGTGATGATAACATCCTCTGGAGAAAATTCACTCACATCGACTGTGAACTGGAAGATGTCTCCAATGACCTGGATCTTCCCCGTAGGAGTCGACTGACCTGAAACAGTCATTTGCAGCATATGATAAAAACTGAAAGCAACTTGATCATAATCACGTCTTCTTCTAATGCAGCACTATTTACATTACTAATATCACAGATCTTTTCATTTCGTTGTTAGACCTGTAAATATGTGTTCTCTACTCTTCTGCTGAGGTGATGATGCTCTGTCTTCCTCCATTCAGGCTGCTGAAGCTAAGTATTCCTTTCCAATTGTATATTTGATTACAAAAGTCAGAGAGGGTTAATTTAGTTTTCTCTTTCCCACAAAACTCTGTCACTGTAACAGCTCTTTTATATGCTGCTGGGAACTCGTGGGTGTCCCTGGGTGTGGGTGTGGATGCAATCAGACCCCTCAATGATTAATCTGTGTTGGAACATGACACAGATTGTAGATATTCACTGTGAGGGAACTGTTTTTGAACCGTTGTCAAGGGGTCCTGAATTTCTAGCCACACCCGTTACTGGGAGCGCATAAGTCTTTGTGTTAGTGTGTGAGAATGGGTGTGGAGATGTTTCTGTGTGAAGAAATGAGTTATAATTATCAGGTGTGACCAGAAGCTTTAAGGCAAGAAATCTAACAATGTGACACAATGCATTATTTTCTTGAAAAGGGTTATGTTACTTGTTACGTCCTTTTTAAAGTGAAAGCAGTTTTGCTTCACCAACAAACTTCCACTGAAAGCCTTACGTAGGAACATCACCATGACTGAGAGACAGTGGTATGATGGAGCACACTTGTGTGTAAGTGTGAAATTCTGCTCCACGTTGGCAAAGTCAAAGATGTTGATGACTTCCATCTGGACTTCAGGCTACTGCTAATTCTAAAGAAAACGGGCTGATTCAAGTTGAGAGCTTCAGAGTAAAGGTTCTTGGCACTCTGTAGAATCAGAGGGCTCTTTCTGTGATCATCAAAGTAGAGGGCAGGATGACACTGCCCGAGCAGAGAGTAAAGTCAAGTTGGGTAAATAAAGTTTTTGTAACATTTAAAAATACAATATAATCTATGTATTGGTGTCGTTTGTTTTACAGATAATACATCAGCTTTTTGATCTATCTTGGTCTGATCTGTTGGCTTTTTAACATTTGCTAATTAGCCCGATAGGAATGTCAGTGATGTTTAAGGTGATTTACTGCACTGGACAAATTGAAATTGTGACTTGAAAATGACACTATACAAAAACCATCCACAAGGTTTAAATAGACTGTGAATGGCAGCAGCAGACTGTACAGTAAACTGTCCAGAAGTAGTTGAGATACTGAAACTTCAGGACAAAGTGGTAGAACTATTCCCAGACGTACAATGCAGCTCAGATTCAGTGGCTCACACTGCTAAGATGACATGTTGACCACAACAAAAGAATCCAACTACAGGCAAACGGACTTTATTTAAACACAAAAATACACCGTCTGGTTAACATGCCCCAGATCAGACTTATATCTCATGTAACAAATGACATAAATAGAAAATAAAATAAATATTAAATAAAAATGAACAATTGTTTTTCCATACAAACTACTATTCCATACAAAATACAAACAATTGTATTAAGACATGATGTAAACAAACAAATGACTTGAGGAAAATGCTTAATGTGATACAGAGACTAACTACAAAACTTAAGAATGTGTGATCTTTGCCCTGAGTACGATGATTATTCAAAATTTAAAATATAGTCTCAACGGTCACAAAAAGTGTAGACAAGATAAAAAGGAGTGCCCTTAATCATAAAGAGCCCTGAATCTTTCAGTCACTCAGTCAGTAAATGCAACACTAAGCACTCGCATTGCTTCACAGTTTGCACTTACTCTCATAACTGTTTTATTTACAACACCTCATAAGTTTTTTTATGTTCAGCATATAAAACATTTTCACATAAATTATTCCTCTGTTATAAAGTACATAAGTGTTTTCAATCTCAGTCCTTTCTGAGAGGCGTGGAAGGTCCTTTTCAGTCGTGCAACACTGTGCCAAATTTAAAAAGAAAAATCCTGCAGTGTATCTCAGTTTCACGCCTCCACTTCAGTCCTCCTTGCCCATAAGTGAACTGGCACAGTTGGCCAGCGCTCTTTGATTTGGAGGAATGCTTAGATCACACTGCGAACACGCTGAGGGAGCTGGTCTCGTCTTTCAAGCCCAGGATGCTGTAAGCTATCCTCTTCATGTGACCGGGTAACCGCACTCCAATATTCCTGATGTCTCTGAAACGGAAAGATAAACGCCACAGTTTTGAGTGTGCTAAAAACAATACAGACTCCATTCAGTACATGGTGAAAATAGGTGGCTAAAATAATTCACAGAGTGTAGAAAATGTTGAAATTCACTCCAACCTCTAATAGCACAAATGACGAAAAGAACCTACACACTGTATAAACACATTATTTAACATAATAAACTATGTTATTAATGTTACGGTCCATTAAACTCTACAGCACTGCTGTAGAAAAGAATGAGAGGAATGCCATGTGCTGAGGCGGAGTGGGGTATTCCTGCATCACAAACTTGATAACAAATGTTCAAGTTGACAGCTCAGTATATTCTCTGTGTTACTATAAAATCTGGCTTGGTGCCAGGTCAGTGCCCACCACAGGGCTGCACCTGTGCCATGTGTGCACTTACTCGTGTCTCAAGGCGAGCACCTGTTCCATGCTCGTGATCCCTGCACGAGCAAAGCTTTCGTTGTACTGACTCATTTTGATAGATTCCAGCCACTCAGACACCGACCTGAACATGGTGCCTTCACAGCCACTGGTGCTGGGTAGGCGGATGGACACGCTGTAACAAACGACATGTACTTAAGTTTATGATGTTTAAACAAGAGAGAGATTAGCTACAAAATACATTTTAGGAATTTACAGTTTTGTAATGGAAAAAACTAATATTACTCTAATTAATGTAAAAGTGGAGACAAATGTTGGAGTTTGTGTAGATCAGGTTGGTCTCAGTTCTGTCATTTTAAAATCCTGCACAGGATGCTTTATTTCATGTTCTTCTACAGAAATCCTTTGCCAAAAACAGAATAAATGATCATACCGGGGATCAAAGTCGGCAATGGCTTTCAAGGACTCTGGGCTTTTAAGCAGTTTGTCCAAAATGTTGACGATGTCTGAGAAGCGGGGTCGTTTGGAGCGATCGTTCTGCCAACACTGGAGCATGAGCTGGTAGATAGCGGAGGGGCAGTCCATCGGTGCAGGAAGCCTGAAGCCCTCATTGATAGCCTTCATGACCTGAGGAAGACAACACAACAGAGTGGAGGCATTGCATAGACTTAACGATTTTGAACAGGCAGGGGATGGGCAAACTATACTTTTCAACATTACCACCCCCAGCACAGACTCAGTGGTAATATACAAGCCAAAACAATTCCTCTTCTAGCCCATAAGTACTGGAAAACCGAAAACATACCTCATGGTTGCTCATGTCCCAGTAGGGCCGTTCTCCAAAGGCCATGACTTCCCACATGACGATGCCAAAGCTCCACACATCGCTGGCTGAGGTGAACTTCCTATACGCAATGGCCTCGGGGGCAGTCCAGCGGATGGGGATTTTACCTCCCTGACAGGAGAAACATTAACAAATCATTTCTAATGAGTAAAGGGAGTGGAAACGAAAGGCGCAGAAAACTAGCTTTGGCTTTAGATAAGACACTTGAGAATTAAAATACCATTGAGCGTCTCACATTAGTTACTAGTGGGCAGAGTTTGAAATGTAGTAGACTCACTCTGGTTGTGTAGGTGCCCTCAGCATCGTCCTCCAGCACACGTGACAGGCCAAAATCAGACACCTTACACTCCAAACTGCTGTTCACCAGAACATTTCTTGCTGCCAGATCACGGTGCACATAGTTCATGTCCGAGAGGTATTTCATCCCAGCAGCGATTCCACGCAGCATTCCCACCAGCTGATAGGAAGGAATCTCTCCATCACGGTCCTACAGGAAATAAAAACGTAGTTAGTTGATGTGACTTTTACGATACAGATGGTGAGTTACAGTATAGGATTTCAGTTTTTCTATGTAGTCAGATGGTTTGTTAGTTAGCTTTGCTTGACGTAATGAAACAAAGAGCCAGGATGATATAATAATTGAAATGATTTGTTCTGATCTGTAACAAGAAAAGTGTAAAAATTACATGTTGTGGTTTTATGTGCCAAACAACTTTGGTGCCAAACTAATTGGCACTGGTAATCGCCTGGAGGCTCAATGGGTTAAGCGTCAGACTGGAATGTTTGAGGTCGCAGGTTCGAATCCCGTCTGACTCCTAATTCATTCCCTACCAGGTGTGTCCCTGAGCCAGACACCCAGCGCTAGCTCCATGTAAGTTGCTTTGGATAAAAGCGTCTGCCAAGCAAAGTAAAGTAAAGTAATTGACTTCATAGGGTTTGTAGTGGTTGACTTGCAGGCCACGGTGACAACAGGATTTTTAGGAAGTCACTGCAGCCAAAACATGAATAGCTCCATAATCCTAAGTAAAAAACAACTTCAAATTTTTGCTTTTTTTCTGTTGACTACCACTCTGAAATAATACAGAAGCTACAGACGTGTAGACTTGTGTTGCTTCACCAAGTATTTACCTTCAGATATGTATCCAGTGCGCCGTTCTCCATGTATTCAGTCACTATCATGGCATGCTTGACTGAAAATGAAAAAATACAATATACAATGTAAACAGCTGTTAGACATTCTGCAATTCCTTAACAGATTTCTGTCCAAGGTTACAACTCACATTTGGTAACGACTCCCTCCAGACGAATGATATTGGGGTGAGAAAACTGCCCCATGATGCTGGCCTCACTCAAAAAGTCTTGCCTCTGTTTCTCTGAGTAGCCCAGCTTCAGAGTCTTGATCGCTACGGCCACCTCTCCTCTACCTGGACTCTTCATCACTCCCCGAAACACTTCCCCAAATTCTCCTGATTGGCAGACAGAGAGCAGGAAGAAATGTCATAAATGGGCTCTGAGATTTAACCAAACGGAAAGTAGATGATTTGAAAACACTTACCTACACCGATGACTTTATGTTTGCTGATAGCATTTGGGTCAATTTCTGTGACAAACTTTTGGATGGCGATGTTAGGGTCTTCATACATGTGTGGGTCAATGTAAGTCTTGAGTGGTTTGAGCTGATCTAAGGAGGTAAAGAAAGAAACCACATTAGGCTCAATAAGAATTTAATAGTTTTAATCAATACATAACACGGAAGTTAGTTTCTCACCTGTTGAAAAGTAGGGATCTTCTGGTCCTCCTCTGCCACGAGAACTCAGTCTCCTGAGAGGAAAACAAGACTAATCACTATAAGACTAAACAGAATATAGACTGGCTTTTTAGTAATTGCAGGTCAATCTCAGCTGAAAAAGACCAAGGCTGTATTTTATAACAGCACATGCTATTACTCATAAACCCTCCACGCTCTGTCACATCAGACTGTCCTTAATTTACTTGAGCTTGTGGCACATAATAACACAGTCTGCACAGCTGCACATAACATTTATCTGTGCGATACAGGCATTGAATGTGGATATGAAGAGTGTTGTAACCAACCGTTTACGCAGCAGCACAACGGCCACCACGACAAGCAGAATAACCGCGACGCCAATTACAGCTCCCATCACTATGGTGGAGTTGTTCTGGATCTGAGGCTCAGCTGCACAAAAAAAAATAATCAAGAGACACAGGTTTATCAACTCGAGCACGTGAGAGAAAAACGTTGCTGAAACAAACACTGGAGAAAGCATTTGGCCAGTAGATTTTAAAGTTGTTGGTACCTAATGGTGAAGTGTGAAAGTCATGCTCCACACTGTAGCTGCCAGGGTTGCCTTCGGGACTCAGTGCCTGGACTCTGAATATATAAGTGGTGTCTGGGGTGAGATCATGAATCTGAACCATGTTCTTCTCCAAAACCAAGACTGTGTAGGTGGTGACATCTCGCTCGCCATCATCATCCTGTAAGAGGACATTTTCACTGATTAACCAAAAATTCTTTTTACTTTGGAGCCTTTTTGACCTACAACAGCCTCAACCTTTAGTGAGGGTTAGAAAAGATAGAAGTCTTACTTTTCTGCGGTACATAAGCTCATAGCGGTGATTGATGCGGGCGGGCGGTCTGCGAGACAGAGTCCATGACAGAGACAGACTGGTGGGGCTGCGATCATCCAGATGGATCAACGTCACCTTGGGGGGATCTAACAGTCGGTCAGGGACAGAAAGCAAAACAATGTTTAGTGACTAATCATAGTCTTTGTAAAGGCCACTTGGAAATGAAAGCCTTTGGGATTCAGTGGGTCAGACTGAATTCCTCTTTGTCTTGTTTTGTACAGCATTTTTACCACTAAACACAATTTCAGGAAATTGGAGGTACTTGGAGACCCCAGACCATCTTTAACAATGAAAAAATATAGGGTACACGATTACTTTACAGATTTCATGAAAAGTGCTCATCAACACCCCTTTGAACTAATGCCTGCTACATAAAAAGGACACATGGCTTATCTGTGATTCATGATGACAGTGCTTTTGACGCAGCTCCTCTCATCCCACACAGATTAGATAAGGTTCCTATTGGTGAACTTTAGTTTTCTTTATTCATTTGACCTCAAACATACTGTAACTGATGACACTATGGTTGATAACAAACGGATCTGTGTCTTTGAGTGACAAAATGTTCATGCCCCATATGTCTAGTTCTGTATTTTGTTGCCTTTTCCAAATGAACCAGTTCAGTTTGTGGCACAGGTCTTTCAGCAGACTGGATTCTAGCAAGAAGAAAGTAATGGTAGCGTCATTAAGACATAATCAAAGTTCACCTGTATAGTCTATCGATGTGGTGATTGTTGCAGTGGATGGTTCGGTGCCAAACTGGGACACGCCGCTGCGAGCCTCCACATTGAACGTGTAGTTCAGATGAGAATCCAGGTCACTGACAATGACGGTGGTTTCCTGCAGGTCCGTAGACCTCGGCTCAAAACGGATCCTCTCACCACAAGGGATGCATGAAGGTCCATCGCAGTGCTCACAGAACACGCTGAAGGTGAGGTCGCTGCGGCCCCCAGTCACCAGGGGTGGGCTCCAGGACAGCTGCAGCCGGCCTTCTGCTGACAGGGTGGTGGAAGTCAGGTCACGAGGGGCACTTGGAGGAGCTTGGGGAGAAAGTGGAAGACACAGGTAGCTTGGTGATCCAAACTGGTTCTAATGAATATGAATGTTGACTGTTTCAGGAGTGTGACAGTGAGTGAGACTGTTACCAGAGCAGGCAGATGTAGGGGGGTCTGAAGGGGAGCGGAAGAAACCTTCCTCACATTGACATTCAGTGGCGCCGGCTGTGGAAGGCTTTGTGTTTTCAGGACAAACCTGACATAACCCGCCTGATACATATGGCTTAAAGTAGCCTGGTTTGCATGCTGTGTGAGAGAAAGAATGCATGTGTTAGTTTAAACGTGACATTTAAAGACGTACCACGGAACAGACAAACACAGGAAGGAATAACTGATCAAAATGCAAACAATGAAGCTGTCTCCGTTGTAAAAGCAGCCCTTTCAACCCAACAGGAAGCATTTGTTGCGAGTGCATTATGATCCCTCCGTCTTGTATCCAGAGGAATGAAAGGGGATTTTCCTGCCGATCTGCCTCCACTTGTCTTTTTTGCCTTAAGGCCTAATCTCAGGTCACACTGCAAGTGTCAACCGGATGACAGGACAGCATTAAATCCATCAGGTGATATGATCAGCCTTTCCCCTGTTCACTCTCAGCTCATATTCTCTGGCAGATAAGGTTTATTGTTTTTGCCAGAGGAAACAGCACCTTGGACACTGAGCTTTGTAATGGACATTTCAGTGCGCAGGGCAGGGGAGGTTAACAAACATGCAGACTGGACAGAACCAGGTCACAGGACCTCTAAGTTAGTTTTCTGATGGCATTTCCTCCCTGTCTTCCTTCCTTCCACTAAGCCCGACACTGGTCATAAATTACAGCATGCAATGGTGAATGTCTAGTGGATGGGAGAGTCCGGAAAAAGAAAAAGCTGCTGGAGAAGAGCAGTTCTGATGTTCAGTGTGTTTATGGAAAGAGATGCACATAGTTTCTGTGTCGATGAACATCTGATAAAACATCCGTCTCCTTTAATTCTGCTGTCGGTCTAAGAAGCAGCCTTTCATGTGACCGCTGTGTTGGTGACCAAGACAAGAGGTCAAGTCAATCCTGGATTGAAGATGTAGCTGCATTTACCACCAGGGAAGAACGACCTTTGCACTCCGAGTATTGCTCTGGTGCAGGAGAAGGAACAGGTTGAATTTGAGTAGGAGGGAGAGAGATGGATAGATGGATGGATGAGTGGATGGGGGAAGGGGGTATATGTCTGGAACACCAACAGAAGTTCTCTCTGGGGAGTTACTTGGCAGCAGTGGGGGTGTAGCGGAGGTCTTATAAGGTCGCATAAGAAAAGAGGGTCAGCCCATTTCATCTTGAGCTGGAGCAGCAGGACCTCTGTCACGTACTAAAGAAACTCCAGCCCTATTCATCTATTGTCTCCGAGATTGGACAGAGTGGTGCCATAAATATGTTGCATTACTCATTATACAGCTCACAAATGGAGGCATGTGTGCAATGCACGAATGCAAACATTGCTACTGCTAACTTTGGCAATAACTGAGATGCATAGCTAATATTTCTATAGTTTAAATAATATTATAAATACTTTTAATCTGATCCAGAGCGTTGATTCATTCAGCAAAGTTATTTTCATTTGTCCCTCCCTCTCTTTGAATACAACACACACGTGAAAAGGACTTGTGTTCCGCACTGGTGCATCTGTTAATTGAATCTGTTTTTTGCTCTTTGTGTCAGCCCATTGTTCTAATGAGTGGGAACGTGGATTAGGGAGCTCGTTGTGTGTGTTAACAACCGGATGAAAGAGCAAAGGGAGGCAGAGCGAGCCATGTCACTGGCTAACAGCTGGCCTGTTGCTCTACTAATCCTCTTGACCAAATTACACTCCACACCTAACTAAGCAGCCTCAGACCTAACCACCCTCATGCGCCAACTGTCGACTCTCTCTCCACCCCATCACTCCAACCAAGGACAACCTGCTTATTTGTGTCAGTCAGCATTCCTCCTCATCGCACTTTACTTCCTTTTCCCACAACAGTTGGACTCTGTAGTGGAATCTGTATGGTCGCCATGAGCCATTAACAATTTCCCTTTCTCTAGTAGCATGCATGTGAAAAATGGAGTGATGAGTTTAAGGGCTTCTTACATTAGAGAGTTGGCTGGAAGTAACTGCAGCATTGTATTTTCGTGTTAAAACTTTCCTGCATCCTAATGATCAGGTCATCCTCCAGACTTAAGAATCATTTTTTTCAGTCATATATTTCCTGTCTTCCTCTGAGCAGCTGCCTCCCAGTATCCGTTTCAGGTGCACAGAATCCAGGAAATTCAGGAACACAATCCTTTGCCTGGACTCCCTCCCCCTCTCTGCCTTCATTATTACAACTTTAGTAGAAGATCCACTCCTTGAGAACAGTACTGGCCTTTTAACAATAGGCTCTAGGGTTAGAACCAATTTTTTACATGTTCACTTGCTGATTAAATTGACATTATTATTTTCTTGTCATTATTAATTTAGTGTATAAAATGCCAGAAATTAGTTAAAGTGCCATAATAAAATGTTTTGTTTTGTCCAACCATCATTAAAAACTAAATATAATATACTGTGTGTGTGTGTGTGTGTGTGTGTGTGTGTGTGTGTGTGTGTGTGTGTGTGTATATATATATATATATATATATGTGTGTATATATAGTTTAGAGTGATAATACTTAAGCATTTTTAGAACCAGACTGCAGGAAGAGAACAAACTTTGCCAGTCAAGGTGCCATGAGGAGTCTAAACCACGGCCTGACTCAGTCTAACCCCTAAAAGGCGTGTCAGTCTCTTCCCTGTAATCTGTGGTTTCTGTAACCTTGGCAACTGACGCAAAACAACTGCTTGTGAGGAGAAGACACACCACTCAGGTAGTCATTCTGACACATTTCACACAGCCCTTCCTTTAGTCAATCACTGCGGTAGGTGACGCGAGGGTAAAAGAATTCCTTTCAGAAATCCCCACAGCATACTGTGCCCTTCCTCCCTCCTTCCTCCTCTCTCAGTAGCGTCTCTCCTCCCACGTTTCCTCCAGAAAGTTCAACACACCACACCCCAGAATACCAAAAGACAGGGCAGCTTCTGCACAAACTGTATGTGTACCACAGCTTGTTCTTTACTGTACACAGCTACATATTTTTAATGGACTGTGAGTACATGTGCTCACAGTCTTTCTCAAGGCCATTCAACATCACGTGCCCAAATTCACCATCATTTTCAAATACACGTGCGGGAGCTTTGGTTTTCAATGTTCAATAAATTGCTGCTGGTACATATCTAAAAAGTTAAAAACTATTCTCATGTTTCACAAAAGAACAGCTGTTTTTTCAGAAGGACTTCAAACTTATTCCCAACTTTAAGTAGCTCCTCACTTTCTTCAGGGTATTGAATTTGTCTTCTAGTTTTAGAACATTTTCTTATACTGTACGTTTCCACTTCAGATTCATAAGCGTATTGGCCCACCCAGCCCTATTTCTTATTCCTGACAGCAAGACAGTGAGAAGAAGGCGCTGTTGAAAGGTCTGTTGAAATTCCCTTTGTGATTTTTATCTGTATTATATGGAGTAATTTGTGGTTGCCTCAAAACCTAAACAAAACAAACATGTTTGGACACCTTCTGTGTTTCTCTTTTTCCTAAGCCCAGTACTGCTGCACCGGACCTATTTCAAGACAGATATGAAGTGGTTTTGGCCGCAAAACAAACAAGACACAATTAACATTCCTATGTATTCATTCCTTACACCTCGCCAAAGTCGTTTTTAGAGGTGTTTCATTTACTACAACTCACATTGCAACACAGACACTAAAGTTAAGTGTGTGGAATATTTCTGGCAGTGCTTACCTTGGCAGGACTCCCCGGTGGTTTCGTAGCCAGCAACACACTGGCACTGGCCCACAGGAACCACCCATTTACCCTCAGCTGTGCAGTAGATTCGCGGGGTAGCCTGACTGATGGCATTCTCCACACAGGCTCCCTCCACTTCCCTGAGAGCATCTGCCACCGTCTCCGGGAAGGCCGCCAAGCTCTGTACTGTGGACGGGCACGTCTTGTAGTAAACTCTGACTGAGAGTAGCGCCACACAAGCACCCATGTCCTGAAAAGCCAGGTAGAAGCCTTTTCTGTTTAGAGGCCCAACGGTTTTCGTTTCTGTGTTGACCTTTAGCACACGGCCCTGTGTGACCTCGTCAGGAGCGATGGTGGCCACCTTGCGGAACTGCCCTTTACGAAAGTTGGTTCCCACATCAGCGTCAGCCTCTGAGATGAAGAGGTTGAAGGTTTCTTTGCAGGCAACAGAGGCACCATCGAAAGTGTTGCAGTCTCGCACAACAAAACTGAGCTCTACAGAGACACGTCCTGTCCCTGGGCGCCTCTGAATGAATGTTGTTCGTAACCAGTTATCCTGCTCAGTAGAGTCTACACTACAAACACTGTAGGTATAGAAAAGTGAGCCATTCACCACTGTCTGGACAATTTCCCACTGCAGGACAGAAGAAGAAAGAGAGAGGAGAGGGATCAGTTTAAGGGGCAAAAGTCACTGTTTCCCAGCTACAATAATTAAAGGAGAAAACACATTTTTCCAGAGAATAAGTACAGGGTTCAGGGTCTTTGTTCCTTCCAACAACCAGTTTTATTAATGAGACACCTCTTCTTTCATGGTGAGTGAGAAGCCCATAAAGCGCAGAAGTGAGCTGAAGTTTTTTTTCCACATGTTAGGAATATTGGTCTGGACATGTAGAGCCCTCACAACGTGTGTGGTTTTCCACTAACACAACAGTGCAAGTGCGCGAGACACATTTAAAGATAGCGAAGACTATCATCTAACGTTCATGGCAGTTAAAGGGGCTTTATAAGGCCAGTGCAAAGGCATGGCAGCGAAACTGGTAGCAATTATAACTTGTTAAGAGAGGGAAGCAATGACGAGTAGAAAGATTAAAAGCCTCCATTAAACCGTAAAATGTGTCACATCTCATGTCATCAACACTGGTGTGTTTCAGGGAATAAACTAGTGCTGATATTTACATTACCTGTTGTTGGAATAGAGAAGAATAAGCGTGGTAAACACCAAAATTATATCCCCATTATATCCAAAAAACTGGTAAGGGGTCAGAGCAATCTCTAGTAGATCAGTTAATCTGTCATTTTTATAGTTATTCTTATTAAATGTTTTATATTTTGTCTACATCAAATACTGAACTCCAGTGATATGTAATTACTATTGTCTAATCAGGTGGTTATAAATACTTAAACCAGCATTATATATTGCAAATAAGAATCCGTGGCACAAATTTAAATACACTGGATCAGATCAAAGCAAATTAAGATTAAAAAGGGGAAATCCTATCTGATAAAATAAGAATCCTTAGACTGCTGGGGACACTCACACTAGAAAAGTAGCCCACACACAGTGGAAGTGGCCATGTCCTGTTGCTTTTTATAGATGGAAAGCTGCTGAACTATACAAAGAGAGATGGTTCTCCACATATGGACCAGTCTTTCTTTGTCTTTTACTTATCTTAGTACTTTTATTTTTACAAAGTCAGGGAAGACTCACAAGCAAATGTGAATCCTCAAATTTTGTTTCGTGGTTAAGTGGTGGAATGAAAAAAATCTACTGTGATTGTGTAAAATGCACTTCGGTACTGTAAATTTAAATGTAGGTTGAACCTTGACATTTTAACGGCATTCATAAGTTCTCTATGAAAGGCTAGAGTTAACACAGGGCTAGCTGAGCTCTGCCAAACCTCATCTAGCTGCCACTCATTCCATCTATCCCAGAGAGCTTCTTTGGTGCACTCAATGGGAGGAAAGAGGCCTCTGATGTGTTGCATTGTTGCTAAACAGAGTTCAGACGTTCACGAGAACTCGTTCACTCGCTCACTTTAATGTTTACTTCTTACACAGAGGTAGACAGTTTTCAGTCGTGAACCTGAAGTCTTAAAAATGCCAGTTGAGGTATAAATACTCACTCCGTTCTCATATGGCAACGTCAACCACCCCAACTCTGATCCTGAAGCTCTCATGTCCAGCAATACTTCTACAGAGACAAACAGAGAAAAACGTGTTATAGTTCTGGTCGGAAAGGTTCCATCCAATAATATATTTAACATAAAACATATTTAGTTATTAACAAAAGTCACTAATAATGTCGTTTTCAAATGTATAGACCCAATGCACTGTGACTCTAAGAATGCAAAAAAGTTAATATTTGTGTGGTTTGGGCTGTAAATAATTTGAAATACCAATGATCTGACTGTACAACAAAATCCTGCCTTGATCTCTGGGGCAAACTTCTTTATGGGGGGCGCATGCCATTCTTTGACAGTTTAATCAGGCATGTCGCTCTGATTCAGGACTTCATTTACCGTATCCTCCAAGTCCAGCACACAGGACTAATAATGTCTGAGAAAGGCGTGGGCAGTTTAATTGCCATGACGGGAGAAATACATGAAAGTGTACCACAAGTGAAATAAAAAGTGGGACATGTGTAGGCATTTGCAGGTGCCCCCCTTATAACCCATGCGCTGACAAAGGCCAGACAACGCTAACGAGAATTTTATGCTTAATTGATTCATGTTAGGGAATAAAGAAAACGTGAGCTCCTTGGTTATTTGAATTATTATATTTAAACAAAGTAAAAATGTTAGAAGACACATTTCAAATGGCACTGTAGATATGTAGTAACATAATTTATTGAACAAAACTAAACAAGTTTGAAACGTAAAGAATTTTTACTTGACAATGGGAAAAAAAACTTTAAGCACAAGTTAGAAAGCAGGTTCTGAAATTCCAGCCTCCTGACTCATGAGGTGCGGCGTTAAAGCTCGGCTATAGCCCCTACTTCTTTTAGACAGCGTGGTAAAACAGAAAACACTCACGTTCTTTCGACTGCAGGCTGATAAACACTTGGTTCATAAATAAGAACAGGAACAGGTTAATCCGTCGGGGCTCCATGTTATCGCGCCACTTTGTCTTTCTGAGTTGTGGTTTCGTATCCTAAAATCAGTCTCTGCCTCCGACTCCACTTTTCCAAGCACTTCACTCCACCAGCTGAGTGAGCGCGAGTCCCCTGCCCATTCAGAAACAGGTGTCGTCATCGCTCCGCCCCGCTCTCAATGGAACGGGGAAGTTATCCAAATATGGTAACAAGAGGGGCGGGGCCAGAGCGGGACGCCAGCACCTGTTTCGTTGAGGAAGATGAAGGCCTTATTAATCCTCAATGGACTGACTGATAAATATGTTCTTAAATAATAAATCAACTATATATATATATATATATATATATAAATTAAACTATGCTAAGCCTATCATGCAAAGACATTGGTGAATAAAACATGTGTCAGCACTTACTAAGAAATTAAAATGCAAAATGACTGCATTTGTTTGTTACTGATCAATGATCAATCCATACTGATCAATCCAACATCAAATCATGTTGGATTCAGTTTGTCACAGTCATCAGTTGCAAATAACTCTTTTGTGCCCAAGTGAATAAAAATCTCTACAATGTCATGTAATTTAATACTTTAGGCTCTTTATTCCAGAGTAGACACTTAGCAAAAAGTTGAAATTATTCTACTATTCAACATGTAGTTTTATTTATCAAGTGAAGTATCAAGTGTAATAGCATACAGCGCGCAGCATTTTAATATTTTAGTCTGTTGAAATCAAAAGAAATTTCGTTACATTTTATAATTTATAACCCTGAACGTCAATAGAGTACAACATACATTGCAATAAATACTAGTAGGTAAAATAATAAATTAGAAGTGGTGGGGGTATTTTACTTTTTTAGTTACTTTCCACTATTAGTAACAAATACAATAAAAATATTGTAATGTTAAAACATTAGTAACTAGTAATAAGTAGTTAACTTGAAAGGAAATAACTGTGTACTAATTAAAGATTTAAATCATAGTACGCTTTTCAAAATGTTGCCTACAGTGTGAATAAAAAAATTCATATTTCAGTAATATATTGAATAGAATTTATAGCACTTGTGTCTGTTGTTTCTTTACATTTATTTGATTTTTGCTTTATCTATGGGAACTATCTGCAAAAGAATACAGTGTAATATATTGAAATTCAGCTTAACTTTAACACAGAATATTAAACAAGTGTACCTAAGAAAGACAGTAGAGACTTGAATGTTTGCTCTAAAATTACCTTTTTTGGTCATTTTTTCATTTACATTTTTTTTTGCATGTGTAACTTTAGTAATTTAGCTTTTTTATGTCTGTAGATGGCATGGCAATTTAAATAAGAAGTTATGCAAAAAACATTTTTTGCTCTAGTGCACATGCATTTGTAGTTTATTTTTAAATTAAAAAATTATTTTGATGTTTTATTGTTGGAACTTTAAGCTTGCTGTAAATGTGTCAGTGATGAAGCACAAATACATTTGAGCTTGAGTGTTTAAGTTGCATAATAGTTTCTGACCAGCCTCCACGTAATTGCTTGGCCTCTCGATATCTCGCCCAGGACTTGTCTTTCCCACGACTGGTAAAGGAAGGGTCAAGTGGGAGGGTGGTCTGGTATGAATATATGACTACTAATGAGACGGTGCTCATAAAGAACCTTAGAATTTGGGTATGAATTTGTGGCCACAAAGAAGATCTGACAATAGCATCACCTAGCAACTCTTATCTGGTGGAATCTCAGAGTCAAGTCTTCTCTGTGAAGTGCTGTGTACTTAGACAGAAGAGCCCCTAAGTCTGAGAGCCAAACACAGTCAGGCATCCTGACCCTCCCAGAAAATTTACTGAAGGGTTGGACATTGTCATTACCATACACGGAGATTAATCATACAACAGGCAGAGTGAAAGATGTTAGTGAAAACAAAGATTAACAAGTTCGGTGTGGGTTGAATTATGACTTTCCGACCTTTATATGGCAACTGCTAACAAGCACCAACTGTGGTTCAGCATGAGGAAAATGAAGCGCATGAACAACCGTATTCTTCTCTTTTTATTTCTATTTCAAATTATTAACTTTAAGAACACAATGAGTGATTAGAAAATTATCATGTCATCCACTATTTGCTGGATAAGCAAATATTCAGCAAATTTTAATTCATTATTTCAATATCGGATCTTTGAAGCTACCAAACTTGACTTGCGATATGTTTTCCAGTGTCACACAGGCCCAACACCATGCTGTAAGATCCAGAAATCTCTCACTTTCAAATAACTCAACACACTTTGCTTCGAGTGTGAACTGCCACTTGAAGGAAACTTCACCTCAAGTGTTCAAGCAGCTCTTTATCTCCTCTTCTCATTAGTTTTTATACATACTCGGGTACACTTAGGTGTTATTTTCGAGCGCGTTAACGCTTAGACTGTGAGAAGTGGTTTCTGTTGTCATCCAGTTCTCGGATGTGTCAAAGGTTAACACCCTCTCTAACACACAAGTATGCAAATGCTTTCGTTACAATACAGGTTTCTTTTTATTCACCTAACAGAGCATGCGTCCTGCAAGAGAGTGGACGGCCGCCTCACAGCGCTAAACCCTTGGAGTTCTCAAAAACACCCCCCACTCTGGGTATCGGGCTCCTGAGAGTGATGACAACACAAAAGTACTTCACACTGGGGGCTGGGCCTGCATTTTGTGGGTCAGTGAACAGCGGCAGAAGAAGCAATGCCATGTCATTCAGACCCTGCTCCCCTCACGCACCAGCTTTCCTCACTTGTGGTATCAGCAAACAACTCTTTTGAAAAGGACCGGGGACATTTTGTGTACTGCCAACATAAAATGCGCCTACTGTTTTCCACCACTCTCACAGTAAGGGGTTCGCAGAACCCTAGTTAACAAATAATGGATTCACGCCTTTAAACAATATATGTAACTACAGCTCTATACTCAGTGGTAGAAGTACTCTGGTTGCAGTTTAGTACAGATGTAGTTGTTACGAAATGATACTAAAGTGTAAGAAGTGATTATTAAATTACACCTGTCAATTTTACTTGATTATTTTACTGAAACATTGCTGGTAGATGTGGATTTGAACAGTGATTAATGATGTGATGAGTTAAGTCTGGGATCGTTTTTAATCTATAATAACATATTTAACTAATCAAATATTAGGTAAAATGTTTAACTGTATATCTATATGTGAAACATTTCCTATTTGTCTTGTCATGTAACATTTGTTAGGAATGGCTGTATTATACAACTGAGTGTTCTCCACAGAAGCATTCATCCATTCATTAAGAAAAGTAGGCCCGGTGATCCTACTTTAGCCAGATAATTTGATAATTTGGTCATGAATCACTGAGGAGGTCCAGCATCTGGTTTGTGATTCAGAGGAACCGCACTACGAGAGGCATTTTTTTAGATAATCCTCTGGGTTTTAAAAGCACTTTATGATGTTACAAGACAGGAATTTCCAACCCGTAGCAACAGCACTGTACAATCCTTTCACCTGATAACATAAAATTACACAAAGCCAAAGCTGTCCTTTACAAAAACAATCATGCACTGTTCAATATGTTTTGAGAAAAATGCTAAGATGTTATTATTACTAGTGCTAATTATTCTGTATATATTATTAGCTACACAAACAGAATGCAACAGAACCAGGTTTAAAATCACTAAGCTTTACATGTGAAATTTAACATAAGTACAGAAATAAAAACAAGAAAAAAAAACCCACATGACACTTATTTAAAAGTATTTATCAACAACAGTATTCTAATTATAACACCAGACACAGAGAATGGCTCCAAATACCAACATCCTTTTATCCACCACACAAAAAACTGAAAGCTTCTTTATTCTAGCGAAGGCATTGTGTGTTCTGTTGTCTGGACATTGCTGAAAAGCCTGTGCATTGTTGTTTTTTTTTCTCCATGTCCTCAGTCATCTCATTTTAAAAGCTCCACATGCCACCTCTGGAAACACCACCTCTCTCAACTGGAATGTGGGGCGGGAAACTGTTGTCTGTGTGGGATGTTTTGTGTGCAGCGAAACATTCGGAAACAAAAGAAAGAACACGCTACGACAAGTTTTCATCTTCTGAAGGGAAGAAATGTGAGAATGTGGTTAGAAACATAGAGCATTACTCATACACATATTAGTAAAGTCTATTTGTAGCTTTGCCCTGATCAGTCATCGCTGCTTGCAAAAGCACTGACCTCAAAGCAGCTGTAGAAAAAATGAACACCACAGGTATAGACAGGACGATATTTTAGGAAGAAGTCAAAACAATATATTTGGCAGGATTGTTTCACCTTTGAAATCCAAACCACCACTAATCAACTTAAAAAAAAAAAACAGATCAAATAGCAGCCGTGACTAACCATAACATTCATGTGAGGAGGAAGAAATGTTTGAAATGAGTCTTTGTTCATTATTCAGTAATATATTCTCATATTAGTATGCGACAGGTTGTGTATTCAAATTTATCCCACACTAAAGTCACAATAATCCTCCTCGTCTGGGAGACGAAGGCTTAAGGGAAAGCAAAATCTCCTTCAGTAAAGACCCGTGTTAAATGTAATGGGTGTTGGCAAAGGGGCCTAATAAAGATGACAGCACACATTCATATGCATTTGTTTGTGTGCTCAGCTTGACAAAGTCTGCCCCGCAAACTTAACAAAGGGGAGGAAGGAAGCCAGGGGATGTGCAGAATGCCTGGGGGTGTGGGGTGACAACACACTCACACACACACACAAGTTTAAAACACACACAGTGGCCCTCCAGCTTGCCTCCTGGTTTCTTGAGTCTGAAGTTATAGCAGTGACAGCTGGGCAGCATGGGCTCATTCTCTCTTTAGCAGCCAGCCCCTCCCCTCCTAACACATGCACACACGCAGAGTCACAAACTCTCAACAACACGCGCACACACACGCACACACACGCACACACAGGATGCTCCATCCTGTTTACTGTTTACATTTCACAGTGGATAGTCTTCATGGGAGGGCACCACAACGTGATCGCAGGCATTACAGCTGTTCGTTAGGTGTGTGTGTGTATGCGTGTGTGTGTGTGTGTGCGTGTGTGTGTGTGTGTGTGTTGTCTGTGTGTAGCCTGTTCTGGAATTTGGCATTAAACAATAATACACTGTTCTGACTATCACAGTTAAAATAATCTCAAAATTCCTTTTTAAAATCTCATCAACTGTCCTAAAAGTTAATATTTGACTATGACTTTTTAAAAACCCATCTCTTCTCTTTGGCTTTTGACACTCTGTGAAATGTTGATTTTTGTTGTTTTTATTAGATTGCATATAATTTTATCTTGTTCTTATTCTGTTTTATATTTAATCTTATTTTATTTATGAACTGATTTATATCTGATTCTAATTGTTTTATGTTATTTTACTTTGGTCCTTTGTGCTTTGTTTTAAAGTGCTTTATAAATAAAGTTGGTATGGTATGGTAGGGTATGGACTAAAAGAACCTTGTTTTATAACAAAACAAGTTTTATTTGTTTCTTTGTTTCTAATTGCTCACACATATGTTACCAATAGGACCATGAAATCGCTGAGTGCACTGTAACAACAATGAGTGTTCAGATAAGGAAACATCACGGCCAGAAAGTGTGACTGGCAGTGTGGTCCACAACAATCACATCATTGTTTGGCACCTGCTTTGTTAGGGTTAGGCCTGGATTCAGAGCGTGACATGAGACAGCTGAATAATGCACATTGTGTTTATGTGCTTAAAGACACTGATTTTTGATTCTGATTTCTAGAAGTGAATGCATTTAACAGGCTTTTTGTTCATCTCTTGAAGGGCTTTCGAGTTTCTGATTTTGAAAAGTATTAAACACAGAAGAGGAGCGCCTGTACTACAGAGAGACCAACAGGGGGCCCTCTCTTTCATACTATGATGCAGTGTAAAGCTGCCCCCAAGTGACAGGCAACAGGTAGGGACTCCATGGGTAAAATAGTAAAGTTAAACTAGAAAGTTCCTGGAGAAACTTTAAAGGTGCCTGCCTCCTTGCGCCCCTGAACCTTTGACTGATCTGCCCAATGCTAAACCTTAGACTGATCTCCCCGACCAGAAAGCAGTATTTACTTGTTTTTATAGTTCATTATTTTCTGTAATGTACTGATAAAGATTAGACTGTCATATATTTTAGATTCATTACACACAACTGAAGTAGTTCAGGGCCTTTCATTGTTTTAATATTGATG
>JAUMHF010000021.1:12699338-12724872 GCA_032359275.1 Microctenopoma steveboyesi
AGAAGAAGATATAAATAAAGAGACCCGTTTAGAGGTGGAGAACAGTAGGTGCCTGCATTACATGCCAGGCACCTAATAAAGAGACCTGTTTAGAGGTGGAGAACAGTAGGTGCCTGCATTACATGCCAGGCACCTAATAAAGAGACCCATTTAGAGGTGGAGAACAGTAGGTGCCTGCATTACATGCCAGGCACCTAATTAATAATATGCTGAAGGTTGCATCTGTTGTCTCAGACTTAATCTGACTGACAACCTATCACTTATTATTTCAGCCAGAAACATAACAACGTCCTCAATCAATAATAAAATAGTCAAGGCTGTGTTTGTTTTTTAGCTATTATCAGCTATTTTAAAGCTGTTGTATATATCAATATGTTGAAAATGTTATGTGCATGTCTGAATTCAGCAAAGAATGGTTTTATTTTATTTTGTGTCTCTAAGGACTAACTAATTTACAGTTTCAAGCATTCCTGCCCTTAAGACAGGACACCCACTGGTAAACTATCATTAAGAGATGAGGGTCTTGAATGGCCAGATTAACTTCCTAGGGGGCACCGAGGATAAACATTGTTGGGCTCCGATTAACCCCACAGCAGTTTTATTGTTCCCCATCAAAAACCAAGGGGTAGTCCAGGGATGAGCAAATTACAAACAAGCAAGTTAATCTCACTCTTCTGATAAACAAACAGCTTCTTTAGTGTAAACGTTTCATGGTTTTCATAGTCTTATGATGGACATTTTGGCACACAAAATAATGAATCACCTTGTAAATCTGGATTATGATTATGGATTATGAGGAAGTTCACCCTGAGCAAAGACGTAATGTTCTTTGTGTCTATTTGGGTGTATATTTATATTAGGTAGATTTGGGGGGGGGGTTCTTGAGTCTTTGGGGTCATATTTTGGATTAGCTTTTTAACAGAATGATCTCAACCTAAGGCATAAAGAAGCTGGAGACCCTGCTGAAGACCAAATGGTGAGTTTGGTGAACATGTTTTACTCGAGATTAATTTCTTGGACCTTTACTAATCTGCACTTTTATGTGTGTGCATTTTCAAAAGAAAAAAAGTATCAAATCACATTCACATCATACTGAGACTCTGCTGTTGCTGTGCTGTGGTTATATTCAGTAACACCAATAACTCACCACAGGTTTCCTGTGTAAGAACTTTATAAAAGGTAAATATTGCATTTAGACCAAATGTAGATTGTCTAAATGACTGAAACTCAAACATGGCAGATGTGTAATGTGTAAACATACTCATTTATGACCCCCATCAGCAGCTTGTGATGTGAACAGGACTGAGTCACGTGACCAGGGCAGGAAGTGTTTTCTGACGGTGCAGCTTGTTCGCGCTGCAGCAGAACAGGTTCGTATCCACCGACCTCTCTTCTAGCCTCTCTTTGTAATTAGATTTTTTGTCTGAGTTGTCTTTGGCGACATTTTAATTGCAGATTCAGTGAAGGGCTTGTACTGGGAGCACGCTGTTTTAGCGGAAGTGAAGCTTGGCAGCAGGTGGAATCGTACTGGATGAGTTTACTGTCCACATTTCAAACATTAGTGTACAAGTTTCACTATGACGCGAGCAGGTCCATATCTGGTCCTATTTTTTCACCGTTAGAAAAAACGTATCGCCTGGAAATGATTGACGTCTGTGGTGTCTGGTTTCCTGGTTGGCTGTACAGTAGCAGGAAGGCACATATTTTGCAGGGATACATATTTTAGCGCAACACGTGTGCAGCAGGATGATTCTGGGGCAGGGGCGCACACAGACACTGTCAGTGCCAAGGCTACACACACGGAAGTGATTTTTCTTTAACATGACAGCTTTTATTGACATTTCTATTTCTATGCTGTTATCAGTCAATATAAAGAAAATGATTGCTAATTTAGTTTCTTCCTGCGATGTTCAACAATATGTTGATAATAATATGCAATATGTAGAGCGTAACCAAATTGTCCATTAATTAATTCTTAAGAAAACATGCCAAAATTAGAGATTAATTAATTAGAGATAAATTTAGTCTTATATTCTTAAATGTAAACATAAATTCTTGACCTTCCTATAGAGTAAGTTTCGACTGCTGATTGGTCAAAACAAAGAGTTGTAATTCATTCAGTAATGAAATAAAGGTAGGGAGCACTATATATGAAACACCAAACAACATCTGGTCCAGTTGCATCTTTGCTTAAGGGGATTTAGTTTTGCCTTGTGAAACACCTTCTGTACATCAGAGGGAATGGGAGTAATGTTGTCCAAAAAATGTAAGTAATGTTGTGCTGTTTAGTAGATATAGAACAAACATTTACATTTAGCCATATAACCAGGGTGGCAGGAAACCTACAATTCCTGTAGCTCTAAAACTCAGTGTTGTTATTGGACTATTGCTACTGACTCAGGAAGTGAGCGAGCGTCAGTTGAAACTGATTTGCATGAAAGCAGAAAATGTGCTGGTATCACATTGTGAAGGAAAACTCCTGTGCCGATAATTAGTGCATGGTAGGCCAAAAAACGAAGTTGTCACAGAGGTTTTACATTTTCTTCTGCCACATAGTATAATCAGTATAACTAGAAAGCTGTTATTGGTTTATTTTATATAGGTCTTCATGCTATTTTAGGTCATAAAAGCTATGTATGGTACTTCTAGTGCAGGTATTGATTGTGGTTGTAAATTGTCTCAACATATTCATTCATGCTTAACACTAACATCAACAAATGTCATGTCCAGGAAGCTTTGAAAATACAAAAGTATGTGAAGGTAAGAGAGTGATGTGTGAAAGGCTCCTTTTTTTTTAACTCAGTGTTTATGGAGATCCAGTAGACTGAGTGTAAATGCTGTGTGAGGGAAGACTTTCTATGGTGAAAGCAGCTTGTGACTGAGGAGGAGTCATGGGTTGGGAAACACTGGAGATTTTGTTTTAGATGAACTGCGGAATAATAATGTCAGAACATGAATACATCCTTTCAACATATTATGCCACTTTATTGATTCCTGTTGGGACTTAAACAGAATAAATGAAAGCCTGGAAGTGAAACATAGGAAAACAAGCAGCATGCAGTTTAATGTGTAATGATAGGAAAAAAACCAAAAGTGGTAGAAAATGGTTAGGTTTTAGGTAACACATTTACGTAACCATAAAGTTTAAATTCAGATTGCAGTAGCTCCCAGCTAAAGCAAATGCCAGCTTACATCCAGCTGTCAGTCAGCACACATAACGTGGCCTTTGCTGTTTGCATTGCCACTGTGTAAACAGTGCACTGGGATTCCCAATGTTGCTCTAAATCAAAAAGCTCTGTCATAAAATTCAGTTTCCCTACACAGTGCAGAGAAATGTCTATATCATTAATCGTGTTTATAACACCAGGGCCAAAACTATATGGTTAAATAATGCAATGCAGCTGCAAAATACACAACACGCCTTTTCCATTCCTAATAAGGGTATCTATATGAAGGTGTTGATTTAAAAGATCTGTTGGTTGTCCTTTTTTGTTTGTGGTCGACCGAACAGGGTTCACTTTGGAAAAAATAAAGTCTTCTGTTATTGAATGAAACATCTTTGGGAGTAAAACTGCAAATGTGGAGACTTTTTAATTGAATAATTCAAAGGGGGGTTGGACTTTCTCCACACTGTCAACTCATGTACGGGAAGCTGAGTATTTGTGTGCAAAGTCTATAGTTTACCCCTGCTCCATGAGTATCTGGTAATCACTACACTCATGACAGAACCACTGCACCACATCAGCAGCTCTACAGGGAGATAATAAAGAGGGAGTCGGAGATTTTGCTAAGTAATGTATTTTTTATCTATTTCTTCGTTGGGAATTTGCATACAAACCAAATTTTTAAGTTTCAGTGACCATTGCTTCACTTCAGTGTGTATGTATAAGCATATTTACTCTTATGGTCATTATATAAAGTGTAGTGATTTAAATCTGGTCTGTTAAATAGAAATGTAATGTGACTAGTTTCACTTCTTGGTTCCAACTTTTCCACTATGAGGCAATGGACATAAAAATAGAGAAGCCTTATTGTTAAATTTGTTTTCATCGGAAACAATTAGAGCTGAAAAATGAGTGGACTATTGAGTTAGTTGATGTAAATCAAATGGCTGTAACCTGTTAACTGAGGATTTGCAAATGTTCTTTTCAGATAGATCATCTTTCTGGACAAAACAAGGCATTTTAATGTGATCTTTTCACTATATTCTTACGTTTTACAGACACATCAAGCAATAATTGAACAATTAGCAGCTGATAATGAAACCAGTAATTTGTTGCTTCCCCATTTACTTTTACTGTTACTTCCAGATTTGAGTAAATCATATATTTGAGTACAACTGGATGGTGATAGATATTTTCCTACGTGTCATGTCTCCCATTGCTGTTTTTCTACAGGAGATCAAACATTTAGGACCACAGCATGTTTGTGACTGTGCTGCTGCTTCTGGTCACTCTTTGTGCCCAGGGCGCAAATGGAGAGGAGGGAGAGAAGGCAGAGAGACCTGGCCATGTTTCTGTGGTGATAGTGGGAGGCACGGGTGACTTGGCGAGGAAGTACCTGTGGCAGGGCTTCTTCCAGTTGTACGTTAACCAGGTCAGTAGTGGAAACACATTCTCCTTTTATGCTGGGGGACTGTCGCCTGCTGACGAAGCCAAACCAGTCCTCTTCGAGATCCTAAAGAAGGTGTCCTGCTCAAGCAATGTATCCCAGGAGCGCTGTGCCATCCTGAAGGAGCAGTTCCTGCGTCTCTCACAGTATCGACAGCTGAAAAGCCTCGAGGAGTACCAGGATCTGGCCAAGCACATTGAGAAACAACTTGGGGAAGAGGGAATGGAAGAGGCAGGAAGGCTCTTTTATCTCTCAGTCCCAGCTTTTGCATATGCAGATATTGCTGATAAAATCAATCAGAGTTGCAGGCCAAACACTGGGGCTTGGCTGAGGGTGGTGCTAGAGAAACCTTTCGGGCATAACTTGAGGAGCGCACAGGTGCTCGCATCTCAGCTTGCCAACTCTTTGAAGGATGAAGAAATGTACAGAATTGACCATTATTTGGGGAAGCAGGTGAGGACATCTGAACATGCCTTTCCCCCGTGGATCTGTAATTGAGATACTTCATTTGATTTCATGGTGTTTTTGCCTACTTTTTTTATGAAGGTGGTTGCACAGATACTTCCATTCAGGTCGGTGAACAAGAAGTTTCTGGATCCCATCTGGAATAAACACCACATTGAGAGAGTGGAAATTGTGTTGAAAGAGACCTTGGATGTCAAAGGTGATGGAATATTGCATTCAACCTTTAAGTGCTAATTATGTTGAGATATGCAAAAAATAGAATTTCTTTGCTCTTGTTTTGTCCTCAAGGTCGTATTGCCTTCTATGACCAATATGGGGTGATCAGAGATGTGATACAGAACCACTTGACAGAGGTCATGGCCCTGTTGACCATGAGGCTTCCCGAAAATCTGAGCAGCAATGAAAAAATCCTTCAAAACAAGCTGCAGATCTTCAGTTCCCTGTCGCCTTTAGAAAAGAATCAAGCTGTTATTGGCCAGTACCAAGCGTACCAATCGGAGGTGCAGCAGGAGTTGAATAAGACAAAGGATCACATCAGTGTCACACCAACATTTGCAGGTGAGCACTGGAAGCGTATTAGGATTTGATGTTTTCTTTGCTGTGTACAGTAGTGGTAAAGAAAAGGCTTCACAACGTATGTAGTTAATGAGTGGTGTGGTTTGTGTATTTCAGCTGTGTTGGCACACATCAACGAGGCCCAGTACGAAGGCGTGCCAATTCTTTTGATCTCAGGAAAAATGTTAGATAACCGGGTGGGATATGCACGCATACTTTTCAAGAATGACGTCTTCTGCCTTGAGAATCACAATGCTGTTCACTGCAAACTTAAACAGATCGTGTTCTACTTCGGACATGGCACTCTTCAGTATCCAGCAATTCTCGTAAGTAAGAATCTATTCAAGCCCGTTTTGAAGAGTAGTGAGTGGAAGGAGGTGATGGAGCACACAGATGTGAGTGTTTTAGGTTTGCATATATCAGACTACTATGTGCAAACTCCGGTCGAGCAGAGGGAAGCTTATACAGAACTGATTTCTCACATTTTTGCTGGACGTAGGAATAGTTTCATTAGTACTGAACACCTGTTGGCTTCCTGGGGCTTGTGGACACCACTGCTCACTAGCCTAGCTGGCTCTTTTCCCCGTATCTACCCCGGTGGCACTGACAACGGACACCTGTTGGATGTTTGTCTGAAAGGGAAAGGCATTAGTTACAGCAGCGAGGTCGTAATAATCAGCTCGGATCAGATGGGAGGCCCCTCAGCAAACAGTTTCCAAGTGATGCAAGGCAAATTTCGTAGCAGTGACATGGTGTCTGCCTGGACAGAGGGGCTAGTGGAAAAGCTAGCTGCAGACATCCAGGAAGCAGCGGAGGAAGCAGTGCATGAGAGTGGCGTTTTCCACCTGGCACTCTCTGGTGGCTCCACTCCTCTCGCCCTGTTCCACAGATTGGCCCTGCACCACTTCTCCTTCCCCTGGAGTAACACTCACATATGGATGGTGGATGAGCGCTGCGTCCCGCTGACAGAACACGAGTCCAACTTCCACACCCTACACAACCAGCTCCTGCAACAAGTGAGGATCCCCTACTACAACATCCACCCCATGCCAGTGCAGCTCAACCAGCGTTTATGTGTGGAGGAGGACAGAGGTGCGCAGCAGTATGAGAAGGAGATCAACAAGTTGGTCAATGGCTCCAGCTTCCACTTTGTGCTGTTGGGAGTCGGCTACGACGGCCACACGGCCTCCCTGTTCCCCAACAGTAAAGTGGATGAACTAAAAGGGAGTCTGGTGGCCCTCACTGAGAGCCCCATTAAGCCTCACCAGCGTATGAGCCTTACTTTCAGTGCCATCAACCAAGCCAAGAGGGTTGCTCTTCTAGTGATGGGCAAAGGTAAGCATGAGCTGATCACCCAGCTGAGCCGAGTGAAGGACAACCCCGACAAATGGCCTGTCACCGGCGTGAAGCCTGCTCACGGCAGAATGGTTTGGTACATAGATTATGATGCACTTTTAGGATAAAGATATTCCTAACTTTCAATCAGAGAAATGTCTTTGGAGCTGCTTTAATTCAACAACTGTTTGGTGGAAATGAATGTATGAGGACCTAACATGTTTTCAGCTTATTAACTACAACTTGCATGTACTAAACATTGCTGCTATTTAATGATAACACCAGTTACCTATTTGTTTCCTGGCGTGTAACCAGCCTCTTTAGGTTTTCTTGCCAATAATGTTAAGTACTTGCACTTAGTAGTTAATGAATTAAATAAACTGCTATGGTCCTTTAAAATAAAAGTTGAAACATTTTCTCTGTATCTCTGAATGTGAAATGCATGTGCACACTTTCTGTGGCTCTTAAGTAATGGGGAAATAAGTATAATAATAATATACAGTATGAAGAAAAACTACAGCGTATGTAGCACTCTATCTTATGTTGTAAACTGGTGGATGAGTGATCTGCATACTGAGTATAACCCAGGAAGTTTCTATGTTTTGGTTAGAAAAGATCTCAGGTGAATTTGTAAATATTTACATTTGCGGGTTATTGCTCAATCTACACTTTTTGATCAACTGTTTTATATTGTTGAATGACCCAGTGAGTAAAATGAAAATGTGATAATATCTTTTAGTTTAATATAAGTTGCATAATACAAACATTTGTACTTTTTTTTTGTTCAAAATATTTGATGCTTTATTAAGAAAAAGCACATTTCGTACCCATTCTCATCCCACGTATAAAAACCTGTGTCTTGGTAGCAGGTACATGGGGTCTAAAACTCCTGACTTGAAAAGAAAATTAAAGAGTCAGTCGGGTTCTTAATGTGCTGAATAATGTGCATGATTCTTTAGTTTTTCTGTCACTGTTTTATACGGTGTCTGAAGTGTTGTTGAATCAAAGCAGTTTTGATCCCTGATCTCTTAATACAAACCGCAGCAGCAGAATAAATGGGAATGGTGAATATTTATCTACTGCAATAGATGGTACGTTGATGTTTCAGATAGTCACCACACAGGCTTCCTCAGCAACTTGATTATCATTACAAGTGTGAGATTAATTCTGCTGTAGGACATGGATCAGTTGCAGTATGTTCAATAGAAAAGAGAGTGATTTGATGATTTGTTCAGGTCGAAGCTGTTTTGACAATAATTTTGTAAGACCATTCCGATAATTAGGATGACTTATATTTTTGTACAATCTCTGGGTTTTTTAAAATATTTCAACCTTGTCATCCTGTAGCTTCATCAAGGTACAGCATTTTCTCGGAAATCTGTTTATATAGTGATACTTTTTTAATGAGATATATCACATTCAGCAGTCTACACACATCTGTATTTTTGTACGTGAAGGTATACAATGAATCTATTGTATAAATTACATATTTGTCAGCTTCTTGCGACAAATTGTTACATGAAACAAATGTAAACTACAAATAAAATCCAAACAGTTGTAGTAATCAACACTAACATCTGCTTTGTTACTTTCTGTGAGTGTAAAAACTCACTTTCCGTGTTTCTTGTTCCCATGGTTTCATGTTACAAGCTGCTGGTGGCATGGAAACCACATGAAATCTTAATACTGTGTGTGGAGTCTCAGATGTCAACGTGGGACAGCTGGACAGTTTTGTGGGTCATTGTTTCTGCTTAAGTCCATCACAGGCCGCCTGTTTTTCAGCCAGAGTCCCACTCGCACCATGATAAAAACTAAACAGACAAAACCAGGTGTTATTTCTGTGTGTGTACGGCCCCTACAGTACGTGTACATAAGAAATGTACTTCACCTGTACTGGAAATGAAGGCGACTGTTAGAATAAGGGACATGTAGTACAGCTCAGGGGTGGTTTTGACCTGTGAATACACACACTCAATTCACCTCAACAGAGTTTTTTTTTACACTAGAACTTAATGATTAAATGGAAAAGTTTTTCTTACACATGCTGCTGATGTCAGAGTCAGTATGGCAGTACATAGTCCGTGTCCAAAAGACAGCAGCCCAAACACATGATAGGAAGCCCAACAGCTGTGAGGAACTGGGTCGATCAATGTAAAAATCACTGAGAAGCCTAAAGACAGTTAGAGAAGTGGTTTTAATGCATGTCTATGCAATCAGGACATCTCAAATGCTGTTTGTGTGTGTGTGTTTTAAAATGGTCTGATCGGATTAGATTTACCTGAGGCTATGAATGATAAGGCAACGGAGGCTGACAGGTTGTTCAGGAGAGGCTGCCTGCAGTATCTTGAGGATTTGGGCCTTTAAACAAAATAGACACCATTATTAATGTGATGTTAACTCTTGTACAAGTAACCCATGGTCTCTATGGCTTAATGCCATCACCTCTGTCTCTTTGTCCTAATTACCTTCCCATGACGTAGAACTGAGGAGCCAGAACAATTGCTGTGAACACTGCATTCACCAGTTGACTGAAAATCGAACAATAGTAAAACAGCTGAAAAGGCAATGCTGTACAGACATTTAACATCAACATAAAACAGAAATGTGACATAGTAGCACTTACAACTTCAACCTGTGGCTCCTCGGTAGCCATCTGCTGCTCTGGTACGCCGTGAAGATTAGCACATAGAGGAACATGAATGTTGCACAGCCTGGCAGACGTGGACCGTAACACTATTCCGGATGCTGAAGAACAGGCAACTTCTGTAAATGTGAGCCGAAGGATGGATTGGATTTCATGCTGCACATGCACAGAGATTACCGACTCCCAGAAAAGCCTAAATTCTGTGCATAAGCTATTTAGCTTGTAAATTGTATGAAAATAGTATTGAAGATGCTGTGCTCATAAGATTTAGGAATAACATCCTGTGCAGATGCTTTGGTCGTTACTGGAACAGCCTAATTTCCTCATATGTGTAAAAGGTCCTGTTCCACCCTTAAGTGATCCTCCTCAAAATAGCTGCACACAGCAACATATCACCCCTGCCCCATATTAACACACAATGAATCATCCTACTGAAGAGCTTAAAAGCTTGTGGCTCCTGATACTCATCCAGAGACAGATCCTGACGGTCAAACATTCAAGATGCCTGTTGACTACAGTGGGACATGGGACATTTACAGCAATGTCAACTTTGAGGGATACATGGTTGCTCTTGGTAAGTGTCATTGAAATGGATAGTGTTTAATTGAGATGTGACAGAAATGCACATCTGCTCGGCACCATAATATAGCTGCTTATAATAATGCTTATTTTGAAGTGGTTAGTGGCAACGGCAAAATACCTAGTGGTGAAGTGAGGTAAAGTTAACATTAAATAACACGTGGCTCTTGTTTAAATACATTCCTATTGTTTAATATTCAGGCATCGACTTTGCAACACGCAAGATTGGCTCGATGCTGAAACCTCAGAAAGTGATTGAACAAGATGGGAACTCTTTCACAATCAAGACGTTCACTACTTTTAAAAATTACGACGTGTCATTCAAAATTGGAGAAGAGTTCAAAGAGGTGACCAAAGGACTGGACAACCGGCTGTGCCAGGTAAGAACTTTATCTTACTGTATCATAGTCACAAAGCTGTATGCAAATGTTTTTGTCGTCACTAACACACAATGTAAGAAAATAAAAGCTTTCTGTGGCTATACGATGATCACAAACCACATTTAAATGTCATATATTATTATTTTATTTCTTTATTCTCCACCAGACTGTGGTCAACTGGGAAAACGATAGGCTTGTGTGTGTTCAGAAAGGAGAGAAGAAGAATAGAGGGTGGACTCACTGGATTCAGGATGGCGAGCTTCATCTGGTATATCTGCAGTTTTTATTCTGGTCTTCCTCTTACTAACCAGTCAGTGTTTATAATTGTAGAATTGGTTTTAAACAATGTCTTCTAATTTGTACATCCACATAAACATGCGCCTATGTTTTAGATTTCAGGTACACACGAAAAAGCTTGATAGATAACACTAATGTATCTCATAGATGTTTTCTTTTTCAGGAGCTTACCTGTGGAGACCAAGTCTGCAAGCAAATTTATAAAAGAACTCTGTGATTTATTGTACTAATGATAGATCGTGTATGTTAAAACCACTTACATAAAATGGGCAAAGCCAGATAATATAGTTTATAGATTCCACACCACTACTGCTTGTGGTGGAAAAGTTTTTTGTATCATTTTCTTAAAAAAGATACCAGCACAACAGTGTAAAAATACTTGATAAGTAAAAATAAAAGTATTCAATCTGCAAATAATGACTCCTGTGATGTGGTATACTGTGCTATATTGTTACATATTACTGCATTACCTGTGTATTAAGGTAGATATTTGGGTTGTTATAGTAGGTCAAAGGGGAGCTAATACTGCACTATTGATTTATTTTTTTCAAACAAATATTGGATATAATTGTACAATATGACTCGTTTTTTTCAATATTTTTCTTAAACCAATAAAATACATGCTCCTAACCAAGTTATAATAAGAAATAATGTCAAATAGATGGTCAACCACAAGCAGCAATAGTATAAATATAGCGTAACACGCAACTTTAAGATTATCACATGTGGTAAAGTAGTCTTACTCCAAAAGAAATCCTGTAAAGTGGAAACCGTTCAACCTTCACCCTCAAAACAAAGATCTTGGATTTACTATAATAAAGATGACTAAATAGTCTGGTCGTGGTGTAATGGAGCACAAAGTACAACATGTTCGTGTAAACAGTAATGAAACATCAGTGTAATGTGGTCTGATTTAAACCGAAGCCTGAGTTCACTGCTGCCCACAGCGCCTGGACTTCCTCGGGTTGGTTGGTTTTGTAGTGTCTCCTCCGGACCACGAGGCGGCGCTATAAAACCACCACAATACAAAACGTGTGTCCTGGAGTCTCGTTGGTTTGAGTTGGAGTTTTCCTTCTCAGCAACACCCGCGAAAACAGTCTGAAATGTGTGTTTGCTGACAGCGTTTTGTTTATTCTGCCATTCCTCGATGTTTGTGAGGAACTTCGTTGTTAACGGTAGCTAACTGCAATCACCGTGGTTTGAGTTGAATACGTTTCGTTTGGGTGATTTGTTTCTTCACAAGACAATGTCAGTCGATAAACACGATACCCAACAGGCAAGTAACAGTTTACCACATATCACAAAATAGGACATCATCCTCTGGACTTACTATAAGATCGTTAAGACTTAGACCCAAAACATGCCATCGAAGACTTAAATTGACTTACTAGATCTTCAATGTTTTCAGTGTCTTGACGATGATTTATAATGAACAAAAGTCATTTTTTGCAAAAAGCTGTTGTAACTTCACCATATTGGGAATATGGACCCAGACATGTTACACACAGAACTCGTAGTTAGTTTTCTGAGCTTTGTGATTTTTTTCATACAGAGCTGTAGGCTCCACGTGCCTGTGGTCTGACAATTAATTATATGACTAATAGCTGACTACTGACAAAAAGGTGATATAATGAATATACTTATGGTGTATTAGAACATACATACATTGTAATGTGTAGATGTGTGACCCCTGCGCCCTGTGCCGGCTTGGGTGGAGCCATGTTCAGTCCTTTTCCTATAATGTATGGTTTTACATTTCAGATGTTGAAGGCAGCATTGCATTATACCGTTGGCCGATTGTGTCAGAAGCTGGGAGAAGACAACCGGCGAGAATTCAGTCGCCAGGTCATAGCAGCAATAGCTGAGACAACATTTAGACAATGTGGTGAGTGTCAACAAGCCTCACTCGGGCCATACCATGTGTTACAAGTGATCTGGTTTCATGTTTATGACTGGTTGTCTTCACTCAATACCTAGATGTGCTTGAGCTTCAACTCACAGACTGATGATCTGACATTCTCCTTAGTGATTCTGTTATATACAGAAGATAATACACGAAGAGGTTAAAGGTTTTTGCACAATGCTATATTTCTTAATAAAGTTAGCTTTTTTTCAAACTTTCACACAGTGCTCCAGAAGTGTGCCCTTATGCAACCAAAAAGGTTTCAGCATCAGCTCTTTCTGCCAAAGCTCTTAATCAATGTATCCACCGAGACGAATACTCCGGCATCTTTGTGCTGTAGGAGTTAAAGATGCGCTGCTTTTAGTTTTTAGTAAATCAGAATTTATAGAACCTGAATGGTAATTGCTTGTGTCTTCTCCTTGTTAGTCGCTTTGGATAAAAACTTGCACAGACACTGATGGTGTAACTGTAAGAGCTCTGGTTGGAGTTGGACCAAAGCTCTTTGTGTCAACATTATCCACAATGTTCCAAGTAACAGTAAAAATACTTTACTTTATACACTTTAACAGCATTTTCTGCAAAACCCCGCATTTCACAGTATTGAATGTATTGCAGTTTAGTACGTCACAGTGCATCAAATCAGAAATGTGCTAAGTTTACAAAAGTGTACTTCAAAATAACACTTTAGCAGAGTAATTCCAAAAACAGTCTAGTATTGTAATACATAAAGCTCGTGTAGACCTCACATGCATAGGATAGCCTATTCATACAGATACAGGAGGTAGGTGTACAGCTGTTTTACAGTTTTGAATTTGGCCTCTACCACCCTCATATCTTTTGTCTTCTCTTTTTAAAACCATCTCTTTCTACCCACCTCTGTGGGATGGGTCAGTGTTTAATGACAAAATCACCCCTAAGTTAGGCCTTCAGCTAAAATTGTATTTGGTTCTGGTTCTTTTTACATTTTAACAGCACTTCAATGTGTAAAATATGCAAACAGAGCTATAAACACACCTTTTGCTGGTGGTTGAGTTTAAAGGAAAATGTGAATGAGGACATGAAAAAACAGTGGCAGTCCACTCCTACTGTTCTGAGAAAGAATGAATGTGTTTAAAAAGGTCTGCAACAAGAAAATCTAGAAGCAAACCAAAACCCTTGATAATATCACACCAGAGCACAGAACCCAGAAATTCAAATAAGGTGCAGCTACAAGAGAATCAACTTAAACTACATCAACTGACTAATAGTTGGAGCTCTACCTGTGACCTATGTACTGGCCCTTGCCATATAAATCAAGGGGTACAAGTTCAAATTTTATTTGTCACATACATCATTATACAGTGTACAATACGCAGTGAAATGTGTTCTTCTGCATTTACCCCTTCCCCGGTGGGGGGAGCAGTGAGCAGCCACAGGCGGCGCTTGGGGAGCTAGTGCTGGGTGTCTCGCTCAGGGACACACCTGGTATGTGGGATGGCCTGGGTGACTCAACCGGGAATTGAACCCTGGGCCCTCTGCCTTAACCACTCTGCTACCAGG
The DNA here is from genome assembly GCA_032359275.1 of Microctenopoma steveboyesi. NCBI lineage: Eukaryota > Metazoa > Chordata > Actinopteri > Anabantiformes > Anabantidae > Microctenopoma > Microctenopoma steveboyesi. The sequence continues at coordinate 12,713,647 of JAUMHF010000021.1, forward strand.
CTGCCCCATATAAAGTATAATTGGTTTAAACTTTTTTTTAGATCTATTTGCTAAGGATCTGGAGGCTTTTGCAAGGTAAGAAACTTTATCTTTAGTCATTGATACGGGAGTTTGTCGTACTGTCTTGAGCAATATCTGGTGAGATTTGTTCTAACCTAATGAAACTTTTTATTTATAATCTCACTTTAAGGCATGCTAAACGAAGCACAGTGTCTACAGAAGACGTAAAACTCATAGCCCGTCGCAGTACTGCATTGGTAAGTGTTCAGTGACTTGAGAGAAATTAATTATACAATACTTAATTGAGAAACTCTTTGGAATGGAGGGTGTAAGGTCTTCAAGGAGCTAAAAGTCGTGCAGTTGCCACTTTGGGATAACCATAACCTGAATGACTGAGAATCTTCAGAGATAAAATATGTAGTATTTATGCTCACTAACCAATTAGACAACTGTACTATTCGCCAACATTTAAGAGTCAGCACTGTACAACAAGAATTGCTGAGAGCCATCAAAGTCAGAGCAGCTACTGCAGTACATCGTTTAAACTCAATAATGCAGTAGTACCCTGCGCCTATGTAGGAGTGTACATTCTACAGCAGACAGCAACTTTTGTGTTTAATTTGCCTTTATTCATTTCAGTCCATCTACATACAAAATAAAAGTGAAGAACTGAACCAAGATCTGAAAAAGAAGAGTACTGGCAAAAAGAAGAGCAGAGAAACTGAAGAGGAGAGAAGAGAATGAAGACGAGACATGGGCAGGCCTGCGGCGACTCAAATGAACATACAGGGTTGCTAATATGACAGTTGACCGTCATCAAAAGTGCCAATCAATTCCATTTTTCTGGACACCGTGGATTACCATTAAAGACATGTCCAGAGTCTTTTTGGTCATGCAGAATCAGATTGTAGTGCATTTGACATGAAAGTAAAGTGAACCTGATTAACTCCTAAGACAATAGTTTGACTTCTGTTGCATCCGTTTATTCTTCAAGTGTAAAAATTATGTTTTGCACAACACAATCATCTTGTCAGGTAAATCTCCCATGACGCACAAGGACATCACCATTTTATAAGCTCGGCAATGGGTTGTTAATCATCTTTTTAATTAAGCCAAATTCAAGCTGGGATGCCACATTGCTGAGCTTGTGTTCAAAGGTGAAATAAAGACAACACCTCCCTAAGATCATCATCTACTCTTAAATGCAGCTGTGACTAATAAAGGGATCATTCAGTCAGATGAGCCAGTAAAAGCAGCAAAAAGACAGGTACTACCCCATGTCATGTCTGAGAAGGCCACACACACTGAAAGTGTTGGAACTTCCATCGTCGTCCATCAGAACAGACTTCAGTCAGGGTTCAAACGGAGACCTCGACCAGCAGAGCCCAAGGTCCCTAGATATGTGAATCGAATTAGATTTTTTTTTAATCTGACAAACTGACTCAAGCAATTTCAACTAAGCATCTATTCAAATGAACTTTATTAGAGAAATCCCTTCATTTGACAAGTTTTTTAAACACCTCACAAACAGCAAGTGCTACTGGGAACCATGGACACACCACTCCACGTTCTCACACTATCACTCGCGTCCCCCAGAGTCTTCAGCAGGTGTCATCCACATCAAGTACACACTTACAGATCAGTTCAATAACATGAAAGCACACACCATACAGCATTCAAATCTGGTAATATAAGCAATACAGATATTCATCACAACATTCCACTACATTTGATATTTCTGCACTTGATCAACATACTTAAGAGTAAGGAAAAACTTGCAAAGATAAAAAAAAATCTTGACGTACTAATTAAAGAATGTCCATGTTAGGGGAGGCGCTCGTAGCATCTGCAGCTTCCACTCACACACTCAAAAAGCAGTCAAATTGGGCCCTTTCACTGCACAACCAGTCCGTTTCACGCGTCCCTCCGTTCTCTCACTCATCTCTTCACTCTTCGCCACAAGCCATCCTCAATCGCACTCATCAGTTCTTAAAATGTCAGTTGCGCAGTTCTTTCCATTTAAAAGTGGATAAAAGTGAAAACACCCACCGTCTCTTAGAACATGCGGAGTGAAGCCGTTCTTTGATGGCATAGCATTTACAGGTGGGAAGAGGGAGAATGATACCGATATCACCCCAAGAATGCTGCCAAAGAGGGGATTCCTCACAGGAAAATGGAAGAGAGGTGAACTGCAGAAGAGATTTCAATGAAGGCTTTTCCACAGAACTTGACTGCAAATAAAGTTGCACTTAAAACATTTAGGTTTCAACCAGATTCTTCCCAATGCAAGATTGCCTTTTAAGCTGATGACAAAGCCGGATAATGGTGAACCACAAACATTCATGCATTTTCAAAATTATTATAATACATTTCACAATACATGCATTAGAGAATCCAGTTGAAATGGATACAAACAAATGAGACATCAAAAATAGCACTTTAGTCAGACATCCTGGTAAACAATTCACTTCAACACTTCCTAAATTAAATCTTTAGAATTTTTCCAAATGTACAAAACATTTTTCCACAAAAGTGTTAAGTTTTCAGATACGCATTGACACCAGAAATAAATTTTGAAAAGACTCATCCTTCTCACAATACTTACCATACAAACACTTAACTTACATACCCCACCCAGATGACTTTGATTCCATACTGGACCCAAAACCTGAGCTAAAACCACTACCACTGGTTGTGGAGTTTGACCCTGTTCCCCAGCCAAGACTGGCTGAGCTGGTGCCGTAGTTGCTGTTGCCTGTACTGAAAGACTGACTCTGGTCCCTACTAGAACTTGTACCACTTGAGGTGCTGCCTGATGTGGATGTCTGCTGCTGGCTGGCCAACATGCCCATCATCCCCCAGCTACTCTGTAGAGCAGCCTGAGCAGCAGCCATCATGGCAGGGTTCAGACTGAAGGAACCAAAATTAGCCAGACTACTGTTAGTGCTGCTCCCTAACCCACTACGGCTGCTACCAAATGCTTGAGCTCCAAAACCATTCCCAAACCGTGCTGTGCGATCAAACTGCCTATTGCCGTGTTTGGGCTCAGCATTCGAGATGTGAACGCTGACACCTTTGATAATTAGATCCTCTCCACAGAGAGACTGGGCAACCTGCAGGGGGAGAGAGACATGAAACAACAAAGCTGAGCATGAATACCACTACAGCAAGAAGCCTCAAAAAAGTTTTAAACGTGCATTCAAAACTATACCTGATCATCTGCAAATGTAACAAAGGCAAAAGCTCTGAACGGCTTTGGGATGAAGACATCTGTGACTTCTCCATACTGCATAAAGAACTGTCGCAGGTCATCTGTGGTCATGTCTTCTGTGCAACGACCCACAAACACTTTGCGACTCCTCAGTGGCTCATCTGGACCTTGCTGCAAACAAAAGGAATACATTAAATGAACAGTGTAGTTTGTACAGTGGTAACACCAATGTAGACACGTTTTCGTTCACATAATGTGTGGGTATTATGCACGGACATTACCATATTCACCTTCGAGTTAGGGAGCTTGCAGTCACACCATCTTCCATCAATCATGTGGCGCTGGGAGATCACCTTCTCTTGAGCCTCATACTCTGTGAACCTCACAAAGCCAAACCCTTTAGAGTTTCCGGTCTTAGCGTCTCGTTTAACCTGAGAGATAAGCAGACGTGCAGCAAATAAGACTTACTGTATACAACATAAATCAAATGTGCATGTTGCTAATGCTATACCTGCACCATGATGACTTCTCCAAATGTGCTAAAGTAGTCTTTCAGGTCCTGTTCAGTTGTTTTCCAAGGGAGACCCAGAACAATTAAGTCTGATGTCTTCATATCCCCCCTCTTCATTTTCACAGCAGAGGAAGCATCAATTTCATCCATTTTTCTTTTGTTGTCTATAATAAAAACAGAAATTGTATGGTAATTTAACAGCTCAATTACAGAATCAAATATTAACTCCTCACATAATTCAATACCGATTATGCAGCCAACATCTATCTTTTTATTCCTTATTCTATTAGGTAAGACAAATCTTAATCTTAAACTTTTTTCACTCATTTTTTGTATACTCTCTAATAAAGTGGTTTCAATTAAAATGCATGACCAAGTGATTTTAGAAGCTGTAGGTGGTGGTGCTATTGATTTAAATGCCATTATTCTCAGATAGATTCATATTTTGAAAGCCCATTTATTTCTACGATAGCAGATTAAATGTTACAACTGCATATTAGTATATTTAAATGCAGTTCAACAACTGCAGCTACTAAAATGGTTGTAAAAGTGACTGAAATGGAAACTTTAACTCAGACTTGAGAAAGTCCTCTGGAATAAAAAAAACATTGTCAAAGAACTAGAGCAATTTCAGTTGCCAAAGAAAAACCTGATTGACTGCGAATCTTGACATATTATTTAACCCCTATCTCTACAGTCACTTAAGAAATTAGCCGTAGCTCCTAGGAGCGCACTTCAGTGGGCGTGGTCAAACTACGCGTCACACAAGTCTAATGTGTTTCACAGTGCTGAAGCTGCATCATTAATTATAAATAACATTGTTTATAACCACAGGTTTGGATCATGCGATCCGCTACGGGTTATATGTTTATCAAATACACATACTTACCCTTTGGATAGTTCACCACATACACGACATTGCCCCAGCCGTTTTCAGGCGCGTGTAGGACGCCCTCAACAAGACGCACTCCCCGCATGCACTGAGACACGGGGCTCCTGAACCGCAGGCCGCACGCCCCTGGAAACTGAGCTGCCACGGTTGAAAGCAGAACAGTGCCGTCATCCTCGGATGGGATCTCCATGGGTTCCTCGTTCTCCTCCTCTGCTACTCTAATATATACCTCGGCCATTTCCTCAAAAACAAAACTTCTGGTTGCAGTCAAAACAACGCCAAAGTTAGCTCGCTAGCTGTCCGCAATTGCGACTAGCCTTAGCCGATGTTGCCAACCCGTCTGATGAATCAGGCTTGGTTAGATATCTTTGAGGGGATGTCTCAACTTAAAGACTAGAAAAAGGGGGTTAAGGTAGTTTAATTGTCAATTATGTCATAGACAAATTGACCTTTGATTTCTCTAACAAACACACATAGGCCTTACTGTTCCTTTGTTCGTTGGGACGGGGATCTGTGTCGTCAACACCGCCCGTTCAAACGTAACTCGTACTGAAAACTGTGCACTGATCCGACAAAACGACTTCCCGAAAACGCGTAGCAATAGCTAATAAAGTTTAACAAAGCTCACGTGCTGTGTCAAAAGTGAGAAACACAGCGACTAATATTTCTTTACACGAGGCGAAAAATTGAAAGCACCATGTACGGCCTACCAAAATGGCATTGTCTCGACGAAGAACGCACTACGTCACTGGAATAGACTGTTTCATTTTACGGCGGTGTTGTGTCTTGTGGGTGCCTTACATATGGACAGCAACTGAGTCAATTGACATAGGAAAGCTGTAAAACTAATATCAATATCACTACATCTGAGCGATTTTTGTTCAGAATGTTATACAATTAAAGAAAATCTAGTGCTGATAGTTGGTTTTCTTTTGCTTCCCCCCTATTTGGTAGAGCGTTCGACGAGTTAGTACATCCACGACAGCAGCTTCCGTTGCTACGTTGGTTGGCAGCAGAGGGAAGATGGCGGTTGGTAACAAGTTTATATAGTGTTTCCTGTACAAACGTAAGAAAGAAATTAAGAACGTTGTTGTTCGTGTTCATGCTTGTATTGGTTAATTAACATTTTCTATTTAGATTAATCTGAAAAAGCTGAGAGTAACTCAATGACATGAGAGCAGTGCAGTATATTTAGATATCAGTACCATTTGTAGCCAGGGATGTATGTGAGGGGGATCCGAAAATGAAATTTGTCTCAAAAAACTAAAATAAACTCTACACATAAGACAACTCTTCACTGCCAAAAATACTATTCTAAAACTTGCTGTAGTGTATCTAAAACCATTCATGTAGTTTATATCGAAACTATTGATTAAAGTACAGTTTTAGTCATGATTTCATTGATTAATTCATAAACAACTTGTTCTCTTGCCCAGATTAAGTAGTTGTACACCTGAAACAAATCAAAGTTTTACACAGAACAAAAAACACTTTAATTAGCCAACTATAGTTTGCTATTGTTCCACAACTAAACATTGTAATGTAGTTCTAAATAAACTTAAATTGTTTTACAATTAAATACTATACCAGTACATTTGGCTGGCACTGTATATGTAGATGTGTGCAATATAAATACAGTAGTTTGTGTCGTCTGCTTGACATTAATCCCTGTTCTCCCTGAAACAATATCTAATACTTGTTAGCAGTAACAGATAAATGGTAATGGTAAAAAGCAAGGACAACAACACATCTTCTCAAAACAATATCCAACAAATATTTTGGATTCAACTCGAGATCTCAAACAGCTTTTTATTACATTTTTCAATCAATAACAGTACAATTTAGTACAGTATCTATCTTGCATCCAGCTCACTGTGGAACACCAACAGACTGAAATGAAATACAAAAAGTGAAAAGGTACATAAGGGTGCAGAGCTCTATAATATTCATGGGAAGAGAAAAGGGAATCCATCTTTGTTGAATTGCATTTTCACTTGTGGCCACACACACAAATACGTCACATTTATTGTACATCATTGCAGAAAAAAAAAAGGTGAAAATAGGTCACAACTTTAACAAAAGTGCTTCTGTATACAGTGAAATGTCATTCAGATGCTCAGATTTTCAATTTAAGACCAAGAAAAAAATGTACAAAAGTTTTAGTATGGATAGTATGTGGGTGTATTTGTTCCATTGAGTGATTTAAGGGAGAGAAAAGGACTTGCCAAGGATAGAATTCTTAAAATGATTGTTATAATTATTACAAAAAAATGGCATCAATATAACTGGTAAGCATAAATTACACAAAGTATGAAGTCAATATTAGGTCTTCTTCATTCTTGCTTACTCTGGTGCATAGCATTACCAGTATTAGTACATTATGTAAGCAGAGTTTGAGCCGAAAAAAAAAGGCTTCTATGAAGTTCAATCAATAGGTTAACTCTCCTTTCCAGAAACAAAAAACAATCTAGGTGTTTTGCACCATTGAAAGCAAGTCTACAGCATGCACATCTAAATCAACTCATGGCAGACAAAATTAAATGTCCTAACTTAAAACATCAGACCATTATTTTCAGACATTGATTTGTACATTTCATTCAATGAGTTGCAGCTGCAGTTTCAAGCAAAGGAAGTGTCTATTTAGTCAGGTGAGGTGTTTCACTCAAAGTGGATACTAAACAACTCCCCTCCCCAGCCATATAATAAAATCCAGCCATGCCCCGATTATCTCAGCACCTACCTTGCTACCCCACAACTTCCCACCCAGAGTCAAAAGGCATGTACAAATATTAAGGGGGTTAACTGGATAAGTTACTCATAATAACCCCTTTTGTACTGGAATGAGCATTCATAACTTATAGCATGTGCTTGGTTAGTTAACATAGTATTAGTTGAGAGGCAAAGCTTCTTCATGTGCAAAAGGCTGTGATGAAACAAAAACAGCAACTATATAAATACATCATGGACATTTTTGAAAGCTGCTCGTGTAATATGATCCAAGCTTTAACTTCTGCATCTTCCCTCGACTGTCTTATACGATTTTACTGGATTAGAAAGACAAGCTGTAATTCAAATATATCTAAAACAACTAAAGGAATATGACAAAAAGCCATCAAGAATAACAAACCATCAGAATAGAATTCTAAAAAAAAAAAAAAAGTTAAATAATTTGTACAATTACACTCCAACATTTGCTTTCAAGACGCACACATTTGCATGGGATGATAGTGTTGTTTTCTCTTTCAAGGTAACATAAAATGGTCCAAGAAGGAATGCACAAGTTTCTGATTTGATACCACGGGATATCCTTTCTTAACTAGGTGATAAACAATTGTGCTCTTCTGTGTGTAGGAAAGGCATTGGTTTCCCTTCGTTTTTTGTGGTGTCCAAGTCAGTTTAAACAGTGTTGAAGAAGATGCTGTGAACATTCTGAAGTTGTAATGGTCTTCCAGTCAACTTTGGAGTTAAAAGGACATCTGGGAAACAAAAAAAATAATTTAAGAAATTCACTCATCTGATACTAGCTTAGCTTTATTTAAGCCTCCAGTGTTTCCACTAGTAACATTTCTTTGTATAGGTAAATGCAAATCAATCTGCTAAACAAACACCCATAAACGGCAATAATGGACTATAATATTACCGTATTATTGAACAGACACTTCTATAAAGCTCTAATAATCACTACCCAACCAAAAACATTCTTGCAAGAAGAAAATAAAGTAATTTACCCAAAATGCTCAGTTAAAGACATGATGAACAAAAGTATTTTCATTATTATTCGGAATCTGGATTTCACCGTTTCTGTTTTTACCACAGGAATTATGATTAATGTGGCGAAGAGAAAATTTGTTAATAGTGATAACTTCAGCAGGTGTTTCCCATAGATTTTATAGTAGTTACAAAACAGCACTTTCACTGAGCAAACAGAACAGGATGAGATATATTCAGAGAAGACCCAAACAAACAGTTGTTTCAAACATGCAGACCAGTAAAAGACCAGGCACAATTAACATTATATTACAGCTGTGCAAACGTGCAGCTTCAGGTCTTACTATGAATAGCTTTAGGTACAAATGTTGAAAAATGTGAGAACCTTCATGCTTCAATTCCAGATCTTCAGAAAACTGTCCCAGGATCCCGTTGCAACTGCCATGCCATCATCAGTTACCCCCAGGCAGCTAACACGGTTGTCATGTCCAGCCAACACACCTACAAAAGGTAGGACAATTACAACTTAGTTTACAAAGCTAAAAGAAATAGTTTGTTATATTTTAATGTCTAATAAACTAATGTCCAACTGCTGTTCTGATACAAACAAATAAGGTTTTTTATTTAAGATCACAAAATTACTAACCAGCACGATCAGCTTTTAGTGTGTCCCACACGTTACAGTTGAAGTCATCATATCCTGCCAGAAGCAGACGGCCACTCTTTGAGAATGCAACAGAGGTGATGCCACATATGATATTGTCGTGAGAGTATATCATTAATTCCTGATCAGCACGCAGATCGAACAGCCTGCAGGTGGCATCATCGGAGCCCGTGGCAAAGGCATTGCCGTTAGGGAAGTACTGAAAATTAAGGGAAATTATTACAATAAACAATGGAAGAATCGATACAATAGAAGAACAAACAATAGAAGCATAAACAAAGTCTACACTTTTTTTGGTTTATTTTAACAGTGTTTGCTAGGTGCGCCAAATAAAAGTCTAATACAACTATCCAGCAATAAAAGCCTCCCTTCATGAAGGATATTATTTCATAGGTGTTGATTCAATATTAGTTTTAGCTAGATTTATATAATAAACTGCCACATCCATTATATACATACAGCATATAAAAAATATCCCTAAATTAAATTTCAACTATACAAATTGCTTAACAAAGTCACAAAACAGACTACATCTCTACACGACTGCCCTGTACGTTTTAGAGCAAGGCTTCCCCTTCAAACTAAACAAAGAACGTTCGACTCATATTCATGAAAGTGTACCATACACAAATCTATGAGATGCCAAAAGTAGCATCTTGTAGCTCTAAGTACTGTTTTGAATTATGTAGATAACTTACACAGATGGCATTGATGTCAGACTCATGACCAGTAAATGTCTGTCTGCACATGCCCTCTCGAACATCCCAGAGTTTAGCTGAGGCATCACAAGCACCAGAGACGAATGACCGCGAGTCAGGGGCCAATGACAGGCTCATGACATCACCTGTGTGTCCAGCAAATGTGGTTGTCTGCTGGCCAGTCTCAATGTCCCAAAGTGCACTATAAAACAATAATACAAATAGCCATTTGCCATTTCTCCAAGTCTAACAAGTCCGGTTTTACACAAAAATATTATTTTGATAGCCCATTTTTACGTACCAAGTGGTATCTCCAGAGCTTGTAACAATCTGGTTGTCATCAAGAAAGCGACAACAGGACAGGTATCCTGAGTCATAGAATTACAAGAGTTCATTAATATAAAGTTGAATAACAGAGGAAACTCTATATTTGTGCAGTTATGCATCATCAGAATTACTTACAGCAACTCAGCACATTTTTTTGTCTGTGCTTAAGAAATGATGCGACTACTAAAGAAAAAACACAAGATAAAAAAAGAAGTATGACATAGATCATATACCTGTATGTCCTGCAAGCTCACGACTCACACGTACATTCCCCTCACGTGTTTTCAGGTTGTAAATGGAGCAGATGTTGTCTAAGCCACCACAGGCCACATAATTTCCTGAAGGTGCATATGCGCAAGTCATAACCCAGGAAGATCGAAGTGGAATGGCATGGACCTATAGCAAAGGAGACAAATAAATTAATTTAGTGGAGTTAAAATTTTTTGTCAAAAAGAAAACAAATCCAGCTTAACTAGTGTAAAACCTATATAGTCTTATTCTTATTAGGTTTTTGAAAATGTAATAAGTTAATTTATAAGAGATAAGATAAGAGACTTTGTCATTGTAGTAGTTGCTCTCAGAGAGAAGCAGCAGTAACAGATGGCTAACGAAAATGTATTTAAACTACTACATTACTAAAAGTGTTAATATAACGATATATACTACAGATTATTTGTGCAATGTAACTTGGATGGTGAAAACAAGTGTTGTCAAAAAGTATTGGACAAATTTTAGAAACGTAAAATGTTACAGGTTTCTCCAGTCTGATAATGTATAAACAATATGGACAAGCAGTGGGTAGTACTTTACTTGGCAGACGCTTTTATCCAAAGCGACTTACAAAAGATCTAGCGCTGGGTGTCTGTGTCAAGGACACACCTGGTAGGGGATGGACTAGGAGTCAGACGGGGTTTGGAATCTGCGACCTTCTGCATCCCAGTCTCACGCTTAACCCATTGAGCCACCAGGTTAGTAGGCCAATATATCAATTTTCCATTATGTAAGAACTGATTCTAATGCTAAACTTAATATTTTGGCTGCTTTCACTGTAATCATGCCCCATAATTTCCATTTTAATGAAAACATGACAGTATAAATCAATCCAACAATAAGCTGCTATTTACTGACACCCACAGACAATCTATCCATCCATCCATCCATTATCTTCCGCTTGGTCCGGGATCGGGTCGCGGGGGCAGTAGCCTAAGTAGGGAA
>JAUMHF010000021.1:12724972-12753402 GCA_032359275.1 Microctenopoma steveboyesi
CTGTCCCCAACCCGGAGAGAACAATCCACCCTTTTCCGGCTGAGAACCATGGTCTCGGATTTAGAGGTGCTGACTCTGATCCCTCATCTCACAGACAATCTAATGTGCAGTTAAATTTTACAAAGGCTAAAATTTGCAGCATTTCCATTTGTCAACTCCTGTGTACATTTAGGTTTTCCATATACATTTCAGATTTCGATTTGGGCAATAACATCTGGTGATCTTTTTACCACTTGAACTCGCTGCCTATTGTATAAAGTTCAATTTAAATGTTTGTGTCAACAAAGTTTTATTTACACAGTGATCTTAGCACACTAGAATTTGAGGGAGGATACGTCTCCATTAAAAAGGAGTCTGAATCATGTCCTCACACCCCACTAACTGCCCACCACGCACATAAGCCTGAAAGCAAAGGAAAGTGCATCTCTCAGCTAATCTGCTACCATTCTGAATGTATTCCAAATGAATGCAATATGAATGGAGTTAGTTTCACTCAATTTAATTCTAGTTTTATTTCATATTGTGAAAGATGAAATAGTGATACAATCAATACATTATTCCCTGCCAAAAACAAGACTTACCTTATTTGTGGTATAGCTGTCCCAAATAATGAGTTTGCCATCTTGAGAGGCACTGACTAGGAGCCTAAAAAATAAGAATGTAGCAATGTAAACATTGCAAAGATAATCCATTTTCATCTACAATCATAAGGCAAAAATTGAGAAAAGACAACACTGAGTAAGATTTGTGCCCAAGTAATGAAAAACACAAGTAATGTAAACATTAGCAATATGGGTTTTTCAATTGCCAATATTGACAGTTGGAAAACAGTGGCCAATGGCTCATATATAACACCCACATCAATTTAAGTGAGCATTTAATGAACATTTAAAACATGCAAGTTATACAAACTACAAAGAGAAAGATAGATGACCTACACTCCATGCTATATGGAATGCTATATTTATGTTCCCTTTACGACCAGTAAGGACATATCTGATATCCTGGTAATTTTACGTACCAAGAGTCAAAGAACCCTATTAAACTGCAGGACACTCCAGGAACTTTTAGGAGACATGGGAGTGCTACTAAAATGAACCCTTGTGAGTCACTTAAATATTTTTTCACATTGATATGCCATGGTTTTCAGTCACATATGCATGTGGAATTCTCCCACTGTAGGCTACAGATGCATCTACAGACATTTTTAATTAATTGGTCAACGTCTACTGAGACATGACTCACTAATTACATTGAAATAAGAAAGATTAACCCAGTCAACCGCCATTCATGTTTAGGTGGACTTTACCTGGAATCTGTTCCCCAATGCATGGCATAGATTTTAGCCAAATGACCCCGCAGCGTTCGTCTTGTACGCATCTGGATTCGGCCAACAGGGTCAATATTAGCGGTGATCTGAGGAAAAACACACAAAAAAACATTTAGTACTTCTAACCAAATTATTTTTTACCTATATATAATATATATATCCCAATATTACCTGTGATAGAGTGGCATCTGCACATGCTTTCCTAGCATCCTGAAGAAATAAAAGTCTACTCTTTAGGACATCTCATAACTTTGTTGATATCTGGATATTTAATTATTTAGTCATCAATGTTACTGAACATGGAGAAGTCACGTTACTCACTCTAATCTGATTTTTTAGCTGCTCTGCCTCTTGGCGTAACTGGTCCAGTTCACTCATTTTATTTTGCTTTTTCGATTACCTTACTCCAGCTACGGGGGCACTTGTTGATCTAAAAAGAAAAAAAAAAGAATAAAGAGAAGCACTTTAATCATTCACCCAAACATTCCCAGTAGTAAATTCAAGGTCATAGTTTCAACACAAGCATGGGTCCAAGCCCATGTAGATTAGACACAACCAAATATCTTAATGGCAAAAAAAAGCATTTTCAGTGAGCTTTTATGCCACCGACTTTTCAATTAACTAAATTGTTTAGCTACAATTTATGGAACACCCAGTTCGTAGTTCAACCTTACCTTCCCACTTCAATGTCACTAACATAATCCTAACATACATTTTAGATTGCCGGGCAAATCTTGTTAAGGCATGACTTTCCAATGATCCGAAAAGCAGTCATTATCCTGCTGACCTCAATCCTTTGGATACTCAGAATATTAGCCAAGTGATCAATAAGCCACTTATATTAATACAGAGCCTTGAGGCGTCTATTGAAAAATATTTCAGATATTCGAGTCATGATTCAAGTACAATACCACAAATGTAATAAACATATCTAGAACTAAATAAAAAAAACTATTGCATGTCTTTTTAGGATAGTTATTATTGAGATAATAATCTAATGATAATGAACTTTATCAGAAAAACAATTCATGGGCAGTTACTGTGCACAACAACAACCCAAGAACCACAAAGTTGAGATGACCTTAATCAAAGTAAAGTAAAATTAAATCCAGGACACTACACTTACGTAACTAATATTTCTGTCAATTTCTGCCAAATACTGTGACCGTTAGTAATTCTCCAAAATTGTGTCAACATGCATATTATTTTAGGAATAGTAAGAAAAGAGAACACAATTATAAGTAACTCAACACTTTTGTTATCCTGGATAATGGACCCTGTTATTCTGCCTGATTAATGATTCAGATATGCCAAATAAAAACATATAACGTATTGTGTGTGATAATTCTCTTTTTACAGTGTGTAACTGGCCACACCCATAAAGCCAAATAACACTCAAATGTTGAGTATTCACACATAGGCTGCATTATCCTGTTGGTATTTTTTACCAGTTAAATGTAAAATTTATTGGAAAATGTTTTTTTTACAACCCAGCTATGACATCCCAAGGTTTTTATCTCTTAAAAAACTTCCTTGAGACAATAACTGAATCCTTGACAAGACAAAATAAATACCACTGCACAAAATTAAACATCTTTGCATAGGCACAAAATAGCTTCTAATGAGACACAATGTAAAAATGCACAGCTGAGATATCGGAGCACTATTTAGCCTGACCAACCATGGCTTCACAAATATCTTACCTGGCGTGTTTGAGTTAGTCAGCCTGTCTGTAGAGGTTTTAGGACAAGACTGAAAATCTTCTATACCTGACTACATTATCCTTTAGGTCGTCTGATTGGCTGACCTTTATAATACATGTTATCCTCTTACACTTAATAATGTTATAACAAACATGTCATGGAGTGTAATTATTATAAGTATCATCCAGAAACCACTAAAACTAATTCCTAACTTTGTTAACTTGTTTTTTTGCATTTGTATCAGATTGATAAAAATACTGACCAAATTATACTACCAGTGTATACTGTAAAGTATGTTGAAAGTACAATAGGAATAAAACTGACTTGACTTGAGCAGCAGAGCCCATTTTATTTAGGTTTCTGACACCACTAAATAATACAATTAGTTTTTTCAATAGCCATTTTTAGACATTTTCTACATCACAACAATGGCACATTCAAAAGTCTTACAGTCTGAAATCAGTTTACAGATCTATGATCGAGTTTAAACATTCTACATTTAGAAATATTTATTGGATGCTTACAGTTAAGGAGTTCCTCCCTCTCATCACTTCTCCTTTCCAAGCGCCTGATCATGGTCAGCTGACTGCACGATAAACAATAGGCAGTGGCAAACAACCTGGAGTTGTAGCTCACTAGCTGTTTTTAGGTCCCTTAGGAATAGGCTCTGTTTTTTTCTTCTCAAAAGATGTCACCTACATTTCCAGTTAGTTGGAAAATTTATATCTAAACTTCAGTACTTAAATACGCATGCTCTCAAAAGACAGTCAGCTTATCTTCAGTGTTAAATGATGATAATGCAATGTTTCACAGGTCTAAAGCTGGATCACAGAAAAAACATAACCAGCAATATCACTGAGCAACTCCATAATCCTAAAAGCTAAAATCCTCAGTCAATGAGTCTCTAATCCTATCCATGGTCACTAACAGAAACAGCTGGCAAAGCCAGCCGAGTCATTAGGAATATGTTTTTCCCAATCATAAAAGGATGAGTTTAATCTTATTTAATTTACACACAACATGCTTAAAGCAAGTGCCTGGATTTTCACACTGCTAGTTAAATCACAAGCCCAGTATGGTCCAAACTCTGTACTAGTTCTGCACTAACTAGTAGCACTTTCGCATTAATTACCTACCTGGCACTTTTAAAGAATCAGTGTTTATAAAACAACAATTAACAAATTACAAGCACATATACAAGATATGCAAGTGCCAGATATTAGCATAAACAAACCAAACATGTATATTTATGTGCACAGGTTTACCCAGGACTATGTAGTGTACTGATAGTTGACTTAGTGATGGTGTGCAGTACTGTGATTTGCCTTCAACAGTAGGACAGTTTGCATTGTATTTGAATGACAGACATAGCTGTTTTGGCCAGTTTGTTCTACTGTCATTTGGTTATAAGCTTGGTCTACATAGGCTCTACATTAATTTCAAGATAATGTTCTCTAGTTTCAGTCTCCACGGATGCAAAATATTATGAATCAGACAATGAGTACCTCGATACACAATCAACATAATTTTAACGCTGCGAATAGTAACGATAAAATAAATTGAACTGATGGAAATCAGAGAAGATGCAGCTAAACGCCATCTTGCAGACTGCTGTTCGCTAGTTAGCTTGCTAGCAGGCTTGACAGCATAGGCCTACAGGCAGAGCAGAGCCAGCATTCAAGAAAGCAATAAACTCTGTTCGTTAGTAACAGCTTAACTTGTGATTTAACACACCGGGTAGAAAAAGTCGTAACAAAGAGGACAAAAACTGCATTAGATAAACCCCATAGATGGTATCTACTAATTCAAAAATAACGTTGACTCGGCTACTCTTCCGCAATTGAAAGCTATGCAGTTAGTTTTTAAGGGAGCAGTGGATAAACCTTGAAACTCGCTAGCTGCTTGGCCCACACAAATCCACTTACATACTTACAATCTCATTAAATCCGACAGTGCCTAGTTGATTCGATTACGGCCTAGCTGTATATTTAACGTGTTTCCCGGTGCTTCATCGGTCTTGAGCCTGTAAAAACTGCAAGGTCGGGCGTCGATGGCCTGTTTCTCTTCAATAAGGAACAGATGTAACGAGAAAGATTTTTTCATAAAGTAGATTGTGCTGCATAACTGTAAATGACTTCATGATCGATAAATAACTAACTAGCTAACGTTACGAACACAAGCTAAAGGCGTTGTGCCGGTGCAAGTAGGCAGCAATATGCTAACTTATTAGTTCGGCTTGTAAAAAAAACGTTACCTCCTCTACAATAACTCACATTAACAAGTGTAGTGTAAAAAAACAAGTATTGGTTCTCGCTGCTATGTCTATCGCCAATAAGCAATTTATGTTAGTGCTAATTAGTTTACGGAATGTTTATTGTTCCAGCCCAAACCAAATTGCCATTAATTCAAAACAACATTTAAATGAAATATGTGGAGTATAATGCTGCTCTATATCGTTAAGATGAAGCTTAAGTTGCTAACGTTATCACAAGTTGTACTCTGTACCTTTTGGATGTCAACCACCAAGTTCTTTAAGTGCTGTATTTTAGGCCAAGAAGCACCTCCGTTGGCCCATCTCTGACACCAAGTCTCACTGGCCAATACTCACGTTACCTCAACGCCAGCCACACGCTCTTGCTAACATTAACAGTAAATAACCTGTCTCACTTGACAATATGCATGAGCCAGTTACGCGAAGATGGGTTTCATAACAATCTGCTAACCCACTGCGATTTCTAACCGCCGGGATCCACTGTTGCAGACACTCCCGTAACTCAACCACTTGTTTTTGCTTATTAAAAAAACCAACTGAACGTTAGCCAACACCAGCTAACTAAATGGCTAGGAAGTTAGCCATCACTACCCCACCCCCGGGCAGTTCAATTCCGCTACAATTAATCAACTATTGGTCTTAACCGTTCTTGTGAAAGTTACGAGAGCATAAAGGTAATCGCTTTATTTCGCCTTACCTGATTCAATTAGCGTTTGTTTTTGCGTTTTGGCATTGACTGGAAAACAAGACGCCGTACAGCTCCGCTCCACGCATCAACGAACAGCACAACGCTAGCCTCCTAACTAGCTAGCCAGCTAGCGTTAGTTTTCCGAGTAGCAGCTCTTCCCGAACGCAGGCTACAGCTAGGGAGCTTGACAACCTCAGTCAGCCAACCGGAGAGGGGAGGGGGGATCACACCCACTAGCCCTATACTGAAGACACTGCCCCGGCAGACAAAAAGGCTTATCTTTAAAGTCACTATACCTCATCCAACAAGACAGCCTACTGTCCCCCTTTTGCCAAGCTTAACATCTGCCCTTTCTGTAGTAACACTGTCGCCCAGCCATCGAACGAAGAGATGGGCGCGGTAACCCTGCAGTCGGCGGTGGGAAACCCCACGCTGCAGCAGCGGCGGTGGGAAGAGAGTCTTGGACTGGTTCTGATCCACAGCTGGATGACACCCTATTATCAGACACTTTCAGCAATATTCAGCGCTTCTCGTTTGGCAAAAAATGTATTTTAGTAGTGTGGACAAAAATACCAATGTCATGTTCCTTACTGTGTGTGGGGGAGGGGGGCTGTCAGTCGAGCCCCTACATGGCTTGTCGAGTAGGAAGTGAAATTAATGCTATTTCAGCATGTGTCTCTACTTGAGAAATCTTATTATACCAGTGACAACAACAAAAACTGTCAATAACTAATATGGACAAATTGTGCATTCATGAAATTTTGTAGTGTGTTTCTCTATAGTAGGTTAGGTTCAGACAGATATGAGGACTTTCAACGGCAAATATTGGGTGTGTTTCAATCACATGGCCTTAGCTGGTTAGTTATTAGTCCATTAGTGGTGCAGACTGAAGCTGTGAAAATACACTTTAAATTGTAAATCTTACAGAGACATTTATATGCATGAGTTACGTAGGGCTGTTTGTCACTAAATTGACAGTTTTTCAAGTCTGTCTGAACCTAATTGCCAGGTGTCCAATTGACCAGAGAAGCAGATCTTGCTTGCTAGCCCATCCTGTTACATGTACATTTAAGAGAACATCATCTCTGGCGGACAAAACCCATAGTTCTCCATTTATGTAAAAATTTGAATCTAAATTTTAGTAGCCTCATGTTGTTGCTATTCTTGAAGAGGTTCAGAAGAGTGTTCATTAACTGAAGGATTGACAGTTTTATTCCCCCAATCTTCATTCTCCAGGAAGTGAAACAAAGACTGTAAATTGTGTTTTCGATCACTTCCATTAGGGATCACTTCTTGACTATGAACAACGGTAATGATTAAAGCAGGCAAAATATCTTCCAGTGCTCAAGGCTCATTGAAAACAACTTCTTCGGAGAGCTACAGAACAGTCATCACACATAAAGACACACTTAATAAATACAAGCATGCTTATTATTGAATAAATCTGCATGTCCCTTAGGTAAAACTTACAAAGACAATATAAGGGTTGGAATTCAGTAAGCAATAGCTTTAGGTTGAAAGACCAACCACCACCACATTCCTGTTCATCTGCATCAGACCAACCCACCATACAGTCCATTCATCCCCCTTATTCCTTTATGCTTAAAATTACGCTACTAAGAAACATCACTATTGTCTTATGGCAATTCTTGTTGTTGTTTGATTGTCTAATTTCCAATTTTGCCTTTTAAAGTTTTGAGAATTATCATCTACATATTTTATTTCTAAGCTGAGGAGTTGTGACTTGGAAACCACACCTCTGGATGACCTCAGATAATATTATTCAACTCATCAAATTTGTGAAACAAAATCAAAGTCGCTCAGGATCATCTTTATCATGGTATGTGATCAAAGTTTTTACCCTTAAATTTGACCTGCTTGCAAATTATGCAAATTAACAGCGTGGCTGCATTAGTTTGTCTTTTAGAATCACAATTTCTAATGCACTTACATGCAATTTGTCAACAAATGTAGCACCACCCACAGGCCAAATATACCATCTCTCTTTCTGTCTTATCATTTTTTAAAATTTCATTTATCACGGAAACATGTTTTCCAATGTGTAGGTTAGCAGGATGAATAAATTCAGTCTGGTGATTCAAGACACTGCAACTCAATGATTAGTCGTAAATGCTTTCTTCCACAAGTTTTAACCAGACGTCTCTCTTTTGCTATTGCTAGCACTGCCTTGATGAAGTTGACTCAATATGTTAGGAGAAATGTCTTACTGAGATTTATTCTTCCCCATGGCTAACAAATGTGAAATTCTTGACGTCCCCATTGCAATACTGGAAATAACTTCATATATTTAAGTGCCTCCTTATTAAGTTGTCTGCTTTCACGAATGTCACTTGGGGGATGAATGAACACCTGCTAATGGCTTGTTGCAAGCTAATTGCAGCTCCCATAGGTGGAACATATGATTTTGAGGTCACAGAAAGTGCATCTGTTTGTTTAAATATTTTGTTATCTTCTTCTTCTAGCCCATTCGGTCTCGGTGTCTTTAAGGATAAAATGATATTTTTAATTATTTACAAGTTTACTATTCCAACATAGCTTTGCTATTTACTGTTTATTGGTTGAGATCAGTATCCAAATATTCTTCATCCACAATTAGAAAGTCCATCCTCTCAAAGCCATAAAAGGTTTTGAAGCAGTCTTTTCTAAACTCTAGGGAAAGGACATTAAAAGTAGAAATGATGAGGCTAAGACGTTCTCCTCTGCCACAGTAGGCAGTGTCACAGTGCATGTCCTTAGCTGCATTTGAACTACTAAAAAAATGGTGAGTACCTTGTGACAAAGGAACCAACTTAACATATACAATTGTTATTTTTAATATGTATTTAACATTGTTAAATTCAATATGCAAGTAATTATATTACATTTTACTTTACCGGGAGAACCATATTAAGATTAAAATTTTATTTTGCAAGACTCGACAAGTTGGGCATCTAATGTGTGTCTGCGTAATATAAATTACCACTACTTGCTTAACAACTACCTTATTTCCTTACTTTCTTCCAGGCTAGCAAATTAACACAACAGCAGATTATAGAGTATAAAGGAGTTTTCGAAATGTTTGATGAAGATGGAAATGGAGATGTGAAGACACAGGAGCTGGAGAGATTGATGAGTTTAATGGGAATTAATCCGACAAAGAGAGAGCTCAGCCAAATGGCCAAAGATGTGGACAAAGGTGGTGAGTGGACTGTTAATTTTACATCTTTCTACACACATTTAACTATAATAATACTATAATAATTATTTGGCTTATTAACATTCATAGATATCTGGTAGAGTTTAAGATAGAATAGATGAGGGTAATGAGGGTCTTACACATACATATCACAGCATATTATTTTCGAGCTTGCTTGGGTATAATCTGTAAAACAATCTACTGCAACAGCCCTGCTACAAACGCTACTTTTAAATCACAGGGTAAAATGTTTGTTTGTGTTAATACACTATGATAGAAAGCTTTTAAGCTGTCTTTAAGCAGTGCCTTGTATGTATTGTGGATTACATCCAAGTGGATATGCTAGTTGAAGCTATTAAAGCACTTTAGAGTTCAACTGAATCCCGGTCAGTAATTAAAGGTCAGAAATAGGTTCTGTAATGATAGACTCTCTAATGTCTGCCATTAACATAAGTGGAAGTGCTGGAAGGCAGATAAAAGGGATGTTTGCCACTTTTTCTGATAAGGTTCATATTAATTCATCTGAATATGTATTTGCAATTACCCATTGCAGTTGACTGGTTCAATTGCAAATCCAGACAAGGATTCATTAAGCAGGACCACGTGTGCCCTTATTAAAATCCAAATGGATTATGAGATGCTACAATATTATCTAATACTGCAGGATCCTGCCTACTAAAAGTATCCACGTTAATCACTAGATGGCAGTAATACTTTAAGTCTGATTTGTGTATTGTAGCGTCCCTAGTCAATAATGGCATGTGCACATGCACACAGAAACACCTGGACAGCTAAAACTGACAGTTGCTTATTAAAGTTCTCATGACCAGTTTAGCACCATGGTGTGTGTTATTTTATGTTATGTTATATTTAGTTATTCATTTCATTGGAATGTTATAAATGTCTGTCCAATTCCTATTTAAGTAAATTTTTTCTACTTTGTTTTACCTAATCCAAACAAGTAGTTTCCTAATAATGACACATAGTTTCCACCTGTCAGTCTAAAATTAGTGACCCAGAAAAGTAAAAAAAACAACAACTTCATGTTATTATTTAGCAGCGACAGTATGTGTCCAGCATAGCATTGAAATGCATTTCTGTTTTTCTGCAGATATTAGTGTATCATACAGTATATAGTGTCAAATTAAGTCCCCTTTAACATAACCATCAAAGTTCACAGTCATGTCGTTTCATATGTTGGAGGATGTAATGTTCCATTTCCTTTTATTTTGTTTCCTATTTCCACCTAACCTTAACTTAACCTCTCTTTTCACCTTAATTCTTTCTGAACTAAAAGGAGAAAATCTGTATTTACACAAATGTAAGAATTGTCTACTGTCAATAACAATTTAAGTTGATTATATTTATGAAATTTCAGGTAAAGGAATATTTAACTGTGAGGGCTTCCTGGGTCTGATGGCACTGTACCATGAAAGAACCAAGAACCAGGATTCTGAACTCAGAGCTGCTTTTAAAGTGTTTGATAAAGAGGCCAAAGGATATATTGACTGGAACACACTCAAGTAAGAATAACATATATATTCAAATATTAAAGCACATCAGTAAATAAAGTAAATATTTGTCTACTGTTATGTTGACTCACTGCACAAACAATGGCACTGAATTGTCAAATACACGACATCTTAAACATGTCCACCAGTTTACTTTTAACATTTAAGTTCATTTTTCATCACATTTATTTGTGTTTTTTTTATGATAATTTCAGATATGTACTGATGAATGCAGGAGAACCACTTAATGAGATTGAGGCAGAGGAGATGATGAAGGAGGCTGATAAAGATGGAGATGGGACCATTGATTATGAAGGTATATTCAAACATAATATATAAAATAATATATAAAGTTATAGAAAACTGCTCAACTTTTCTTTGGTTGAAACATATATTTAATGTTAGGAAAATGATAATGATATATATTATTATTACTCTTTCAGAATTTGTGGCCATGATGACTGGGAACTTGTTTAAAATGAGCTGAAGGCTCTCACTTCAAACCTTGTGGATTCTCTGCAGTTATGAATGTACTGCATACTGTATGTCCCAATGACACATTATTGTAAAACTACACGTAGTGTTGTAGTGTATCCCTGTTTCTTGTGCTTAACTGTGTTAATCCTTCACATAAATGTTTATTCTGTATAATCAGTGAGTGATTGTTTTTTTGTTTTTGAATGAATTTGGTTATCAAAAGTTAGAAAAGAGACATTATGGGGTTAATTTTCTCAGACCTGCCACCCGGATGCAGTCATTCACATGGGTCTGACAGCATCTGGTGTGCAGAGCCATTAAATCCCATTCTCATCCCTGCAAAGCCAAATGGACAGCTCAGGGAGCCAACCACATCTATCATCTTGAAGCCATTAGGCCAATTGCAGGGTGAAAGGGGAGGGAACTTGCCGCACTGATCTCTGTTTGCAGCATCCCTAGAACAGCCTCTGTTGTGTGAAATACAAGAGAGGACAAGACGAAGAGACTAAATCCCTCAAGGCAATCAGAGAACGGAAAAGGCTCTCTCAGAGGCTGCCAGGATAAGGTTACTTTGGTGTGTGGTGTCCATCTTCCAAAAAATGGCTGTTTTGTCAGTGTAAACAGCCTGTGCAGTACCTGCATTGCTAAAGGGGGAAGCAGACGACGAGGAAGAGGAGGAGGGGCAGGAACTGGAGGAAATGTTGCCTCTTCCAATGAAATTGTCCCCTTTCTAGCTAGCTCCAGCCTGCTGCAGCTTACCTCAGACCCATACGTGTTATATATTAAGGTATGTATGCATCGCTAATTTGAGAGGACACATGCAACAGGACCTGGTCACAGTGTCAGGATTAGTAGCACAGCTGTTTGTACAGGACAGCTGAGAGACAGTGCATCTTGACTAAAAATAACACATTATGTATCAATAGCACCCAGCAATATGACTGTCAATGGATTTAACTGATTTGCAAAGATGACCCTAGAAAATGTTGTGTGCTCTGTCTTAGTGTCAGTTGCGGTGCAGGGGTTGTTAACAGGACAACAGCAATGACTAAATCCAGCCTTTGCTTTTCATTGGTGGCTTGCTTTGGCTGCACATGTTCCTCATTAGGAGCACAAGCAGACAGGATGCACTAAGGAGAGAGGAATGGATTGCATGTCTATTTTCACTGCTTTAAAATAGAAAACATATTCTAGGTTACATGTTCATTTTCACTGCTTTAAAAATTAAAAAAAAATTCTGGATTACATGTTTATTTTCACAGATCCAAAATA
This sequence comes from Microctenopoma steveboyesi, assembly GCA_032359275.1. Classification (NCBI taxonomy): domain Eukaryota; kingdom Metazoa; phylum Chordata; class Actinopteri; order Anabantiformes; family Anabantidae; genus Microctenopoma; species Microctenopoma steveboyesi. Next base: position 12,737,422 of record JAUMHF010000021.1, read on the forward strand.
GAAAACGTATTCTGGATTACATGTTTATTTTCACTGCACTAAAATAGAAAACGTATTCTGGATTACATGTTTATTTTCACTGCACTAAAATAGAAAACATATATTGGATTACATTACGTCTATTGCTTTACATTAGAGATTTATAGTTGTTACTCTGCATGTAAATAATGACTTTTCATGCATATGGGATGTGTACAGTAGTATGATATGTGCAGGGATGAGAGGTACATGTATCAAGTTGGATACAGTGGATATTTATGGAAACTCAGTATGTGGAAGTGTGTGTGTGTGTATATGGGGGTGGTTGTAAGTAGGATTTTGATGTTTGAACATCACTGCCAACACATTTCCTCACAGTGCATTTTACAGTTTATGTGGTTAGTATTCCTCAGGTTTCTTATGCCACTTTCCCCCCTATGCTTTTTTAACCACATCCTACCCAGAGCATATACCACAACCCTGCTGGCACTATCAGCCATGCCTAGAGTGAAATTGAGAATGGAGTGTCACAACTGAAATGTTAGTTGTTGTTTTTTCCACAAAGATTTAATCAGATCATCAGTGCACAAAAGCAAAACAGAAATGGCATTTTAGCATTTTTGCTGCAGTTACATATAGAGGATTAACTAAAATATATGCTATTTTTGTTATTATTATAATCACAAACTATTTATCCTTTTTGTGCTAGTTGTAGGTTCTATTCTCCAGATCAAATGACCAAAGCATCATGACCAACGCCTCAACACATCCTGCACCAGAGGAAAGACACCTGTGTCAACCATGAGGCACTCTAAAGCCTGAGCGACATAACATCTACACTGAGATTTGAAATACATTGTTCAGCTGAACCTGACCATGGCTGTAACTGCAGCTAAAACAACTACAAGTTTTCTCTCCACAACTGCCACGACCACCACAATCCCCTTCCTGTCAACAAGTACAAGCACCAGAGACAATATCACCTCCAGAACAACATTAATGACTGTTACTATAACAACAAATGAGACCAGCTTTAATGCCACCACATTTCCAGAAGCAGTGCTGGAGGGCTCGGGAATGGGAATGGTGCTCGTACCTTTTGGTATCATAACTGTCATTGGCTTAGCAGTAGCAATAGTAAGGAATTATTTAAAGTGTTTTCCATGATTCAGTCATTATGGTTTAATTCTTCTGTCTTAACACATCTAGAATTTAACATAAACTTCTATTGTATAGTTTGGTTACTATTAATGATAATCTCTTTTGTCTTTCCTTATCCTAGATGCTGTATATTCGGAAACGGAAGCGGTACGTTTATAAAGATTTTACTCTCATTTACTTACTTTTACATAACTGCCGAGTTTTCCTCACCTCTAATGTCTTCTCATGCAGATTAGAGAAGCTCAGACATCAGCTCATGCCCATGTACAACTTTGACCCGGCTGAAGAACAAGATGACCTGCTGGAACAGGAACTATTGGACCACGGCCGGGAAGGCAGCCTCACGGGTCCCAATGCCAAGGTAAAGTGGAAAGTGTTTGGTAGATAATGTGCTGCCTTTTAATTCTCTGAAGCATTTATCTCTTTGCAACAGTCTTATCTAGAACTTAAGCCATTCAAAGTCAACAAGTGGTGAAAGGTTAGAAGACCACAAAAGCCAAGATAACCATAACTGATATTCCTTCATGTTCGTACATGGAGAAATGTGAAAAGTCTTGAGCGGTGGCTTAGAATTTATTCAGTGTTTCCCAGCAATAATAAAAAATGTAAATGTTTTGTACCACAGTATCAAAATGTGTTTAGATTAGATTAGATGCACAAGTTATTCATTCATGTTATTCTGAAGTGCCTATTTTTACCATACAGTTTTATAATTATGTTTTAATATAAGCTGCTGATTAATACACTGTCATAATTTTTCTAGGCTATTGTAAGTGTTTGTAAACATAATTTATCTTATGTTTATCTTATTTTCTTTTAAGTTTTAACATTGGCATTACAGTAAAAGAAAAGCATGGTAAAGTATCATCTGTGTGTCCTTTGAACCATCTCTCTTAACCTTTCTCTCCCATAACCTTTATTCTCCAGCATTATTTCAGTATCTCATATAATCTACACAAACCTGATGGGCTAGTTTAGTTAGTTAGTGTAACTAATGATAAACACTTCAAACCCTATTATATTAATCAATATATAATAAAGTAAACACAGGACACAGGTTTTTATCGTTCATCCTACATCATACTGAACTTTTACACCATTTCCTTCAAGCTTCTCCCACTTAATACTTTTATGTCAAATAATCCAAGGGCCAGATGTATAAATATTACAAATGTATGTGTTATCTTTTTACACATCAAATGCAGTGCCATAACACCGTTAATAAAAGGACAATCTAAAGAGTAAAGACAATAGTAGTTTAATAACAATAAATTCTTCCAAATAAAAAACACAAGAACCAATCACTCACTTTTCCCAAAGCTTTAAAATGCATCTGACATGAGATGACAACTAATCCAAATCCAAACTCCCCTGATGAAAAAACAATAGATGGAAAATGTCTCGTGTCTGTTAAAATGTGCCCATATAAACATGAAATACTTTCTTAATTTTAAGACTTTAGATAACATTCCCCTTTTCCTATTTCACACAGTGCTTCTCTGTTTAGCTTCAAATGAAGGGAAAAAAGAGGGAAAGTGCTCAGACTTTCCATAATTTAGAAGGTCTAAGCCTCACTCACAAAGTCTGTGAAGCCTCACATTTGTCCATTGGTTGATAAATGGTTTCATACATTTTTGAAATAAGGGAACCAAGGAAACCATCATTAAGACCAGTACTAACAGAGGGAATGATTTGAGCGTAAAATCTCTTTCAGTGTTTGCATGGACACTTTTAAAACAGTCATGTCAGTCCTGTCCTACTAACATAGTGTGAACATAGACAACAACAAAGACATTTTACTGTTGACATTTTTTACATCTATATTATCCTAAACATGTGACACATGCATATTTTCTTTATATATTTGGCCTCTGGTTCTAACCATTTTCCTTCAAAATATGAGTCCTGAAATCTAGATGTATTAGTTCTAAAACAAGTTACGTTACACTAGGACAAAAAGCAGTGTTTCTTACTACACCATTTTATCTGTCCTGTTGCCCCATCTCCTCTGCAGACTCTCACGACCTCCCAGGGGACCACGCAGAGGCCCAGTCGATTGGTGTTCACAGATGTAGCCAAAGCTCTCAACGCCTAACAGCTCTCTTCCATTAGCTGGTTTTAGTTTGTGAGGGTCACTGAGATACCGAGTGTAGTTCAGGATGGAAAACAAAGGGAAATTGGGACTGTGTTTGGAAACATTTTTATCACCTCTGACACAGTATGTAAAATGGTTTTTCAGACTGAAAAAAAATTATGCATGTATGATAGGGGAGTGTAACAGGAGGCACCACATAGGGTCTTGCACTGTTATCATTTGCCACACAAATGGAATGTGATGCACTTTTCTTAATTCATGTAATTGCTGTTAAATGTTGACTACCTAGTCGGTGAAATTCTTCAGAGATTCAATATCTTCTTCCATGTTTGATTAAAAAAACCTGTACATTTGTGTTATACTGGTTTTGTGGTCTTATGTCTGACAAGCTTGAACACTGGATGTGTTACCATCCTTAAGTGAACTGTCTCTCTTCATTTTGTTTCTTCTTTATTAAGAAATGAAGGTTTGTTTCTGTGTGTATACATTAAAACTATTTAAACATATTAGGGGGAAAATGTGCATGGTTTTAAACAAATCTACAACAAACCAGAGTTGGTAGGTGTGATATTTTATTGATAAGCAATAAAGAAGCAGAAAAACACAAATCACATGGTAAAGAATCATAACACAATATGTATCACAGGTTTGTGAGTTCTACTAATGAAGTGGATGAGGACACATCATTAACAAAGCTACAAAATGGTGTTAAAAGTAAGGCATTAGAGAATATTTCTCAAGTTACACTTCAACTTTTCAATAGTTGAAAATGGATCAAGTACTGTATGTAAGTCTATAACTATCAGTATTATCAAAAAACAACTCTGTTGCCATATAGAGAGTAAATATCCAGACACAGATCATGTAAAATAACAAACACTGACTCAGCTGTAGTTAAGTTAAAAGGCATCCTTCAGGTTGATTTCCATTCACGTATGGTGATATGAATGTAGTGAGATGAGTGGACTACAACAGTACTAGTTTAATTCAAGACATTGTAATCGCCTGCAAGTCTGGTGGAAAAAGTCAGGTACAACTAACATTTCCACACAGATGTCCGGGTCTCGTTTGTTTTCAGAGGTAGTCCAGAGAGCAAAAACGTCAAAAAGTCAATACAGCTGATCAAAAAAACTACAAAAATTAATCGAGCTCATCTGGCAGCAATTTAGTAAACAATGCTGAAATACATAAAATTATTGGGTTACAACATATCAGTGATAAAATAAGCAAGTTTTAGTGGAAAATGTTTGATATATACAGTAAATGATGTAGCTCAATGGTTTAAGCGTCAGACTGGGATGCAGAAGGTTGTGGGTTCAAACCCCGTCTGACTCCTAGTCCAACCCCTACCAGGTGTGTCCCTGAGCCAGACACCCAGTGCTAGCTGCTTGTAAGTCGCTTTGGATAAAAGCGTCTGCCAAGCAAAGTAAAGTAAAGTAAAGTAAATTATGGGTGATATTCAAGTTACATAATAAACTAGTAAGTGATATGTAGGTTAAATATCAACCACGCACGATGATACAAGGACAAAGACCAAATCTTGAGGGTGTCCGTCAATTTAAGTGCTGAAATCCTGACCAATAGAGTCAAAAGAGACTGGAAATCTATTTATATTTCATTTTTACATCAGTTAGTCAAACTACAGAAAACAATGGCCCTGTGAAGTCAAAGAGATCTCTAGTCCTCTAAAATACACTCCTTTCTGTGACTAGTTGTGCTAGTTTATTATTGATTCTCTACAGGACTAATGTACCACTTTTTAAAACAAGAGTGGGACCTCCTTAAAACTAAACAAAATAGTGAATAGAATAATAGAGACAATAGATGACAACCACAGACAGAACAACAGAAATCCTAAAATCTGAACAAATCAAACCTGAATTATCTACCTGGCTTTTACCTGGCCACACTAATCATTTAAAGCAAGACTGTGTAACTTTTGGAAAAATTCCCACTGCTACATCTACAGAACATAGATTTTACTTGATAAACAATGTGACTGTCAGCCTGTTTACTTGCATTTTTGCTAAATTTTGCACTTAGCATTATGGTTACATTAGGACCACAGTGGTCCTTCACCAAAAGATAAATTCCCTGTACTCAGTTACTCGGTTTAGAAATAATTACCCACAACTTTTTTTCTAAAAAATTGTTTACAAAAAGTAACCGTGGTGTTGTCTTGTCTTGTTGTTTTCCCTAACTGTCATGTATTTCAGCACTGCGTGGTTATTTGCTGCCCTTCCTTTCATTTCACTTGAATTAAGAGCATCACACATACAATTTACAGTGTAAGAATCAAAAAATACACAATGTAGTAAAAATCATATAAGAGTAACAGACCCAAAAAAACAAACAAGTATTTCATTAGATTTCATAAGAACTACACCCTAAAAAGCAAGTTTTTTATCAAGTTGTTGTAAACTATTGGCTGCATTTTATTTCCCAGGAGAACAAAACAAGTCTCACTTTATTGTACACTTTTCAAGAAATGACACTGATGCTTTTATTTGTACACCAATAGTAAAATCCTCTGCTGGAGTGTAATGTCTGTGTATTTGTGCATTTGTTTGTGTGTAGGGCTGAAAACCTTTAGTCTGTCTGTGTTGTACATCTGCACAAGAACCTGCGTATGTGTTTACAGTAAGTATTTAAAAAGTGGGTTATTCATTTGTTGGAGATCTTCTGTCTTGCTGAGGTAGAATGAGAGTTTAAGAAACTGAGGGTAACTGAGGTTTACATGAGGTCTTTGTGTCAAGGCATACTGGTAATGTCAAATACAGATCAGAAACACAACAAACACAGCACAATAATTATTACTGAGCAGACTGACTTGTTCCTGAATAGCTTTGTACCTGAGGTTTCAATATGGTGTAAAAGCACTGTAACAGTAAAATCCTGAGCGTGGTTAAATGACACGTCAACACGGTTGTTGACTATAGTATATATGAAGGGTTTTTTTCCAAAACAAGCAATTCACTAAATTTTATCTAAAATAACCTTCTGGTTGGAAGAAAAAAAACTTAATTGAAGTTATTAACAATATTAATACTTTTCTTACACTGACATTTGAGCTAATGTAATCCTACGTTTTTGTTTTCTGACCAAAGAATATGACACATTTCCCGCACAAAAATAATATGTAGCATTTTGGAATAAAACCCTTTCACATCTACTTTCACAAAAATGACTTCAGCGCACCATTTGTATCTTGTAACATTGCTAAAAATGTCTCCATCTTGCTCCCGTTTCATAAGAGGATTCATGACACTTGAGTTAGAAACATGTTTCATTAAGTTTGGTTTCTTTTTGCTTTAACCCCCTTCTCTCATTGTAGCCTGCAACACTGTTCCCTCTCCACTCATTCAAGCACACGGACACCAGCACACTGAGGGGGTCAGGGAAGCAGGCATATTTAAAGAAAGAGGTTGGGTAATGCGTTTCATATTAACAGCTTTGCATAAAGACTGGAAAATAAGAAGAAACAGCTAGGCTGGTTCTGTCCAAAGGTAACAAACAAAAAACTAAATCCACCCACTAGCATCTCTAATATCAATTGCACATTCTTAAACCCAGGCACATAACTCCCTGTAAAACTACACATTGTTGTTTTTACACTGGTATTAACTGGAATTAAGATGTGGGATATAATGTTAATTAGTGACATTTAGACATGTTCATAAGTAGATTTTGGATTGAACAGAGCCACATGGCTGTTTCCCTGCTTCCTGACTTTGTGCTAAGCTAACTAGCTGCTAGCTGTATATTGACCATACAAATATGAAAGTTATTTCCCAAAATGGGAAACAGCTTTCTTAAAAAGCCATATTAATAGATCAAATTCTTTAACTTTAAAACAGAGTTTGTTCTGCAAACTCTTAGAGTGAACCAACACATGTGGCATATGACATTAGATCAGGAGAAATATCCCGCTAGAGAAGAAACCTATGTCTACAATGATTCTTTTTATTTGTGTTCCTGAATCCCCATCATAGATAGGAGTCAGACTTTACCCCTGTTTGTTTGAGGCCAAACTTTGAGGTAGGTGTCCTATCTACTCTCCTTCCTTCTGTGCTAGAACCTGAGATGACGAGGGCTCAGCCTGTGAGGGACCCTCCTCAGCTTCTTCTGATGGGCCCTGGAACAGCAGGGGACCAAAATCAGTTTGTCTGGTATTGCTTGATCGTCTTCGGTCTAGTGACTCATTATGCACAAACTACTGAATCAATATCTGTGAAGGTTCTCAGTCATCCAGGTCATGGTTATCTCAAAAAGGTTTTATCTAAAGCAAACAAGTCAAACAAGTCCAGTTGCTTTGGATAAAACCTTTTTGAGATACTGAATCAATACTAGAGAGAGCACAAGAAAGAGTGTAAAAGATTTCATTGACAAACTGATTGCGTGTGGAGAAGTAGGTCCAGCTGTCAGACCTAGAAATGTGAGGAAGATGACGGTTATGTCAGGAAACCAAGAAGACAGAGGAAGAGAACAGTTAGATCAGGTTTCCACTCTCTGTACTGACTCATTCTTCCCCTTCATGTGCGTGTGTCTGAAAAAGGGAGTCTGTCTCAACGGTTTCAGTTCTCAAAGCATCATAACCTCTTTGACTAACTGCTCAGTGGGGAGGATGCGATAAGGCAGAGAAGGGGCATCAAGTGAACACAACTGGCCCGTTTTGGTGACAGTTGTGCAATGTTTTTTGAAAAATGAAAACAAGATGGCTGAAATAACCAAAGTTTCTGAGAAACACACTGCACATATTCACCAAAACTGGATGCCACGGAAGGATGTTTGGAGGTGTATCTGGGGAATTCAGCACCGCCATCTGTGCATTTCCAAGAACTTGTCAAGGCAGTTTATATAATGTGCAAAGAACGTGCCAAAGCAAATGTTTGGCTATTACAGCATTTTTCTATTAGTTGATAATACATACCATTATATAAGTAAGGACGTTTGAATGCATGCACTAGTTATATACAGAATAAAATAAAATGTATTTTGGCGTAAAACACTGTGATTAAAACTAGTGAAGCTAGTTATACCTACTAAACTGAGTATAAAATATAGAGTGTCCCAACTGGAAACAAGCAGGACATGGTTTGCTGGTTGCAGTGAAACTATAAGAGACACAAAGGGCTTTTGAATGTAGTTTAAGTTTGATGCTGAACATAAGGTCTGTGATTAACACAAGCTTATGATATTTGTGGATGGTTAAATGAGAGCAACATGTGCGAATCAACACTGCAGTTGTACAGCATAAACGTAACTGGTATTAGTCAAAAGGTGCGTGTGACACAAAATGAGATTACTGTTGAACTGAAGCTGAGATAGTATGTGTCAAACTGTTAAGGTGACTCCAGCTTCAGTTTGATGTAATAGTTAAGTATTTGTGCTTGATTTTATAGAGCTTAACATCAAAAAAGAAAAAGAATTCCCCACATTTAAAACCCCTATTCAAATCAAGACACGACGCTTTCTCAGGAAACACATGGCTTAAAGTGCTACATCAAAACAAAACTGTACCCCTCTTCTGCTTTTTAAAGATTTAATTTTCCTCACCTGCTGCTCTTCAGGTGTTTCTTGAACTACTCTCTGGGGCTGCGGGAAAAAGAGCAACAAACATTAATTAAACATGAAGGCAGAGCAACCCTTAAGGAGTCCAGCATGCGCGGGCACCTTGAAGGCTACGGACATACTTATACAATTAACTTCATGAGGTCTGTAATTGTCAGTGATCGCTCCGTACCCATTTCCTCGGTCGCCCACGTGGTCGCCTTTCCCCAACAGGCTCTACTTTCTGAGGAAGAGCAGATGAACGCTCATGTTTTAACAATCATGCCACGTTAATTGCACACTTAAAGAATGCAATTAATAAAACGACGGATATATTTAATTGCTAAAGCTTCTGCAGGTCAGAGGGAAACATTTCTCTCAGAAGGCACAGATGTTTTATTCTGCGCAAACCTTCTAATAACTAAAAGTTACAAAGCTATCCCTTTTAAATGCACAGGTTGGGTGGCCTGCGTGTTCAGTCCTGTCAACAAAATTAAAGTTTACATATTTATGGCACATTGTACTTTATATGTCTCCTCTGAGAAATGCTTTTTTCTAAATCTGGAAATACAGACGAAATGCAGGTTTATAAATGAAATACTTTGCTTTGCTGAAACAGGTTTAGAAAAGTTCACTTCTAGACAATAATGTTTTTTCCAGAGTGAACAACTCAATTTATCTTATAGGTCCCTTCTATGTCTGTTTTTTCCACATGTATATAAAAAGATCGGCTGATTTATTCATCAAAAGCATGTTAAAAATGCAGAAGCCATTCCTACAAATCTTTAGATTTGGATGAAAAGTTGCCAGCAGGGGCAGTGCAGCAACTGTTCCTCCTGATAAAACAGGCTTCCTAAAAAAGTCAAATCTCTCAGATTTAGCAACATTTTAAAGTGCATCTTTAATGTTTTAATTAAAAAAATATATTTTATTTTATTAAGTTCTATAAATATCTCAACCACTATTCTAATCCTGAGAATTATGATTTTCACTTAAATATACACAAGCATTGATTTTGTGGCATTAAATAAAAACTTTTTGAAGTGAACATTAGATCCAGTCCAATCAATGTATCAAAACAAACAGCAGTACTGCACCACAAAAATACTCACTAGTGAGTACCTTTCTTAAAGGTAACATATGTCCTATCAACTCAACAAGAATCAGAACTAAAATACTCTACTTTTCTGTTCTATGTAATATCATGAAATTAGTTTTTATTGCATAATTCCTATGTCAAATAAATGTAGTATAGTAGAAAATAGTCAGTGGAACAGTTAAATAAAGTTTCATCCCCTCAAAACCTTTGTGATGAGTTAATTCAGTACACTGAGTAAATGTAGTTAGGCATCAGTGTCCGTACTAACAGTACAGTAAGAGTGTTTTCTTACAATGAGGCAATTCCTCAAAATCATAACAGCCAATGTCCATCTCTGACCTCTGACTCAAAGGCTGCGTCATAAATACTACACTGAGTTAATAACAGCTTATTCTCTCTATGCTCTCAGCTATTTGCCTTAGACATAAATGTCTAGCTGCCTCACCCTGTCCCACAAAAGACACAAGTCTTCACATTTAGGGAAATATGACTCTCAAAGCTCTGATTCACTGAGACATTTAACACAGACGCACTGGATGGATAAACCTGTAAGGGTCATATGCAGTATGTTAACTAACAATAAACATGAAGACAGTTGACCTTTCTTCTATTTTCTAAATTTCTGATGATGATGTCAACCCTTCATGTGATTACAATTCTAACACTAAGGAGCATTTAATATCTCTGATCACTTATAACCTTCAGTGCAGTTCTGGGGCCTTTGTTCTTGCTGCCTTTTGGACGTCCTCTTGGTCGCTTTGGAGTCGGTGGTCCAACAGGCTCCTGTACAGAAAGAGAGGATGTAGAGCCATAACTGACACGTGAAGGATGATTGTTTGTGTGTGTTTGTATTTTCTGCAGATAGAAAACACAGACGAACAATCACCTATCTGTGTTTTCCTAAGTGACTTTTTAATACTTTTTAAAAGTTTAATAATACAGTTGACAGTTTGAAGTAAGAGACAGGGCTGATCAGTTAGGGTCCAACCTGCTGCAGTTTCCGTGGCCGACCTCTGCCCCTGCGCTGAGGCTCAGGAGGTGACTGGGCAGTGCTCGTCTGGGGAGAGGGCTCTTTGGTCCCACTGTTACTCATGTCTGTCCACCTTCTTCAAAATGTGTGGGCATCAAAGCTCGCAGGAGCAGCCTCGAGGGCTTAAAGAGGAAAAGACCTGAGTAACACGAGCTGAAGATGAGAGCAAAGAAACGTGAATACATAACAACTCAATGCATTTCTGCAGAAATTAAGCAATGTAGGGTATTCAGCACTTTTTATCACTTTAATATTTTCCTTTTACACTATTTCTACAGTGAGTACTACGGTTTAATCTATCACTGAAACTGTAATGCAGAATCCCAGAGAAGCTTTTTCCAAGAGCAAGCGTGGGAACTGCTTGTATATAAGCCTTGGCACCGGGATCATCGGAACACAGACAGGGGTCTGGCAAATGCAGGGAAACATGAGAGCGTTGTGCAGTGACTAAAAGTAGCACAGATATTCACAACTCAATCTACCATCCAAAATCTGTATCTACTGTACTGTACACTCTCTTTCCAAGTGCCCTCTGTGAGGTATTTTCTCAATGGGTTTCTACTTGTGGTAGGCGTGGTGATGCTGCTACAACTTTATCTGTAAAACGACTGTAACTTACACTTTAAGTTAGTGCACAATCCCAAAAACGACTACATGCACAATGTCAGTGGAAGAAATCACTACAATGTGACACCTATAGTTGCAGCCTATAGTTGATTTAGAGCTGCAATAATTAGTTTATTAACTAGTAGATCATTGTACAAAATAGTGCTCTGCAGCTTTTTGATAATCAATGAATCACTTAAAAAGCAAAAATCTCTGGTACCAGCATTTTAATTTTAAGGCTTTTCTGCCTGAATGCTTCTCATGTGACATTAAACTGAATCTCTTTGGGTTCTAAACAGAAATAAGAGCTATTTTTGAACTTGGACGAGGACACTTTCTTACATTTCTAACAACGATTTATCACGAATAGATCCAAACTGCTACTTATAGCCAGAGCCAATGATGAAGTCACAAAAGCAAAGTTTTTTTTATTGACAGCACAAGTGGCTTATCCTAGCAGCACACACACTGTACACCGTGCAGCGTTACGCTGCATTAGGAAGTGAGCATTTACTCCACTGTTCCTGCTGGAGCTCAACACTTCGACCCACTGCTGCGTGCAGCGCGCTGTGGGATCGCCTGGCTCTGACGGCCAGCACAGCCCATCGCTGGAGCAGGAAGTCGCAGTGGTTTGAGTTGGTCGAAGCGATTTAAAGCCGAAACGAGACGCACGACGTGGTTTGGTCGCATCGGAGCTCGTTTCGGAGCAGGACAACGAGCGTCCCTCACTTCTCCTCCTGCAGCAGCAGCAGCAGCAGCAGCGGAGGACCGTCCGCTCCACTCCTCCGTGTGCCCGTCAGCTACGGGACTGAATGTACTTTCTGGATACGGGCGGCAATTGCAATCTAAAAGAAAAGCTCCTTATTTACTGTCCTTCTCGAAAGATGCGCGAAGCCCTCCTGAAGCTGGAGCTTCGTGACTTTGGCTGAAGCGACTGGCACATGTTGACCGAGGCCATCGGCGTGTGAGCGCTCGCCACACCGCATCTCCCTGCTTCCATCACTTGCGCAATCGAGCTCAAACGTGCGGGGTTTAGGAGTGATAGCAGGTCCGAACCAGGAGTCGGCAGGAGCTGCACAAACTTTACCCAGGGGGCACAAAGGCGAGCGACACAGGTGCAAAAGCTGTGCTCGGGAAGCGGGCACGGCACATATAGCCCACATACATCCAGGCTATAGGCTCCATGTTCAGCCTGAGGGTTCCTGCTCATGCAGGCAGCGCCAAATGCAACACAATGAGAGCCGAGGCTGCTCAACTTACCTTCAGTCGGTCCGCAGTTTCACCTGGAAGTTCGCACAGTCAGCTCACTTTGTGCTCCTGCACAACTATGAAAATCTTAGTGTATCGACCGTCTCATTGGCTGAAATGAGAGAGTAATCTCTCTCTCTCTCTCTCTCTCTCTCCCTCCTTCCCTCTCTCTCTCCTCCTCTAATCGGAAATGTGTGTGACCCCCCCAGACGTCCAGTCACGAATACCCCAGTTGCAGTATAATGGGGGGTTGTAGTGAAGCAGTTTGCATTGCATACTTTCTCTATTAAAGCATGTTTCAAGAAGGAACGAAGGAGGGTTGAAACATAGGACCCCGCCCCGAAAAGCTCACCGGACCACCCACTGGAGAGAGAAGGAGACGGGCATCAGACAGGAGGGTAGAGTCTGGTTCCGGGGTTCCCAAACAGGGGCCTGGGAAGTTCCCCACACAAGGCAGGACGAGGTTTGCTTCAGCAGAAGTGATAGTGAGATCACAGTGGGGAGAGAGATGTTTGACTGCCCACCTCCAGCGTTAGAGTAACGCTGCGTACTCTAAGTCACAACACAGGACAGAAGGATCTGAGAACAGCAGTCTGACTTCAGTTTGGTTCATTTACTTCTGCTCCACACGCAAGCAAACAGTGCAAGAACACACACGTACGTCTGTTAATTCTGAATTATACATAATCTCACATTTTATTATTATTATTTACTTATATATTTGACGTTAAACTATCAAAAATCAAATCTAGAAATCCCAGATCACGCAGCGAACATGGCTAAGTTAAAATTATACCTAAAACATTTTGGTTGTTGTGATTTTAAAGCAGTAACTTTAGAAATGTGCAAAAACCTAAATACTGGACATTTTTTGAACCACATTCCAGGGACAGCTAATACTGAACTGCAGAGTCATGGAGTCATGTCAGGTGAGTGTGCTGGCACAAGCCCAAAATATAAAGCTTTACGTTGCAAAGTGAAAGCACAGAACTCGAACAGATTACAGTTTCATTCAGTCCGTTTCACACGTGAATATCTTGAAACTGCTGCATTTAAAATCATACAATTAATCTATGCAAACTGTTTATCTCCTTCAGCCTACACGTGATTTCTCAAGTCATTAGGAGGATAACAAAGAAAACATTTGCATATATTTCTAGAAGCGTTTATTTTTTCTAGAAGCGTATAAAACATTTGTCTTGGGTTTCCCAGAAGCTTTTCAGTTGCACAGAAGTGGTAGTCATATATGAATTTGATTAGTCATGCATTATAAATATTACTAAATGAAACGTAACAGAATGACACCAAAATCCTAACTGTCAACCTGTCACTTTCTAATGTTGCATAAGGCAGACAGATCATTGGCCATCATTAGTTAGAGGAGCACACTTCAGTCTTTTACTTTCTATTTCTGCACAATACCCAGAAACATACGTCTTGTGTTGGCCAAACTGAAAAATCAGTTAGAAAAACCAAGAGAAAGCAAATGAAAGATAGAAATAAGAGAGAGATCGGGGAATGTTTGCATGAGAGAAAAGTTGTGACTTTGTGTGTGCGCGTGATAGAGAGAGATCGTTTAGTAGCCTTCTGCAGGCTGGTGTGTCGGAAATTCGGTTGGACTCTGATCTTGAGGTTTATTTAAGCTGAATTCCGTGGGCTCATCAGGACCGGGTTATAAAAATCCTCCTATAGAACTAGAAAGAATGTGCAGCGCATACAATTCTGCATAAGGCACAAAGGCATGTCTTTAGAGGTGGGGGCAGGCATCAAAAGACAGGCAGAGGAGGGATTTCTTTAGAGGCTGGGGGCAAAGAAGGTATTCTGGAGCTCCATTCAATGCCAGAGAGAGGAGGGGAGGTGTACAGTTTTGTGGTAAAGGGTGCATTTTCAGGGGATGCTAGGAACTGTGCTGTAACTCCCTCCACCCTCCACCCCTCCCCACTACCCCCTGAACTTCCTCTGTCATTGGAAGTTAATTAGCTCCCCCACTCTCAACCATATACGGACAAAGTAGCTTTGATCCCTGCATCTTTTAGTTTAATAAATAACAAGCAATTGCAGCACTACCATTCATCATTTATAGACAGTACATTAGCATTTAATATAATGCTTTTCCACACACTTTAATGTAATTGTTAGCAGATTTACACATTTATTTATGTAAAAAAAAACTATAACTGCTTTTATGAGACAAATAAGTGGAGACTAGCGTATAAACAATGAATAACTGTAAGTGAAAAAATGCTTTTCTTATATCTGCTTACAACTACATTGAACTGTCTTGTTATGCTCTAAATATTCTGCTTATATGTGCTAAATACTGTATGTGGTCCTTAACGTAAGTAAAATTTTATACAATCATGTTTACATGCAAAATTTTCTATGAAACAGCAGCCTTTAAACTCATATAATGAGATCTAATGATACATGTTACTGCATTATTTTTAATAGTAGAAGAAAAATCAGTGAAGAAGAAAAATAGAAGTTTTGATCAGTCCTTTTGTTGGAAATGTCTCTAAGCCATCTCCATGACCTTCTTTATCCAGTCCACATACACAGAGACACGGATGAAGATGTTGGGCTGCCCTGGGTGTCCACAGCGCCTCATGGGTATGATCACACCCTCAAGTACCCAGCACTCGCTGGTCTGACACGACAAAGGGCCTCCATAGTCTCTCTGCACACACACAGGAACAGCACTCTGGAGTCATTATTTGTCTCTGTTATGACTGACTGTCTCTGCTGAGGTTGGAAACATCTTGCAGTCACATCTTGTCTATCTCACCTCCATTATCCATTAATGACTGTGTTAGACTTATTGGAGCACATAAACAGCTTTGCTTAAAACTACTTTCGCCATCAATATTTTTTATTTTTAAAGTACTAATTCTCACAACTTTAATTATTAATATTTAACCACAGCCAATGAGTGATTAGCTTAGCACAAAGACCAGTAACAGGAGGAACAGCTAGCCTTGTACTAAACCACACAAACATGAACCACCAAACAGTTTGCCTATGGCTCACACCGTCCCACCCTGATTTTACACCGGCTAGCAGCTGGCTAGCTTAGTCTAGCACAAAAACTGCAAAAGCCTAGGCATATGAATTCTGTATGAATTAAACAAACAAGCTATACAGCAGGGGTCTCAGACTCGCGGCCCGCGGGCCATCTGCGGCCCCCGGGACCGTAATTTGCGGCCCCCGTCTTAA
>JAUMHF010000021.1:12759297-12802466 GCA_032359275.1 Microctenopoma steveboyesi
TAATATAATATCTATAATACCATCTTTTTTCTTTCTGAATATATTGAAGAAATAATAAAATAATTCTACATGCACAACTCTTGCTGTACCACAGAAGCCAAGTGGAAATTGAAATGAGCCACACAAAAAGAAATTAAATAATCAAAAGCATTTTAATTAACCTTTAATTAACCTGAAACCCTGTGAGACAATGCAGTGCTTGACTTACTGACAAACATCTGTGCATTTTAAACACATTTACTCTTAAATCAAAGAGGATCATTGGGGCAATTCCGAAATGTCTGACAATTTGGAAAGTAATTTGCACAAACAACAAAAAGGTGATTTCTCTAAATTTAATTACAGCGACTTAATGAAACTCCTTAATTCCACTGCGACTCAATTTAGCATGTGTCCTCTATGTTGCCAGAAGGAACAAACAACAGAAACAAAGGAGGGAAACCAACAATCAGTGATGACTAATCTAACAACCCTATGCTAAAATATACTAAAATATATATTAGAAACATTTTTTAGTGTGCAAATAACAATTATATTAAATGACCAACATACCTTCTAGTTATTTACTTACCTGATCTTGATCTTGTGATATAATCACAAAATGTTTGGTTTTATCCAATCAGCTGCCCTCTAATAAGTTCTAATCATGTTATTCTTAATTCTATAACTTTATTATTATTTCTAATAGCACTACTATAAGAAAATCAACATCTTACTGCACTTTCTGATCTCGCAGTTCTCTCGCTCAACCTCAGGGTCTGTGGTGTAACACCAGGGCACTGGAGAGGCATCAGGATTACGGCAGTAGTTATCATCCAAACTCTTATCTGGATACCTGAAAATGCATGTGATGTAAAGTCCACAGGATCAAATAGAAGCATTTAAACTGTGTAGATACTGTAGTTTCCATTATTAATAATTTCTGGTGAATTAGAAACACGACAGGTGATGTAGTAATGATGTATGAGTACTTTTCAGGCTGGTAGATGTGTTGATGAGGGTACTGCTGGTCCCATCTCTGACACTCTCTGCCGCTCACAGTGTGGTCAACCTGCCCTCTGTAGTCCTCTCCATTACACGTCATACATACCTCTGCAAATTACAAATTACACAAATGGTGACAAAACATCACTTAAATAAAGGGTCCCAAAGGTTCTAAACAATTACTATGAGAGTACCAGAACTTTTTGTAATTTCTTAGGAAAGATCCTGGAAAATAAATGTTAATACTTCTAATTAGTACATTACAGTCCTTTTAATTAGTAGTTTAAATACATAAAAAATACTGTAATTACACCCTTTAGCCAGTAAATATGAGGTAAACTTCATGTCAATTGTGCAACATGTAAAAAATAGTAAACACATATATTAACTTGAATTTAAAACTTTACCATAGTTTAATATAACCAATTTTTTTCTTAAAAACCCAAGAAACTGTATTTATCAGCTTAAATATCTTTTTTTTGCTGTTGTCAAATGTCCCTATAATTTGTAGCAAATTACATATTTTGTAGACACTGAACAAACACTTTTTTTTTGCTCCCATCTTTCATGAGCTGAACAGAACGTTTTACTACATACACAAAAGACCCATGAGTCTCATATATTATCTCAAATCTGTCTACATGTGTGTTAGTGAGCACTTCTCCTTTGCCGAGATGATCCATCCAATAACGCACGGCACCATGTTGCAAGGATCTGTACACAATTCCTGGAAGCGCAGCTATTGACGAAGAGTGGACCAACATTCCACAGGGCACAACCTAATCAACTCTATGTGATGGAGATGTGGTGCCCTGCGTGAGGCAAACAGTGGCCACACCAGATACTGACACGTGCAGACAGATTTGAGAACAATATTTCTACATACACAATATGTCTCTTGTGTATGTAGTCAAATTTTCAGATGTTTGAGTTCAGCCCATGAAAGATGGGAGCAAAAACCAAAGTGTTGCGTTTATATTTGTTGTTCAGTGTATTATTCAGAAATGAGCATGTACCATCTTTGCACTGGTGGATGTTGCAGCTTTCATAGCGTCGCTCAGGATCTGTGGTGTAGCACCACGGACCAATACGATCACCATCTGGATTTCTGCAGTAGTTCAATTCCAGGCCATTAGCGGGTGAAGGAATCCACCTGAGACAAAGAGAGAGTTTTACAGAGAGTGACAGACTGAAATATACAGAGGGACGTTTACAGGGACAGGAAAGAACTGGACAAATTAACATAAACATAAATCTGAGTGAAAACCACAGATGAACCAACAAAATATACAAAAGACAGATTGTCACTTTTGCTATTGAACTCAAATGGTGACATCTAGATCAAAACGCGTTAAAATATAGTCCTGCTGCTTCATTCTACATTTGGATTTGACTTTCACCAAGTTTGGGTGTAGACCTTTAAATTCACTTAAAGATAAAACAACTACTTAACGTTTAGTAGGATAAAATCAATGTTTGAAAAGTGTCTCACCTGTGGTCATGGGGAAACTTTGACCACCACTGTTGGCAAGTAAGGGCACTTTTTGTGGTGAAAACCTTCCCCCTGTAGTCCTCCCCTTTACCCACGATGCATTTCCTGACGTACACTTCAAAACAAAAACAATCAATTGGCTCCAGTTCTCATTACATTTTTGCAGTGTCACTCAACAGATTAATACACGTGAATCTTACCCTTCTTCTCATAAAGGTCACAGTTTACATTTCTCTTCACCTCTGCGTTGCTGCCATCACCCACCCAGGGCAGATGTTTACATGTGACAGTGGGACGAGTCTCATAGTTGAACGCTCTGGTAACAGTGATATTTGACAAGGACAATTCAAACTAATTATTATTATTATAATGATATGATTTACATCTGATTATAACATTAACGACTGATATGTGTAAATGTGAAGTTAAATGGTGCCAGAGCACGGAGACAATAATAGAGGTTTCAGACAAAGTTAGGTCAAGATTCAATTAAATAGAAACACCAAAGGTGAAAAATTCTTTAAATGTTTTCCTGTTTCTTCATTTGTAAGCTTCACAACCCCAATGGAAGATTGCTAATTCATGTTGTGATGGCACAGACGGGTGCTGTGACTAGTCAAATGTCATTATGAATATATAAACATATATATACTTGTTATCATCAAAGGTTTTCTTGAGTACAAAACAAGACAATTTTTTTACTTTTAATTTCTTACAAATCTATATCTTCAATCAATCACTCAGTAGTGATTTGGAAAGAAAAACAGATTGTTGCCAGAATAATAAGTAGTGCAATGAGGGATTAATAACTGTATACGTTTGTGCTTCATTACCATAAAGTGGTTTGCATAATCTTGTCAAACTTGATTTGTTTACAACATGTCTGATCATCAGCTCATCCCTGCCCCATTGGACCTCTCTGCAGAAATCTTATCATGCGCTCAGACCTGAGCAACAACTTTGGCGACTACAACGTTAATAGGAATCCATAAACGATGGGTACATTTCACATAGATATGGATCAGTGAAGTTTTAATGCATGATTGGGGAGTTTCGGGGCGATACCTGCAGTCCAGTGACTGGGAGCAGCGAGTAGCGCAGTCCTCCAGGTTCACACCGGGTAAGGACGACACGCGCGCTGAGTTCCAGGAGGTGGGAACCAGCTCTCTGCCCTCGGAGCGCTGGAAGTCATTCAGGGGACTGCGGTACCCTACGTGTTCACAACACAGCCACAACAAATGTTTCTACAAACGTGCACATCGGTTTAATGTGAGCGTTTGGGCATGAGCCTGCTCACATATAACCTTTGGACCAAAAAAAAGCACAGCTGGTCACCTCAGCCACCGCCACTACTGTAAGCACAACTATCATCAGTTGCATAATAGTCTCAGTAATCACAGTTTATTCACTGTTTTATAATACCACCGACGTTAGCTCTCTTTAAACAGACATTTACACTACATCTGCTTCCAAAATACATTTTAAAACAACAACACAGAAAATCAATAACGTGACTCATCTCAAATTAAAGGCAGGGATCCTAAAACTTTCTTACCTGAGACCAGCCCGACAGCCAGAAGAAACCAGGACAGAATCCCCTTCATCGTTTGATGATGATCAATCACTCTCTTTTACTATATTTTTATAACACTATGTATAAGTATATCCACAAACGGAGATCTTTTGGCAATTTGATGTTGAAGGTCTAAAAGATTAAACGCTTTCTCATCAGGACTATCTGCTAAAACAACAAGTCGTGCAGTTCTGAATTTAGTCTGAGAAGACTCAGTCTGAGAAGGTCTTGACTGACACCCCACGAGCCACAGGCGAACTGAGCCTTTACTCAGACCGAGGCCGCACTCCCCCAAAAACACCCAATCAATACGCGCATTAATCATTAATGAGCAGGGGCACATGAATACTCAGATGTCCTCCACATCACTGTGTCCTGCACACACACACACACACACTTCGCACACACACAAACCAATTCTCCCCACAAACGCTAGACGTCAGTAGAATAATTTCTGGATGTTTTTTTTCCCTCCAGTTTTTCCGGGACATAAAGTGAAACTACAGCTGGTTCCACTGCTGCTCGCTGCTTTCAGCCCGGTCAGATCAGTCAGGTAAGAGGAGAGGAGGTGGGTTATTCTCCTATCGTGTGCGTGATGAAGAGCAGGAGCACAGAGAGGAACTCGATATTACAATTAGAAAGATCTACGGTGGACTTCGATCAGATTCGAGCAAACTTTGAATCTGGAAAGCTGGGACTGAAGAAAGCATCTGTTGAAATGATATAACGATGGGCAACATGTGAAAGCTCCTGTAAACGTCTGGTCACAAATGAACAGGAACACCACACAGAAATGTTCTGACCGGATTAATGATTAACCTTTGCTTGGGACTGTGCCGGAAGCAGGGCCGGACCAAGCTTCCCCGGGGTCCTGAGCAACACAAGGGCTTAGACACCAAAGCACAAACTTATTTCAGTACACACACACTCACAGCTCAGCAGTGTTGTTTACATGGCACGTTTTTACTCATCTCTGGCTTTTTATCTGATATAGTGGTAAACTCAGCGACAGACGTTTCAGGTACACATAATATTCAAAGGGATATTGTACTAATTGGGATACTGAGTGTCATAGACGACTAAAAGTACCAAAATAAACCAACATAAAATGCATTAACTCTAAATGTGTTCATTATTTTGAAATTAATTACAATTAAAACCACATATTCATCTAATTATGGTGGATCAGATTTCACCTTACAGGAAAACTGCTGTCTTAAAGATCAGTTTGAATAAAACACTAACAATAATAATAATTATTATTAGTATTTTCCATTAAAAGCTCTTTCTAAATCAGGAGCCTAATAATTTTAGTTTTTAATTTTTTATTTTTTTATTTTGTGATTCTTTCAATGTCAAACTAAATTGCTGCTTTGTTTTTTTTTTTTTTTTAGGATGTCAGCTGTTAAAATGACAGAGGGGCGTGTGCAGGTGGACAGCTGCAAAGCCCCACTCTTCTACAGACAAAGTGAGCCTGCCTCAGGGGATGTGAAAATGGCAGTTTTACTCCTTCACGGCATCCGTTTCTCATCAGAAAACTGGCTGAATATTGGCACTTTGGAGACTCTGGCCAAAGCAGGCTGCCGTGCAGTGGCCATCGACCTGCCAGGTGAGTCTGCAGGGAACAAACTCTGCCTTTCTTACTACTTCACACAAGTCTGGATTGATGAACGAGTGCCCTGTAGTCAAGTCCTCCAAGGGAAACAACAGCCCAAGATTACTGTCGCATCACTCCTCCATTAATATATCTTACAAAATGTAATTTGTTACATGCAGAATAAATAACCAGTTTAATTGAGGCAATTTGGACATTACACTGTGAGAATATTTATCCAGAGTTATGTAAACGTGAGGGATACACACATACTTTCTGAAGTAAACAGTCTCTGAACATATTCCACTACCAATTACTTGAATACTGGTTCTGGAGTTTTAGAGCATCTTTCCTCCATTGCTTAGCACTTTTATGTAATTATATAATTACATCCTTGGAAAGTATATGGCACACTGAAGTTAAAAATATCCACACCATGTTTGTGAGTTATGGCGTGACTCAAAGAATGTGTCCCGTATTTCAGTGCAAATTGCAGCACTTGGGTTTTAAGTGTTACTAGCGCAGCACCTTAATTGTCTCCATGGGTCGTGTTTCAAAATCACCACTGTTGCTGGAACTGCTGACTGTGTGTTACTACTCATATTACAGTAACTAACTCTGTCTGAGAACCGAGGTACTTTGTTTCCCTTTTCTTTACCTCATCAACTCGCCCACAAGCGTTCCTTCAATAATCAATTCAAAGTTCTCTCTTCTTTTCCACCCGATGTCTTCTGCCTTGTCGGACTGTTCACAGGACTCGGCCAGTCTAAGTCAGCGGAGGCCCCGGCACCGGTGGGGGAACTAGCCCCTGCTGGTTTCCTGAAGGAGGTGTGTGAGCAGCTGAGCCTGAGCCCGGTGGTGGTGATCAGCCCGTCTCTTAGTGGGATGTACTCCCTCCCCTTCCTCTTTCAAAACCAGGCCCTGATACGAGGCTACGTCCCCGTAGCTCCCATCTGCACTGACAAATTCACAGCAGAGCAGTACCAGAGTGTAAAGGTACAGTCTGAGGATACCTTATAGTTTCCTCCCATAATAAAACGTATTTTACAGTATGCATGCTCTTTATTTGCTCTTTATAAGATTCAGCATTTGTTTGTCAAGTCCAGCACCTTACGCGCCCCTTTTTAATTGAAATGTGTTACATGCTACGAGAGGAGAAGATATGATGTGACTTTATCATTTCAGACCACTGGCTTCCATCCTTCCAACTCCAGTCTGTTTCTAAATGAGATTTCTCAGATTGCAAACCAAGTTTAGACGCACAATCCATGAAGGAGATGCGTGTTCATCCCCCCAAAACAAACAAACACATGTCTCATAGTGGATGAACAGTAAAATATCACAGAACAAAAGCAGTTATCAAAGCAAAACGAGAGTGTGATTGCAAAATAACCAAATGCTAAAAGCATACAGTTAATGAAGAAGAATCAAAGTGTTGCATAAGTACTGTATTCAGTTATAATTTTAAAGTAATCGTACTTCACATTTCTATTTTCAGTTCTTTTTACTCTACTACTACTTTTTATTTGACCATCTGACTGTGCTGTACCCTCTCAGGACAGGTCATAATGAGTATTAAAGCAGATCACCATGTCGTAAAAAGTATTTTAAATTATTCCTTTAGGTGTATAAAGTATTCATTCAAAGAGAATAAATGTAAATGTGTCTTCACCAGGTCCCTTCGCTGATTGTTTACGGTGACCAGGACACTCAGATGGGAGAGCTGTCGCTCCACAACCTCAGCAATCTGGCCAATCACCGTGTGGCGGTGATGAAAGGAGCTGGTCACCCGTGTTACCTGGATGATCCAGACACTTGGCATAAAATCCTCATAGACTTTCTTAAGGCGCTGTGATTCTCTTCGCCGACTTGTGAAAAGATTCTCAATCACACACACATGAAATGAGTCACAAGAATAAACACATTATTAATTGATTAGAAGCTGAAGCCAGAAACCTCCTCCTGCATGACCCGATTCTGACTTTTTAATAATGTCTGTAATGAAATTTGAAATCTTTAGGAGACACGCTTTATTCAACCTCCCGGATTCAATCCCAAAATACAATCAGAATTCTAGGGCACTTAGGAGAGGTCCAGACCATCATTAGTGTATATATATCTGTGATTAATGCACGTGACCCTCGTTTCTTAAAAAATGAAGACAGACATGTCGTAAATGTGCCAGTGTTTCTTGACATTTTCCTGCTCAATCTCAGCTATGGCACCCTGACAGATGGAGCAACATACAACTGTGCAGAAGATTGTCTATTTATTGTAATTTGCAAAATTGTGAACGTCTCCTCTATTACGGTTTCATGAAAACGTATGATTAATCTTTTATACATTTTATATCTAACCAAGCACATGAATTAATCCCCAGCTGTGTTTGACGGAAAAACACACCACACGCTGAAATGAAGTGAAAAATATGAACATTATTTAATAACTGATTCTCTGTAATAAACAATTTGAAAATATTTTACAAGGAGTCACAGACACAATATTTTACAAATTTTGCCCTCTTCTTTTTAAGCTTCATCTGTACAAAAGAATGGAGTGACATGGACCGGTGTCCAGAAAAGAAGGAGCGACATCTTCCACACACACACAAACATTCACACTCACACGTACGAGAAAATTAAAAAAACAAAAAGCTAAAGAAACATTTTGACTTCATTTCTCAAACTTCAACAGTGCTGTATTCCTATATATTATTTTAAACTTCACTTAAAATTCGACTGATTTTACTCTGTTTTTTACTCTAAATGTTATTTTTTTCCACACACTTGTCAAACATGGTCACATAGCACCAGACTACAGACTACAGAATCACATACACACGTGTCTTTCCCACAGAGACCCACCAACACAGATGCAGCAAGGGTCAGGAGGGGGCTTTATGAAAACCCTCCCTTACTTATTTTAGGGTCGTGATCTAAAGCGAACCCCTCCCTCTCATCCCCGAGCTGGTCCAGTTTATTCTTTTTTTTTGGCAAAAGTAAATTTGTCAAACCACAGAAATCATGTGTGCCCCTTTAGAAGACATTTTCCGTTGGGATTCACACACAGATGCCACTACATGATTCCTCCGTGACCTTCTCTTTGACAGGCCCGTGCTGCTCTGTGGAGACCCACTCCCTGAGCTTGCCTCTAACATCCCGCCTGCTCACAAAAAAACACCTGGGAAGTGACGTCCTTGGCTTACTTCTGCCTGGTGCTTGACATCTCCCAGCTGGGCATAAATAAGTGCCAGTACGTGTTTGCTTATGTGTGTGTGCATAATGTCTCGGTGCAGGTGCACAAACTGTAGGCCTAGACATTTACGAATATGTGTGAGACTGCATACAAAGTCAGGAAAAGAGAGGAAGTTGCAGGGGGTACATTTCCACAGGCACGTGTAGCGTTCATTTACAGACAGTGGAAATAGGGAAATACAGACAGAATTAATGGCACAGAACAGAGACAAACAAATGCCGAAAAAGAAAAACTGCATCCGGCATCCCGTGACCCGGCTTGCGACCTACACTCAAACGAGTCCAATTGTGAATTCTTGTTTTGAAATGTTAAAATGTTTTATTTGGGGGAGTCTAATTTGTCCAGAGCCGTGCTGCAGTTACTGTGCCAGCATTTATTTGTCACATCAAATAGTACCAAGGACTATACAGTGTGTAAAGGTTCAGATTGTTGTGTGAATCTTCCCACCTAAGCAGTATAGTAGGTTTTGAGTGGGTGGTGATGATCCAAGGGTGGTGGTTTCTTCAAATGTACTCCCACCCACTTTCAAGCAATTAATCAAACAGGCATCAGTCAATAATGAGTCATTCCAAAATGTAAAAACACAAAATTAGAGCCCACTATAGTACTTACTGCAGAACACCAAGAAAACCAGTGGAGTGAGTGTTTCGGAGGACCTATTTGTGTCAACACGTGCATGAGGATGGGGAAACGTCAGAGCTCTGTAATGTGTCATACTAAGGCATTTAGAGAGGCTTTCCTAACGATGGTGCATTTGAAACAGAAAACACAAATGAACTACACATTCTTTCAGATACCTCTGCTCCGAATAGCATTTAGGCAGACTGATGATTAGAGTGGATTATTTTTGTTTCAGTAAAATCCCCCTCCCTCTCCCCCCACCCTACAACACCTCTGGATTTTGACCACTGCAACATAGGAACATGGGAAAACAGCTATGACACCACAGCTGTCATCCCTCATTCACTCCTTTTAAAAGACATTCCCTTTCAGGAGTTTGAATCAAACTAACGGGCACACACCCCACACACACACACACACACACACACACACACACACACATATGATTCAGACAGAACTATAGCAGATAGGTGCCTCTAAATATGCTTTATGGCCAGTGAGGTGGCTGTGTACTGATAGTGTGTTATAGCTCTACACATGGCTTTGTAAAGGAACGGTATAGTAACTCCATATGATGGCAGTCAGGTGGCTCTCACACCCGAGAGAGCAAATACTGTACATTAAGCGTGAGCAGGTCAGTGGGATGGTTCTGTGTGAAGCTACTTCTATAGCAAATGGATTCAATCTCACCTGTTAACCAAAGCCTCAGAGATGGATGATATATAGAGGTACTATACAGTCGCTCTACTGGTACACAGCTGATGCGATCCAAAACAAAGTGCATCAAGGCACTATGAAACAGGGCGGCTCCTAAACACGGGAGTTTAAATGACTTTCCCCACGTTGTAATAATCAGATGACAAGCGGTGATGGATTACAGCCTGACTACTCCTGTATGTGATCACCATATTCAGCGGCCTCTGCTGCACTTTTGCTGTAAATGTTGATAAGCCCCTATCCCCCAGCAGCGATTGGTTTTGAAGTTTGAACAGCATCATTCAGAGCCCCATTACAGAAGAAAATGAAGAAACAAATGAAAGAAACTACTATGAGACGGTCATGAGGCAGAGATCTTGGTGTGTCTGTCATGTGAACAGAAGTAACGCACATGTACAGACTGTAATAAGGAAGGTTGGTAAAGGTTACTGGAGAAGCCTCACGAGGGTTGGCAGAGGTGAGCTTTCGCATCGTGACTGCAGGAATTTCTTTCTCTCGTTTGTTTTTTTTAACATCAGTCTAAACCAGAGGTCAGAATGGTTGATTGATCATAAATACTACACGACAGCAACAATGCTCCCGATCAAACAAGCAGGAACCGAACACTGATTCGTCAGTGGTGCTGAAGCCAGATAGCAGTAGCCTTGAATAGTAAATAACTGGGAAAGGTATTTCAAAAGTGTTATTACCATCATGTAATTACAATAGTACTCAGTATATGTCTTTTAAGAGCAATAATCTGTAATTAGGAGCCGCACAAAATGAATCAGCGTTCAGTTTCTCAGCTTCTCCTCCTCTTCCCACAGTTTATCCTAAATCTAAATCAGAAGCTGTTTCCTCTTCATGTTTTGGCTATAAAAATAAGACCACATGAAAGCCTATCTCATTTTGGCAAGTAGATATAGTGCATAAATTAATTGGTTTTAAGTTAACACCTAACAACTTCCTTTTCATATTAAAACCTAAATATACTGTATGTTTGGAATACTCATCACTTCAGCATTACACTTGACGTTTTGTATACTTGACAGTTCTTTTTTTCTGTTATTTTTCTTTTATGGTGGCTATTAGTGGCTGAATGGTCCGCAGCCTCTGATGTGAGGCGAATGACAGAGCAGCGAGACTCTGAGATGCAGGAGAGAAGCAGAAGTCCCATCGTCTGTCTGACTGACAGAGGTGAGAGCGGACACACGGCCTCCACTCTCCAGTCTGTGAGGCGGGAGGTTTGTGACGGAGACATCAACGTGTCCTTATTCCCCCCTCCCTTTGCCTGGATGGTCGCGGGGGATTTGTTTTCTCTTTTCAGACGTTGTTTTCTGATGATCCAGGTGGTGCGGTGGCACCGCGTCTTCCTGCCGATGAAGGTTAACTGGCTGAGGACACACGTCCGGCAGTTGTCACTAAGCGACACAAACTGAAGCGAACTGGGTAGCGCGACACTCAGGGCTTCCAGCTTGCTGTGATGGGAAGTCCCATTATTACCTATGACTACATCAGGGGGAGGGTTTAGGGGCATGGAGGTCGGGAGGGGAGGACGCGGGGTTTTGGGACAGGAAAGAAGCTTGGAAGGACTAAAAGGAGGATAAGCGGAGGAAAATAGGATTAATGCAGTAGAGAGTGAATGTGGGGGCTGATGGCTGGATAAAGCAGAAGCAGCTGAATGAGCAGTAGTGTGCAGAGAGACGGACCGAAAGAGTAGCCTCGCCCACAGTCTGATGTGTTCTCCTGCAGAAATAACAAAGTCACGGTCATTCACATGTGTTACTACTCCACGTTTATGTAAAAAAACAGACGTCTAGTCCTGCTGCGCTCGGTTACGTTTATCATGCGGCTAATATGAACATATTATTAGAAGCACTGTCTTATTAAAGCTTTGCAATCTGTACAAAAAGTATTCTCAGTCTCCTCAATTTTATTTTCAAGAAGCAGGTAACTTTATTTCTTTAGATGTAGAACTATCCGCTTAAGGACAAAACATTTTAGTCAACTAAAAACTATGAATCATGCAGATGATATAGCTAA
The DNA here is from genome assembly GCA_032359275.1 of Microctenopoma steveboyesi. Classification (NCBI taxonomy): domain Eukaryota; kingdom Metazoa; phylum Chordata; class Actinopteri; order Anabantiformes; family Anabantidae; genus Microctenopoma; species Microctenopoma steveboyesi. Next base: position 12,771,556 of record JAUMHF010000021.1, read on the forward strand.
AATTACTTTCATCATTGTCAACCTAATACGGTATCAAGCTTCACTGACATCACTATGTTTTCTGACTAGACTTCACTAGTTTGGGAATTTAACCTTCACTATAGAATCTATTTAAACATCTTTTTAAAGCTCGTATGGGGGGTGAACTACATGCTGGGCTTCATTTGAAAAACGGCCTTGTTGCTATTGTGTCTTACAGCGATGTTGTAGTCAAAGCAGGTGGACGGTCCTTTTCGATAACGTGCCACAGCCATCTCCTCACATGGATTTTCCTCCTTGACTGGAAAATGACTCAATTAAGGAAAATTTCACTCTTAAATTTCTCCTTGTTCTCCTGCAATGTATCATCACCACCCTCCCACATTCAGTCCTACAGGTGTAAATGACTGGTCATAATTCAGAACATGGTGATAAAAGTAACCTTGAAATGAATGTGAGATGTCTGTGTTTCTGCAGGTATGCTAATGAAGAGATAGAATCTAGTGATTAGAGAGTGTGTCGTCTTCTCTGCCAGCTGGTGTACAATGTGACAAAGGATACACTCCTCCTCCTCCTGGGAAAGCTTCTCTATCTCGCAGGTGCTGCATGGCACCTTCTCCGCCACCACAAACAGCAAGTTGGTGTTATTTATCCTCTTGGCATGAATCAGCCTGCAGACAGAAACAACTCTGTCAACAAACTCCCTTCTGTTCACTGACATCACAGGCTCATTTGCTAATGGATCAGCAAGATTCATGAGACAGTCTTATAAGGCTCATTTAGCCAATGATATGACCATTTCATTAAATCTGATACGGCTTAATCATCAGCATAGTTTATTAGCTCCAATAGAAAGATGAATCTGTCTTACTAACTGTGCCTCTGTCACAGCGTGATTCTTTGTGGTGTACATGTGCAAGCAAGTGTGTGTAGTGAACTGTGTGCGTGTGCGTTTGTTCACGCGAAACAGACCTGGAGCAGTTGCCACAGTCTTGCAGTATGTTGTAGGAGCTGGAGAGATTACTCAAGTAGTACTGGGTCTGGATCATTACACAACTCCTCTCCTTGGAGTCCATTCCCTCAGCATCCACTTCATCTGCAGCACGAGCAAAGCACAGAAACGTGCGAGGAACACTAGTCATTCCAAATCATTGTAAAAACTAAATACAAAAATTCAGTACGTAGTATATATATAATACATTTAATTTGCCCAAAACATCAAAACACTATTTGTCTTGATGGACTTTACAATCTGTACAACAATAAAACCTTCTGCCCTAAAAATTTTAAATTTTAGAAAAAGTAAAAATAGAAGTGATGTGTAGTGATCTGTAGTTACTCTGGGTAAAAATATAAAAGCCAAATTCTTTTATTTACGGAAATTGTGGATTTAATATTTTGTTTTTCAGACTTTAGTTTAATGACTGCGTAGTTTGATGAAATGTAAATGACGCAGAAAGACTGCAGACGAACATGCAGAAACACAGGACTCTGCTTGCACCCACCTGTGATGAACCAGCTGTGATAAGCAAGTCCATATATAAACTGTTGGAACAAGGACCTGCGGAGACAGAAGGTGAAGGGTGTGCATAAACATTCGAAAAGAAGAAAACATGACACACGATACAGGATCATAATAAAGGATGGACTCAAATACTAATTAAGATGAGTTGTTGTCTTTGATTTACATGTCAGTCTGGTATTGATTGTCCTTGATGAGCGTACTGTACATTCAGATGAAGAAGTCTTACCACGCAGCTGCTGATGTCCACCAAGCCAGGTTTACAAAATCTGCAACTGTGGGCTGCAGGAACATAGGGAGTGTGAAAAATGAGTACATGTATGTTTTATTTTCATTCTATTTCTCTCCAGACTGCATTTTAAACTTTCTCACCACAAACACTCCTCTGGGTGCTGCTCCAGCTTCGCTGTTCTGCAGCCGTTCGCACACGGACTGGTAGTCGAATGACTGCTTGCGATAGTAGAACGAGTTGTTGTAGAGAGCGTACATCAAGTAGGAGTCAACGTCGCCGAAGAACATTCCCACCTGTGGAGGATAAGAAACACTGTTCAAGCTAAGTGTAGAGAGTAGAGAAGAGTTGGAAATGTGGAAATGAATTTATTCATTTCACCTTGTTCCACTCATCCTTCTGATTTGACATGACAAGGAACCCACCATCGTCTATCAAATAACAAAGAAGATCCTGCACGCAGAAATAAAGATGCACCGTTAACCTGAACACTGGGGGTACTGTCCACTGGTTTGATATAGCTTTTCCAGCTGAGTGGATGCTTTTGGAAAATATGTAGAAATACTTACATCACTGTTGGCTTCACAGTCCATTTCACAGGCCCTGTTTGGTCCACACTGCCACAGAGAAACAAACACAAGTCATCATTTGAACATCTTGGCGTAAATGTACTGTTTGTGCACATTTTCATATGTTACCGTGTTGGAGCCCTGGCGGTTGTCCGTATGGTTGCTGGCGAGAATTTTGAATTTATCTGTCCAAGCCTCAAGGTCCAGTTTGACTCCAACCACTGAGATACGTTTTGAAAACAAAGATTCATGATAAATAGGTGCAGAGCGCAAACATTTCCCCACAAAGAGACGAGAAATACAAACCCTAACGTGTAATTGTCTTCACCCTGCTCTAAAACATTTTCTTTAACATCTATCATTATAAGGGTTTTATCTCCTCTGTCGGAGCCGAGCCAACCTGCAGGTTTGATGATCTTCCCTCCGAAACTAATCTCCACAGCCATGCTGACCAGGATCCCTATAGTGTCATTTTCTGGGTTCAGCAGCTCGTCCTTGGCTAACGAATGGACAACAGAGAAACAAGTCAGGAGGAGGGTTCGACACAAAGAACATTATGAGGCTCTGTGTGGGATAAATAATCCTGTGAGCATTATTCACCTGTTCGATAAGGTGCTCTGAAGATATAGCCCTTGTTGTCAAGACTGCGGCGGTAATAGCTGGCATTAAACGGCTCAGGGTCTTCCTCCCAGGTGTCTGCAGCCCTGAGATTTAAGACCACATTGAACACAGCTGTAAATCTGTGATGTACAAGCATCCTGCTATTCTGTGTTTATGAAACATTTGAAGTCTTCACAGCTTACTATGACAAAAGAGAACAAAGAGTGAAACGTAGCAGAACCAAAGAGAAACTGCGGCGCAGACAGCTTTGATGAGAAGCCCACTTACCTGTTTGGAAACACTCTTGTAATACCTCCATCTGTTGCAGCAAACACGGCCAGAAAACCATATCTAAACGTCAGACAGGAGGAGAAAGAAAGAGAGAAAAATCTCACAAAAATGTTTTCCTCAGTGTACAAATGTAAGAACGCTGCTACCTCAGGATCAACCAGCCGAATACTCACGTGTTCAAGTCTTTATTCTTCCACACTTTCTCCACCAGCTGCCTGATGATGCCGGTGTCCAGGATCAGGTTATGAAGAAGCAAATTGTCGCCTAAAATACGAACAAAACCTTTCACTCATTGGCAGTTGTGCTCACGTTTAGTAACATTTACCTTCACTTCTTCCAGCAACCAGAAAGTCTTTGCTTTTAGGAATTCGGTTTCACCAATTGACTTGACTCAGTCCATCCACGTTCACGGTTCAGTCCACAGCTTCTCAAAACACATCCTCACTATTATCATTTAGCTCCAGGATCACATATTTCTACACCTGTTGTAACATTTATTAGCAGGCATAGGTTTTCATTTATGCAGTTGGCATGTGCTATATTTGTTGTTGTTTACACATGTCAAGTAAATAACAAGAAAAACAATTAGTTTCTGTCTCGACACTTTCTGAATTCAATCAACCAATCACTTCAGTCAGTCTTATAAGAAGGGAAATGAAACTCACATTGCTTAGAGTCGGGTGTCACCTTCTCCATGAGAGCAATAAAGTTGAGCAGGAACTCTGTGTTGTTGTTGGACAGTTCCAAATCATTGCAGTACTCCCTGAGGACCAGACACGGCATTTAAACTCCGATGAAAGGATGAAACACGATAAAACATGTGCACGCTATTACACTGTGTGTGCCTCTTTTATCCTTTGTAGTGGGAAACACAACACAAAGCGTGGAAGCACAAAACCATGCACGTTCCTCGATACTATCAGATGCAACATGCATGTCTTAAGGCTCAGAGTGAAACATTCAGAAACACCTGTCACTCAAAGCAGAATGTGGACTGAGCTCAGGCATCACAGTGGAACCGTGATTGTATCAGTGAGTTTGAGAGTGGAGGCGGCTGCTAGAAGATATGAGGTTTGATAAGAAAACAACACGTGCACAGCATGAGCACTCTTCTTCTTCTCTAGTTACACACTTTCAGTACGTTATGCCACCAACCTGTTTGTAACTAAATGTGTTTGTGTAGCTGAGACATGCAGCACCACGGTACCAGAACACAACACAAATCTCACGTGTCTTTATGGCAACGACTTCATATGAGTAACACACTATAAGGCTATGATCTTGTGAATGACTTTTTTTCACTACAAGCAACCACACCACTCAAAACGTTCACAGTGAAACTCAACATCACAAAAAATTTGAGTCTTAAATGTGCAGCGGTTTGAAAAAAGTAAAATGTCCATCAAAACTGAAGAAATGAGACGTGTGAAGACAAGACCAAAAATGGATGAGGACTAATGACAGCAAGCAGTCACACAGAGGGCTACCTGGGAGCAATGAATACATGTCCTTCAGACTCAAAACTGTTTGGCAGCAGTGATTCAAAATCTGCAACAGAAAGGGGAAGATTATCCGGGAAGAGCAGTGGGCAGAGCAGTGGGGATTTGTGGGTAAACAGCAGCTGTTCTTCAGAGGTGCGGGGACGCAGAAGGGAGTTTACCATAGCAACACTGAGGTATTATGGGAACACTAGCGTTAGCCAATATGGTGCCTAAAATGCAACCTGACTCTGAGTGGATGACTGCACTCACACCTTCTTCCTTCTTTTTTTTGTTCACTTTGTCAGTATGTTCAGATTGTTCCAGTTTCAGGCTAACATATTTTGGGTGTCGGAGAACTGACTTGACCAGACGTGATGTGTCAGGAAGCAAGTTCTCAGACAGATGACAGAACGAGTGCTTTCAGAACAGGCAGGCATCAACATGGCCAACTTTTGCAGGGGAGGTGGGTGAAGGTCCTGATGGAAGTCGTCACCCCTCAGATTGGCAGGGGAGAGGGCTCGGAGAGACTCTTAATCAGAGGAAATGCATTGCATTGTGAAGGGCATGTAAAAGGGCAACAGTTTTTAATCTGTCCTACATAAAACACCAACCATCGTTAAAATAAACAGGTGAATATGTGATTCATCTTTGCTCGTCACATCACAACCTGTAACTCTGTACAGCAATGTTGAGTTTTAGAGCTACAATAGAGTGCCCAGGTAGTTTTCCGCCCACAATGCCGTGCACATCCAGGGTCAGGTTTACTGAGGAAGTGCTGGGCCATACCCCTGGCGGTCTGAGGGGTGAGGAGGAAGGGAATCAAGCTGATGAAAACAAGGAGTACAGAGGGACGACACAGGAGTCAGGTGCTGCGCCCTGACACCTGACAACATGGGGGGACCTGGGTGGGCAGGACACAGCTCAGCCCTTTCAGTTTCTGCAGACTGCAATGTCTCCAGCTATGGAAACATACTACAGCAGCTAACAATAGAGTTAGAATGATAAAGGATAAAGGATAAAATTTTTTATAATGAAATCAATAAATCCACAGTTACGTTACAGTGTTATAACCACAAGACATCCTAATTTACGGCTTAATAAATAAATAGTAGATATTTATAGATACATATTATATTCTGATGTATTATTAGAGGCAGCGAGAAAGTTAAACTTACAGATTAGTGTGTTTACCTTCCTACATCAGGAAAAAGCATAGCTAAACATTTTTTACTATACAGATGAAAGTTATCACACTAACGAGGGGATTTGTCTGTTATTTCCTGAGCCCTAGTGTGACAATTAGTTGATACATTAATGACCTAATGACACTGTAAGAAAAAGACAGAAAGAGGGAGACAAAGTGAAAGAGAACCAGTGAAAGAGAGGAAAGGGAGAAAAAGAGTGAAAGACGGAGAAAGTAAATAATAAGAAAGTGTGTGAGAGAGAGAGAGAGAGAGAGAGAGAGAGAGAGAGAGAGAGAGAGAGAGTAAGAAGACAACCCATGTGGAGCTGTCCACAGAAGGAGAGGCGGACAAAAGACACGTTTTAACAGAGAACATGAATATCTGTCCTCCTTGGGTGGAGTAGACTTTTTATTTGCTTCCTGAGCAGCAGGTATGTGGGGTGAAGGGTGAAGTTGGAGGACTGGAAGAGCCATAGTGAGAGATGTGGGATCTGAGCTGCAGCAAGAGAGTGAAGAGGAAGAAGAGGAGTGACAAAAGAAGGAAGAGGAGGAAGAAAAAAAAGTAGGGAAAAGGGGAGGAGGAGGAGGGTCCTGAAGGCAAGACGGGCAGGAACAGAGGCAAGCAGGCTGGGACAGGTGAGGGTAGGGGGGAGGTCAGCAGGAGGGGAGGGAGAAGGGAGGAGGAGGCAGCGGTAGGAAGTAGGAAGTAAAAGTAAGGAACGTGGACCAATATTGAGTATACTTGCCCTTGGTGTATGGCACTGTGCGGATCCATCAGAGAAGGAGTGAGCAAGAAAAGAAACAGGAGATCGGGTGGGAAGGGGGGGGGATCACAGACAATATTTTATTCAATTACTGTTTGAATAAAAATATTGTTTTCTTGAAAGAAAGAAACCAATTTAAGTCAAACAAGACAAGAGAGAAAAAGAAATGAAGAGCAAACATCTTATTTGCAAGAGCAAACGAGAAAACGGAAAACCAATGGAAGAAAGAAATCAACTGGGAATTCCAGAAAAGAAAAACAGTAACTATGGGAGATAATCACGGTGGAATTAAACAAAATCAATTGAAAACGAACCAGGAAAAAAGTGGAATAACAGGGTCTGGACAAAGAAAGAATGAAAGAGACCCACGAAAACCCAAACTCCCACATTTAACAAGGCCTTATCCCAGGCCACGTGGGAGTTCATCTACTGAATGATTCCACAGCTGAGAAACACACACACGATCCAACAGAAAACGACATAAATCAAAACCACACAGATAACAGAAGGAAATTTACCAAAACCATAAAACGTATCATAAGGAGTGAAAAGCATGCAAGTTTTCACAGTTGGTCAGAACATCAAATACTTAGAGCACAGATGCTTCTGAATCATTACTTGGTGGAGAAGAGGCGAGAGCATTTGGCAAAAAAAATAATAGCACAAACGTCACCATTATTTTCACCTGAGTAACACAGTAAAACCACAGCTTTCACCTTTCTGTCAGTTGAGTTATTTTTTTCTTCAGCCAGTGTGAAGAAAAAACATCACCATTTTACAGCACAGCATGAAGACAGGAGGGAACAGGGGGCAGTAGAGGAGTCGAGGGGACTCGGGTATGATCCTGCCTATCACAGAGCGCAGAAAAGGCGGGAAAAGGGAGGAGGGCGGGGAGGGGCAGGCGACTCCGCTCGGACACCCCCTATGAGGATGTTGGAGACCCAGGACAAAGGACTGAATAAGAGTGTAAGGTCATATTTGGGAGAGAGGGTAGAGCAGAGTGGAAAGAGAAGAAGAGAAGAGACAGAGAGTGAAGAGAGCTGGATATTACCGTGTACTTACACTGCACCTGGAGGATCTGGTCGCTCAGATTGGCCTTGATGTGGTTCTCACTATATGTGGGCAGTACCAGCCCTAAACTGAGGTAATGAGGCAGATGCAGAAAATCAGGGACACGTTTTCAATTCACATGTAGACTCTCACATAAAGAAACACACACACAGATGGTCCTACTTTAGACAGACACATGCACAAACAGGTGTGAAGATCCCATGAAATGGTATTACTACAATTTAATTTGATAGTTCCTTTGGCGATATGGCAGTGGTGTGAGCCAACATTTCGCTATGAACACATGGAACAGATACAGAGCAAACGTTTGTGCATGTTAGCGCTCAGCGTTTCGTTTCCACCAGCTCCTGAGGGAAATATCTGGCTCAGCTGATAAAGCCTCCCCCCTAACTTTGTCTGCTGTTTGGCGCTGGACAAGTAGTGCAGTCAGTTCACGAGACCAGGTGCTTGATGCGTCTACTAATGACAATCGCGGCAGCAGAAAGAGCGAAGACCTGAGAGACATTTGAAAGTCTTGAACAGAAGATGAGAACTGCAGAGCTGGCTCAGTTTGGTGCTATGAGCAACACCTTTAATGTTACACCACCCTGTCCCTATGAAACCATCAATGAGATCAGCTTCTTCATACTCGGCATGGCATTGAAATGAAAGGTTTTTCTCTGTAACATCTCACCATCATACCTTAAACTGCTCAATCTACATGTGTTTTATGTGCCTAATATATTTTCCGTTCTACCAAAGCTAGAAATAAAAGCCAGAAAAACAGAAATACTTGTCCCACCTCTTAATCTGTGGAGCTATCCAAAGCTAAAATATAACCCAATAAGAGGATTAACTGGAACAGATAGAAAATCAAACTGTGACAGTATCAGGCTCAGACTGAAACACAGCTACCGTACGGTTGACTGTCTGGAATATACAGCAAATATAGATATAACACTCCAGTGTCAACAACGTTATGTGCAAAGTCCCATGGATTGTCCTAAAAACCAAAGTGCAGGATAATTTGACAACAGCAACACATCTCAGACACACTAGAGTTTTCCTTTGAGTTCAGTATTTACAGAATTGAGCAGAGAAAGCGTCATGTGAGGACCAGGCACCCTGCCAGCAGATGTAATAAAGAAAAAACATTGGGCATTTGTAGGACTATTGAATATCATCAACTGCAATTTGCAGAGTGTTGCCTGTAGGAAATATCATTATGACGAAACCTCAAATGTTCAAGCAAGTTTTCAGATGAATAAACTGTGCAATTAATTTGTGCTTAGAGTACCGTTGAGGATTTTTATGAGAGAAGAAAAATGGTTCTTTAATTTGGGTGATTCAGATGAATTATTCAATGCAAATACAAAAACCAAGTGAGCAAGCTGCCCTCGTTCAGTGACAGGTTTTGTCTCTTCGTCATAGTGACAGTTAAACACTGCCAGACACATGAAACGACTCCACTCACGGGTTTGAGCTGTGCGATGTTTGAGCCTGAGATTAGGTGGCGATGCTTCTTCTACATCCTACCTGTAATCTGTGCCGTCCACAGGCGTCCACGTGTACGTGCGCATGGCCTCGTCTATGTACCTCTGTCAACAGCCACAAAGAGACTCATGATAAGCAACAACGTCACATCCTTGACACGTCTCCTCCCGTAATTGGAGGGAAACATACTGAACGACTCAGCTTCATTACAACACTGTTCAGGAAGGTGTTACTTCATTATTGAGTGTCATATATTGATAGCTTGCCTCATCAACTGATTTAATGAGCGTTCTGATTTTCCTTTGCCCTGATTTGCCATCAATCATCAGTCGGCGGATCTAAAATGGAGAGAGAGAGAGAGAGAGAGAGAGAGAGAGAGGTGCTGTGGCATGAGATGGCATACAAAGCCTGAGAGTGAGAACTATAAAGATACAACAACACATGAAATACAGGAGAAGATAAGAAACGTTGTTTTTACCTCCTCCTTGTTGCGGTCCTCCAGTTCCGCATCTAGAAAGTCCAGAGTGACGGGCTCCCTGAAGTTAATGATCTAAACAGCGGGAGAAAAAAGAAGAGGAAGTGGGAGACTCATTGGAGACTCATTGGACGCAGGAAGGTACAAGTTAGACGTACCTTAGGTCGCAGGTTGGGATGCAGCAGTACGTAGCCATTGGGGTCGATGGCAAACGTGTAACCATTGGCTCCAAGCTGTGCAGAAAGAGCATGGATTAAATCATCAGCAGTATATCTATATATATGTATTAGTACAGTCCTGAGTGCATAGCCTGCTCACTCACTCTGTATGTAGGAGTCTTCTTTTTGATTTCGCTGATTGCGATGTCCACTCCCATCACTCCCAGGATGAGCTGGTTCTGTATGAAGAACACATGAAGATATTAATAAGTCTCTATGCACAACCCCTGCTGGCATCAGAGAATCACACGGAGCTGCCAATTGTACTCTGCAATCTGATTAGTCCATATATTGATAGTTGATCTTGGGCTGAGTGTGTTTGTGGCATCACTGCTTCTCTAGCTTGTGTGATAGGAGTTAAATACTTTGGTCGTGGGTTCTGAAAGCCGCATGCCTCTTTGCACTCTGGATGATAGTACAGATCCTACAGTTGGGTGCTTGTGATGTCTGTTGTCACCTCAGGGGGGAGGTGTTGCCTAGACGAGCAGGACTTGGCTGGATGCCAGTACACATGACTGATGATAGTGGACAACACCAAAGAGATTGAAAATAAAAACCTGAAAACCTACTGCTGCTCCACTCATCGCAGGTTGAATAACTACATTTTTGTAAAACCAAACCATGCGCTCAGGGTTATGTTGTTGGCTTGTTTGTGAACGTGTGGCTATTTTTAGCAGCATATCTTATGTCATAGTGTTGTGGACCTGAGAGCTTGCACTATCAGCAGTGAGGTTGAAGACTGGCATGGTCCCAGTGATGACAAGTCCCAGACCCTAAAGAAAAAAACATTTCATGTTTTAAAACATGTTTTTCTATTGCATATGCTACAATTAAACTAACTGAAATTAAAACCATAAACAGTTTAGCATTTTGTGTAGTTGACATTAGAATCAGAATCTCATACGATATACTTGAAGTATTCATCCAAATCAAATGTTCTGATTTGTGAGTTCTCTCTTACCAGAGCGTCCTGGTAGACATTTGTCCACTGCACCTGCTTGGCTTTAGGCCCAGCCAGCACCATTGGGCGGCCCAGGACATCCAGGTACTCCTGCACCAGCAAAGCCGCAAACATTAGTATGACCACACAATAAACAGACACAATCAAACAGACGTTTACGGTGCTTGTCGTGTACAAGTATTAAAGGCACAGAGCTGGAAGAGCCAACATCTGTCATAAAGGTACAAGACCCTGACCGGCCTCGCTTTCACCACATAAACCAGTGGGCCATCAGCAGCAAGTGCACCCTGGTCCTGCCGAGCCATAAAGTCTCCGCTCCCGAGTCACTCAAGGCCGTTTTTCATCATTATGAAAGAGCTATTAAAAACACATTAAGGGTGTCACTGGTACGACGTGCAAACAGGCCATTCTCCCAGAGGCTCTACTGTCAGCATCGGCTCTGTTAGAATGTCCCACAGCGATCGTGAGCCGAGGTGAGGGGTTACGCCTACGACTAATACATCACTTTCACCATATTCTTTTGTTCTCGGGAGCCGCCTCTCACAACAGCTCGGATGTCTTTTTTTGTAAACAACCTATTGATCCGTGTGACTTTGGAGATGATGTGTAAATGGTAAAATTACTGAGTGAGTGACCCCGTGACATACGGAACCATCACATTTTAGAGTAAGAAATGAGCCTTTCACTGATGAGACAATTGCACCCGGTGCCTTGTAGTAATAACTACAGACAGAAAAAGTGTTTCCCTATTACACTGACTGTCCGCGCTTCTGCCAACATTTACACAAGCAGTCTGTGAGTTGCATTGTATAATGTCTGATTGTTTATATATTTTGTATAACTTATTAAATATGAAAACAGAATCAGTGAAAAAGAAAGACATGAGCTCTCCGTCTGCGTTGAATGTTAATAGTTCTTCTCCGTTTTACATTGGAAATGGAGCCCTGCCACCACCGTATATCAACACACCATATCTACACTCAATACACAAAAGGTGTGTATGCACAGCAATTTCAGTATTATGCTTTTGACCGTTTGTTTTTCATCGCTTGAACAGTGAGGTGCTGACAGGCGTAACCTATTCTATTATTAGCTCAATAAAAGTCCAGTTTAACGTGCCACAGGGAGATATTCCATCAGGACAATGACAGCCAGACCTTTTCACGCGATATAGGGGAAATTTTCCGCCTGACTAGAACAATCTAGGAAACATAAAAAGTCAGCAACCAGAAATGGGTGATCCAAAGAACCCAGAGCCACATATTGCAGCGGTATCTTTGCAAGTTGATTAAATGCTTCCATCTCCCAGAGTAAGATAACAACCATGATCACACAGAGTAAACTCATCAGTACGTTCCCTTCAAAGACAAAACATCTTCACTGCTGGCCTGTTATTGTTTTCCCTTTGAGCAAAAGAGCCACAGAGGTTTCAGTGAGTCACAAAAATAACATTTCAGTCACAGATAACCTCCCAGAAACACAAGATGTAGTGCACTTTATTTTCAAATCTTTTTTTACAATTCTAAGAATCTGGATGATATGAAAAATAGTAATTTTGCCTCTCTGTTATTTGAATGTTTTCTGCTTTCTTAGTCAAGTGAGACTACTATAAATGTGTGATGTTGAAGGGCAGGCATGTTGATGAGGCAGGCCAATGTGTCTTCTGGGTCCATACAGAGAGCTGTAGTCACCCACCTTCAGAAAACCTATTAGAGTAAGTGGCAGTTCTCAGAATATAAATATGCCGGAGTTAATGGAACAGCTGACAGTCTATTCTGGGGCGTGAACACTCACCGGGGCCGAGAGGGAGAGGGGGAGGAGAGAGAGGGGGCGGAGGGGTGTAAAGTAGCTACCCCACCTCCCAGCAACTGAGTCAGTTTATACCAGCTGGTAAGATGCTATCCCAGGGGCTTCTAGAAGCTCAGAGGCCTCAAGCGAGTGGGGACGGTGGCGGGGCCCTGGGTGTGTGAGGAACGGGAATGTGCCTGTGTGCGTCTGACACAAACCACAAAGCCGAAATAAAGAATCATAGCTGAAGCTTTTTACATCAAAGTTTTCAAAAAGGAGATCAATCCATCTCCACCTGTCACTTTGTCTTTACTGTGACGTCTTCCGGCCCTTTGTTATAATAAACTTAAAGCTATCTACAGTCAGTGGAATTATCGTCGGAGGCTTGCTCTGAGGATAACTATGAAGGAGAATGAATCGATGTGAATTTACAAAGGTTAATATCTCACCTGGGTGTTGATTCTGATGGCTCCAATTGATGGAATTTCAAAATAGTAGCCTGAAGAGTAAGAGGAGAGATTTAACGCATTATTCGAACAGACAGTTTGGATGCAGGCTTTATCATACCACATGTCTGTGTCGTAGTCTGTCGCGGGGATTTAAATTTTCAAGAGGTTAACAGCCACAGTGTGTACACGTGATCCATTTGTAGATTGGAGTCTATTCTCTTTCATATTTTTGGACACATTATCTCCAGCTGATGATGTTGAGCCACACAGACATCGTGGGTCTTGTGGTCATTGACCTCTCCACGCTCGTGGCTGTGCTGTAGGATGTAAATGCGGAGGCTCATTGGGAATGTTGAATCCCGGGCACTGCTGCTGCTGATTAGGAATGGAGGAGATTGACCGACTGGGTCAATAACCATGCTGCTCCACAAGTTATTAAAGCCATGAGTGTTTATACAGCGAGCTGCAAAATGGAGACAGCATCCCTAGAATGTTAAAAGGCTATTTCCATACATTACGCGCTGTGCCACAGTGGTTTGTGTTGAGATTTGCCATCTCTGGCTCAGTCATTAGCAGGGACGAGCACGCATACATTATGCATGCGCACACACAATCAGTGTACAGCTATTTATTAGAGCATTGTTCAGAGCAGTAGTTTTTCTCCCTGCATCTGGCTGCGTGCCAAACAGGAAGCATCTGTGGCAGTAGGGTAAAGATGTGCGAAAGGTAAAGACAGGAAAATATAGGCACTAACTGAATGTTAAGAGCATTGAGCTCATGTGTGCTGTGTGGCTGAGATCTGCTCTGTGACGCCCATTTAGGCTTTTAATCGATATAAACTACTTATGTGATGCTCGTTTACACAACGCCTCAGCACTATTAGAAGTCAGTTTTCAGACTGAAGTAATCTTGCCCTTTTTTGAGACAAATGCATACAGAACTGGTTTGAAGTTGGCCTCTAGGGCTGTTTTCCATATCGCCCTTGAGGTCTTGATGAAGGCTCTTAGAGTCCCGTTGATCTTGTACCCAGGCAGTGCACAGGTTGGTCTGTCTGCTCTTGCAGTCTCGAGTGACTGCTCTGTCTACCGGTAGCCAGTGTTTTGCTGGTATTTCTACTAATTCTTTTCTGGGCAAGGTCATGTATTGTGCCTATTCATCTTCGCCACTATGATGCCTGACAGGTGCTTCAGTGTTGTGGAGATGCAGGATATTGGGCAGCAGTTGGATGGGACTGGTCATTTCTCGGGGTCCTTCAGGTCCAGGGCTGTTCAGCCTTTGGTCAACCATCCCAGGTGGGTCATGTTGATTAGCAGCTGGTTCATTTGTGCTTCCAGGCTCTCAGGAAGTGCAGACAGCATACCTAGCAGTGCTCTAAATTTGGCCTTTTTGTATTAAGTAAATGGTATGTAGGTTTAATAAAATATAAAAATGCAGTTTTAAGTGTGTATTTTCCTTTGTTTGTATCTAGACCAGAATGCACTACTTTCTGTTCATGTTTAGTTTCCTTATCAATACGTGTTCAAGCGAGAAAGGACGAACACACACAGGCAAGTAAACACGTAAAACTAATTTCATTCATATGTTGGGGATTTTACTTCTTTTGTGAAGGACCATCTCACATTTATGAGATTTTTTATTTCTAGCTTTGGGTAAAAAAACGACTGCAGACTCACCAATGCAGTACCTCACATTTGCTGCTTTTAGCCTCCATTTCACCTTTTTTTTGGAAGCTAAATCTCGTTTCTACCTTTCTACTTAGGATTTTCTTCCCCTGTGTGAGAGCATGGATAATTCTGTCATTGTCCTCAGAGTCACAGAGAGGTTGTTTTCTCCTTATGATGGGATTGCAGCTCAAGTAAGACAACAGCTAGCATCTCCAAGTGGCCTAGTTGTGTGTGTGTGTGTTTCTACAGATGTGTGTATGTCATGGGTGAAGGGTTAGGGCCTGTGGAAGTGTCAGGGAGCTGGCTCTGCTGAAGTGAGATACCAAAGAGTAATAAGTACCGACGATATGAGAGGACAGCTCCATTGAGGCTGTTGTGTCAACACTATTGTCTTTTGTTGGCACAGACTTCAGTACCATGGTAATCACTAGTCGTGAACAGCAGAGAGCATGTTGGCACAGAGGCGTAATCCTGGACTTTCCCCAGCCTGACAGGGAGATGGCGTGGTAATCACCCAGCTACCAGACTACTCCTGCTAATTAATAACAACTTCTGAAGCACTTGGCTCCACTGGCAATAAGCTAATCAACAGCAGCAGTTGGCCAAGACTTCACACCGACAGTAGAAGGCCTCATAAAGGGGCAGCTTCAGATAAACATGGAAACAATATTAAATCAAGCCTCATAAGAGAGGAAGAGAAGTGGGGTATAGTTAGAAAATACCAGTGTTCACAATTGTGCACAGTAGCCACAGTCTTTGTTAGGCTGAGCCAAAATCGGAGTCAAGATGAGATTCATGCAGACAACGCAGCAAACAGGAAGAGCAGCCGAGTCACACGTGTTGTCAGACTGTCAGTCAGACGCAGGGCTAGCGACTCACTGGGTTATTGTAGGTACTGTCGTGAATTTAGATTAAAGTCAAGTATTGAACATTACACGCAGTAAGAATCACATGGATGCATCTTAGTGGTCGAAGGACTCGTCGCAGTGCAGGCAATTTTAAATATTTTATTTTCAGGTCATTGTTTATTAATAGATTTGTGATTGTTGGAAATGTGACATCACTATTAATAGAAAGAATAAGGGTAGGCTGAAGGAGTACAAGCAGACTCTGAATCAGGTAAACCCACAGCTTGATTAAGCCGAGCAAAGATGACCACACCAACAGAAAATCATCAAATCAAATATGATTAATCTAAAAATCCTATCAGCAAAAGTAAAGTCAGAATACAGCTAATATTGATGCCAAAGAACAAGGATGACAGAACACTGAATTTATTTCTTTATATTTGAAATAGAAACACATGTTTTAAAACGTCTTATCCACTCACCCTTATTAGCGCAAGCTATCCACTGCAAAGGGGTGACATCATAATTATGCTGGCCAACAGAAAAAGTGAACACACGAACCTAGATGAAGCAAAAGACAAATGAAAGAGGCAGAGAATGACAAAAGAGACAAATCAATTCATAGAAATCAAACCAGAGATAATCAAATCAGCCCAACATTCCTGCAAAGATGGCTAAAGCACTACAACACAACTGTGCCCCACAAACCTACTTCTGCAGGGCAAAAGGTCCGCTGTCAAAACAACTACAATGCACAAATGTTGGCTATGATTAGATTAGCCTCCCAGGCAACTGTCTCCAGCACAGACTGCAGTGAGAGAGTTGTCAAACAGCAGATTATACCTGTATGACAGCAGCCGTCAAGAGGGAACTGGATAGTAACAGATATGAGAGTAAATATTGGTGGAGCTGTGAAATGGGGGAATGAAGAGGTGGCGGTGACAACAGGACAAGGAACAACTGAGAATCTGGCTGTAATTTTATAGCCTCTAATGATAAAGTGGCTAATTAGTCAGAAGGTCAAAGTTGTTAACACCAACAGCAAAGCAGCAAAAGAGACAGAGATATAGAGAAAGAGAAACAAACTAAGGGAAGTGTGTGTTTGGCGGTAGATGTGGAAGATGGATCACAAGAGGAACAAATCAAAAAAAATGGAACAGTCAAAGTGGAAGTGAAGAATGCTTGGAGAGGACATTATGTGCACAGATTGAAGCGGCTGGCCCGTCTGTCATTAGAATGAGACGACGTCAGCAGAAACCAGTGGGAGATGGAGTCACAAAAAGGCCAGCTACGACAATTTTGGGACATGCATGATGTTTTAGGCTGGCAGAGTGAGTAGATGAATAGATAAGAGCCTGATGGGAACAGACTTACAGTTTTGTTGGGCCAGTTGTACTTCTCAAAGATTTCCTGTGCACGATCCTCACCACCATCTGTAAACATCATTATCATCTTATTGCAGTTGGCCCTCGGGGCGCTGCTCTCCTGTAGAACATGAAGAGGGAAGAGGCAGCAGAGGGGTGCAATGACAGGAAAACAGAAAGGGAGACAGTTTAGAGAGGATGCGGTAACAAAAATGGCATTTGAACAGCATTAATAAGCAGAATAAAAACCTGCTTCTTTAAGTGTAACTCCTCCTGTGAACAGCCATACATGAAGGCTTCATTAGCTACCGTGTACTAAGCCTTTTCTTCAAAATCATTTAAGAGCACTACACCCTAGGTTTCTGCTTCATCCATTCAATTCAAAATATGGAATAAAAAGAAGCAATAAGGAAGCAGAGCAACGGTTCTGCATGCAGCACTTCAGCCAAACTCTAATGTAATTATGTGTACAAAAATAATAAGGGTCTCTTTAAACACTTACATGACAAAATATTTTATTACTTCATCCTTATTATTACAAATGTCGAAACATTTGCATTATGTTGAGAGTGTGCAATGTTTTTTCCTGCAACACCAACATTTCTTGTGCCATACACCAGTTTTTGGCATCCAGAAATGATACCCTCTTCCCCATCTACGCAGCAGCTGCCATTGATATGCAGGCCAGCGGCATATCAATCTGACAAGATCCTAATAAAGATAAATAATAACGCTACAATTACATATTTTTATTGTGCTTCTGCCGCCAATCATGGGAGTGAGTCTGGCACAGACAGCGATTAAAGGGCCGTTTTGATTTGTCATTCCACTGGCAGAGGAATGAGGTGTGGGGTGTGGGGGCAGCCAGCACTTGGCTCTCTGCCTCCAAGCCCACCAGAGGAATATAAAGTGTCTGTGGCTGATCTCCTCTAGGCTGCGCTCATCAATCATCCCATCAGAGCCCATTAGGGTGGCAGCCTCCTAAAATACACAGCAGCATACGGAGCTGAGGCAGCACCTGTGTCGAGAACACATGGACGCCTGCTGCTGAGCGAAACCACCACTGTGCTGGCTGCTGCAGATGGCAGCATCATTCCGTAGGAAACGCAGTTGCAGTCAAACCTTATGACACAACTCTGGAAATGTCTTATGCAAAAAGTTAATGAAACCCTGGCACATGCTGGAGCTAAAGGACACACAACCAGCATTGTCGCTTACGATTTTCTGGAAGCTCACAATTCACCAGCTATAAACAAACATCCCTGATAGCATTGTCTTGTTGTGAAAGAATCGTGGACTCTTACATTGAGAAGCTGTTCAAAGGCAAATGTAAAGCCAGACTTGTAATCTGTAGTTCCTTTGGCTTGCATATGCATGACAGCCTCCTTGAAGATCTTCTTGTTTCGAACGTTAGCTTGGACTAAAGTCCTGAAGCATGGAACAACGGCATCGGCCTTCTCGTTAAACTAGGAGAAGAAACAGAAAGACACGCATAAGCATGTATAAATACAAATACAGTATGTGGAAACCAGTTTCTTTGGCCAACATACAACAGAGATATAGAAAAACACAAGTTTGTCTCCAGCAGTTGCAGGGATTATTGTGTGTTTCCGTGTTCAGTTTATGGCAACAGGATGCAGCCATGGGTGTGTGCAGATGTAAGCTGCCCTGCTACTCTCTGGCTGGCAGTAAACACCAGTAATTACAACGTTCCACACAAAGAACAGGTGCACTAGAAATGCCAGTGTAAACCACTGAACAGAAACCCAGCCAAGGTAATATCACCTGTCTCATCTCATCTACCAAATTAGCCTAAACACGTGTATGTGTGTGTGCGCGCACGTGTTTGCGAGTGTGTGGTGCACACATTTATATTTGTGTCCATGCATCACTATCATACTATTATGAATGTTCGTAATAGCAGGTTCTCTGTTAAAGGACAACTTTAAAATACCAACAGTTTTAGCACAGGCTGGTGTAGAAATGTGTGTGTGTGTGGGTCTGGCTGAAAAGGAAATCTACGACACAAAAGTCTTCAGAGCCAAACATTTATTAACAAGTGTGCAGTGATATACAGTAGCTGTGAAACTGGATTCAAAACACAAACTTGCTTGCACCAACTATCTCTAATGAAACAAAACTAAATTGCAAATAATTCTAGTGCCATTACTGAAGAAATGTAGACACAGGCGATTGTTTGATTACTTTCTCTCATTTTTTTGTCAATAATGTTTGTTTGTGGGTTCGCAAACCATCCACGCCGAGCTTCTGTAAGCCCTCTCTGTCTTTATAGTGGTGAAAATCAGATGTGTTCCCACCCAGAATACCATACTCATTTCTTGCTCTCAGAGCTGGGATTTAGAGGCATACAGTGGCTAACAGCAATGGATTATGAAGGATTATTGAAGGAAGTCTCCAAACAGAGCCACCACACCGAGGATGTAGATGTAGTTGGTTGCTTGTGTGTGTGTGTGCGTGTGTGTGTGTGCGTCTGTCCTGCAAGTTCCCATAACATTAAATCCTAATTGAAAGGTTAGTAATTAGCAGAAAGGGAAAGAAACAGAGGCCGACACAATCCCACGTGTACAACAGGTATGCAGACAAAACAAATACACTGTAATGAGGTAAGCGCAGTGTTTCGACTGCAAGCAAACAACTGGGAGCACTATGAGCACACTGTGCCCATACATGACTCTCTGCATGATTACCATCTAAATACAACCAATATTTGTTTAAGGAGTGATCTGTATCATGTATCATTGTGATGTGTAAGCTTGCACTCACCCTGGCCACATTCACATAGTCGTCATCTGACAGAGTGTCGAGCATCTCCATAACAGAGGTTTTCATGAGCTTCAGAGTGAGCCCACTAACACTTCCACTCCTGCAGAAACGAGCAGCAGGAAAAACACGTAGGAGCTCAGTTATACGAGGGCAGGTGTGAATAGATTCATAGATGAATACATGTTTTCCTCGGACTTTCCAGTTAGAGCGCAAAGATGAAAATCAATGATCTTTCCAACTTAAGGCTTTTCTCAGACCAACAGGTGGCACTAGCGCCCTTTGAAGGAGACATCACAGTCTAGCCAGGGGAAATGTTGAACCAGAGATACTCACACATCCACAATGATGACCATGTCCTTTGGAGATGACGCACCTTGGATATACCTGCACAAATTAGGCAAAAAAAATACCTTCAGTGTTTCCGTAATCTTTGAAAATTGCACTAAAGATACAAGTCACAATAAACCCAACAATGATAATATAGCGCAATCATGGCTGAGCCTATTTAAGATCCAGAATACAGAAAGACTTATGAGATTAGAAGAGTTAATAACTTGTACTATACACTTCACGTTTGCAAAGCCACTGTCACCGAACTTCAGCGCAGGCTCTTCTATACTGAATAACAAGGGCAACACAAAATAATTACAACATAAGCCAAAGTAATTGCTAGTTTACAGTACAATATAAGTACATAATAATACATTCACAACAATGGCCCGTACCGGACTGTACAACCTCTTAACCAAACAAGCCACCGGATTTTTAACAAGCCTAGAACTGGTTTAAAAATAAACATACAAGCAAAGGCTTCAGACTGGTAATGAGTTTGTGTATTATATGTTTCAAAATGCTTTTGATGAGAAACATTTATTTCAGATGCAGCGTAAATAGTCAGTGTATATTTCAGTTTAGTAAATGTGACCCTATTTATATCAATTACAGGTAACCATATGCTGCGGCAGATAATTGTTAATGTTTGTTTTGAGGAGTTTAATTAAATTCACCTATCATAGCGGTGCTTAATCCATCAAAAATTCAGCTGTTTAAAAATATCCCGATGTGCTGACATCTCCAACATTAACCAACAAGTTTACATAAATGAAATTTGCATACCCACTCTAGGAACTAGATAAAGAACAAAACAAAATAAGATTTAGAAAGGTAGCACAAATTACTATGGTGACTCATCTAATAATCTTTATTTTTAGTCACTTGAAACTTACATAAACTTGTCAAGGAGCAGCATGAGCAGTGTTGACCTGTGCAGTGGGGAGGTTTTGCTGAGCTAAGTGCTGTCAGTAAAATACGAGAGCTGATGTTCTGTTCCTTTGATGACTCATCAGTTGGGTCTCCAACACGTTATTTTCTCTGGCGGTCTCTTTGTTGGAGAAAGCACAAGCTGCTTAAGACTTTTCTACTTCTGCTGCACAGAAACTCTTAAAATAGGGCTGTTCGTGGGTCTGTGACAGCCATAGCACAGCACAGGCCGACGAGGAGCAAAGGAAGTGGCACCAAACTAACTTGGCCACACAAATCATGTCCTGGAAGAGGCATGAGTAAAATCATTTGTCAGTGGCGCACCGTCAGCAAAGCCGCCTCAGCTGATCTAGAGATCGTCAGAACCAGAAAGTTTATCTGAACATTTTGTTATTGTTGTTTCATTACGAGTCCGTAACGTGTCCTGACTGTCTTATTTATAATAATTATAATATATTTGTTTGTTTGTTGTGTTTGATAGTTGCGCAGCAGTGAAGGTGCCTGGTTGTTGATGGGATGTCTACTGTGTGTAGCATCCCACTTTACTGTATGATAGCAGTATATTGTTAATCAGGTATCGTGTTTATGTGCAGTAAATGTATTGTCCGCTTGATGACAGTAGTCGTTAAGACAAATGACAATAGCCTGTAGTTTTACTGTCACGCTGAGATTATGCTAAAGCCATTTCATTTTCAGAGGACAGCACTGAAGGCCTAGGTAGAAAATGCATGGCCTGCCGCACACACACACACACACACACACACACACACATATATATATATAATAGTCGACAGAGGAAATTCTGTCCCAGTGGCAATTAAATTCACATTTCTTTCTGATACAAAAGGACTGATGGACATTATGGGCTTTGCTATGGCACACTGGGAAAGGGAGGGGGTTCAAATGTGAGTACTAGTGTGACATACTGAGGAATGAGCAGGCAAGCAGTTAGCAGCCGTCTTAGGCAGAGGCAAGTAATCATAAGGGGTCTCTTTCTGCTGATTATCAGCTGTTCCACTGAGTGGGGAGAGAAGCCAGCTGCCTGTGGGCCAGAGAGGCTTTTTCTTATGCTCAGCCAAGCCGATATGGACGTAGAGCAATGAATCCCTGGTTGGCTTTGCCACTACTCCCTCAAATCTCAGTGCTCCCACTCACTGGCAGGCGCCACTCCAACCTGCAGAGTGACCCCTGACCCATGTTGAAGTGACATCCCTCAGCTCACTGCTTGGGCTGCTTAAAATCTGTTTTTTAGACACAACCTGGGACCCACTGGGCTGAGAAGTAGCCTGGGAGCCCCCAGATGGAGCAGGGACCCGGCACCAGCACAGCCATGTGCAAGGTCTATTAACTGAGCATGCCCAAAGTGAACATGGACAAAATGTCTGTGTGTGTTTGAGAGAGTGGGAGAGACATGCAGAGCGGGAGAGAGAGGGTGAGTGAGTGTGTGTGTGTGTGTGTGTGTGTGTGGGGGGGGAATCCAATTATTTTCAATAATAAAGAATGCCACATCAAAGGTAGAACTTCTGCAGCTCTCCACAGCTGTGTGGCGTATGAAATCAGGTCTGGAACCACGAGGCATATTGGCATGCATGACTTTTATCAATTTAATTACTGAAATCTTAATTTGAGGGAGTGAGAGGCAGAAGAGGAGAGAGCTGAGACTCCACACAGTGGTGGCTTCTTTCTTTAGAGAGGATGGGGTTTGTGAAAGTGATCATTGATGCAAGACGGAAACTCGGTCAGAATGTGGCCCACGTCTCCACTCCCTCAGGCTCATGGATGGAGACACCCTGTCTGGAGACGGGAGGGTTATTTAGTGACGACCAACGCCTGTAGACCAACTGCAAGATTTCATTAACTTCCCTGGTTAGTCTATTTCTCATAGTGGAGAATGGTCCTTTAATGGGATGTCAAGTTATTTTAAGGGGCTAAATGTTAATTATAAGGCAATGCAGACTTCTGTAGCATCGTCATTATAGGTCATCTCCCACAGCCTCACAATGGCAGACTGTGCAAGCTTTGGCCCTAAAATCTGCTGAGAAAATATCACTTTCAAGCAGATCATTTCCCTCTAACTCTGAAAGAGGCAACATTGATCAGCAGTAATGGGATTTAAGAGGAATGTGTGAGCAGTGATGGAGTAGAAAAGAGTAGCACATGAGTCAGGATAGCGTCACTCAACACTGAGGCTATAGTGCTGTCACGACTGATCTTCGCTGCAGATTGTCCTGGTGTATCAGCACAACTCGGTTTCTCTGCCTTTCCACTTCCTAAAGTACAATTGAATTTCTCTCTGTGCCTCTGAGCAGAGAACATCAGGATCAGAAAGAGCAGGACGGAGTCAAGGATTTTCACTTTTTAAGCTGATACGCAGTTCTACGGTTCTGACAGATAGAAATCACAAACTGAGGCTGGTATCAGTGCATAATTCTCCACATTTTGACTCATGGATCCAGATGTGTTGTTTCTGCATGGATTCCAGTCAGTAATTACCTCTCAGCTTCTGCCCACTGATGCCATTCTTTCCCTGTCATTAACCAGTCTCCTCCGTGCCAAGGCCAGGTGACAAGCAGATGGGCCTGGCTGGTGCTGAACTGAGCCCTGTCACCCATTCTGTCCCACGGCCACGCTACCATCAGCCAGCAGCCAGCAGCCACAGCATATCAGCATATTTCCTCTCTGACCACTCACTGAAAGCTATGGTTAGTAACCTACCATTTGCGCTGAACCACCATAACCAGCATTTTATTTCAGATGTTGCATTTACATATGATGATAAGTCAGATCTGGTTGTCTCTGCTCATTACAGAATGAGGGGGTTTTGGCTTTGGAAAGTTTTGGCCACCCTATTTACAAAAACGAGAGTGTCAAAATATTAGAAGCTCTTCAAGTTTTTCTGACAGGATTACCAAAAACTGAGAAATTATACCGTCGTAAAAGCAGAATTTATGACACAACTAGATTATACACATGTACACTATGAAGTGGACAGTAAGAGTTTATCATAGACTGATACTTCAGCTAATGGCAAATAAGAGGTAATTTGACTGTAATTTAAAGTTAAAATATCCATCATTGTTTTCATACTGTGATGCTATTAATTGGATAAATTAAATGGGCAGCGGCAGCAGGGACACGAACGCACCACAAAGTCACACAACACGTGTGCATGTGTATTTGTCTGTGCAATCAGAGTCTGATTTGTGTGCATATGACATGTGCTCTTTACACTGAAGTGAGACAAGGTATTGGTCTAAATGAGACGATTAAAGCAGCAGCATGCACAGTCACTCCCCCATAAATCTAAAAATAAATGCATATACGACCATTGAGCACAATGACACATTCTATGTTGCGGTGATTGTATTTCACTCCTTTTGCAGCCATCTGGTAAAGCAGTCTCATTGGAATTCATGAAATAGTTTTATCATGGTGGAGCGTTGTAAAATCAATACATTAAATGTGCCTGGGGGCTAACTCTCTCAGGAGATTGTGTTTATGCACCCTGACCCATTCAGCAAAGTGTTGTGCATTGCATTTAAATTGGAGGAATTATACACCTCATACATTTCCAAAACATGCAACACGTAGCATGATACATAGCGGTTCAGGCCCATGTTACTGTGCTACAATGAGCGTGCACGAAATTCCACCTGATGTTTGCATTATTCGTTGTGAAATGTGAGAACAGGGCGGCTTCATTGTATGGAGCAAATGCACATAACAGATAGGATGAAACAGATGAATGTACAGTATCTGCTCTATTGTGTTTTTCTACTGAAAATGAGTATTTTCACAGTGTGAGCGCTGATATGCATGCATCAGGAACAGAAGATGTTAGCGAAGTTACCATACCATAATGGGAAGACTGCATAAAACACAAAATAACCGGGTGTGTGAACGTGTGCGCACGCAGGCGTGTTTGTGTGTCTGCTCCCAAACGTTTGTGGATTTGTTGTTGTGTTGTGTTGATGGGCTTATTATTTTATGGACTGCTGATCTCTTAGTGCTCTTGCGAATGTGGCAGGCGAATAAGGATTGAATTAAGATAAAAATATAGGAGGACGGTGCCCAGAGAGCCTGGAGGAGATAGAGATGTTGTCTGGGGTTTATTTATTCCACTTTCTGCTGATTATTGGAAGCGTTGGTACAAACATTTCCATATTTTCTGTTATGCCTAACACCAAATTGTATGCTCAATTTTCCCAACACATTTTTTTTCCTAAAACATTTTTAATATATATATTTAATATGTAATTTAGATTGTTAATATCTGGATATGTATTATTATTGTCATATTAGGAGACATACATTTTTAATAGACAGGTCATGTTACTGTTGTTACAGATGGAATAAGTGTCCTAATCTCTACACTGATTTATATTGTTTATGATTGTTTATATTTTAGAAAAACCACTATATCAGTGTGTCACCTTCAGTCTTGCCAGTAACACACAAGTCTTTCTTTGACCTATCCTCTCCCTAAAGTGTAGTCAATAGAATCCAAGATGGAGGAGGCAAAACTCAGGGACCTAGAAAATGGGAGTGGTGCTAGGGGAGCTTCAGCTTCAAGGACTGACCAGCAGTCATAATATTTACAAAGAGGTTAGATTGACTTTTTGGAGAAATCAATATGTGATATAGCCTACATGCTGTTGTGAACCTGGGAGGTAATGGGATCTTTGCAACGCTTGGCTAACAGGACTCCACTCCTGTCTCTGGTTATTTCTCTCTCACCCTTTCACTTTCCCCGCTTCCTCCGCCTCACTTCACCCTCTGCTTCGCTCCCTGCGATAACATGAACAGACATTATAATGGACGAATGTTAATAATTAATGTCAGAGCAATTGGAGACAATTAAGGGCGCTGACTGGACCATTAATTTTCTTGGGGCTGTGGTGAGAGAGCAGATGGGGAGAAAGCCCATCTGTAGAGGAAGTCAGCCCTCTGATAGTTTCGTAGGAATGGACGGTAGGCCACGCCACCGTCCATTCCAGTGAAGCTACAGGTCTATTATGGTACAAACTGACTGACTGGCTGCTACCGTCACTCTTCACGGTAAACCTTTGACTGATAATGAATGTAGCATCTATGTATTACAGTTTGCTATAGTGGTATTTGTGGCATATCAGCCAATGTGATCTGAAATAACTTAGTGAGAAAAAACAAGTTGATAGGTATGTGGGACGATGATTGAGACAGTCTGTTCATCTGTGCTTGTACATTTTTAACTCAACATGTACGTGAAATCATTTTAAATTGTTAAAACCTTTGTCCGTTTTTTTGGTATTTACTTAAACACCAAGCGGGCGCCTAAGCGATGTGTGAGTTGTTGTTGTTTGTCCTACTGCCCACGTGATGGCCGTTACTGTCATGTGTGCACACAAAGGTTTGTGTGCAGAGTGTGTTTGTAACGTGCATTATTGGTCAGACTCTCCAGAAAATGTCACTTGGCATGTTAAACGTTATAATCACGCCAGTCTGACCTGACACATCATGACACTCCCTGCCATGGCCCGCCACTCAATGCGGCTGGGCACAAGTTGCTAAGCAACAAGCTACGAGAATGTCAAAGGCTCTGACATGATGTAAGGTTCAACCGAACTGACAGTGACAAACATGGAGGACCAGGGGGTGACAAGGTGTTCCTCAGTGCAGAACTACACCTCTTCCTCTGTCTAACCTTGTGACACACGCTGCTGCCGCTCAGCAGTCCCTCTCATCTTTCTCCTTTCCTGTTGCTTCCTGCCTGCAGGAAGAGTTCCCCAGTCAAAACACGTGTTAGGAGAACTAAACATTGACAGACCGGAGACAGGATTCTTGTTTTAACTTGTCCATCCAGAGGGTGCTTTGTGTTTTACAGTATTTTTCATGTTTTTAGTGTTGCCTACTATGACAGTAGACAATGGGGAGACGCGTTCAGAGGTCAACACAAATTGTTAAACAGAACCGCATCAGGCTGATGATTGTAGATGCATTGAGGTGTTAAATAACTCTTTCAATGTTTTGATTCAATCTATGATCAAATAAAACCAGACCGGCTGTCACCAATCAACAGGTCAAACTCTTTAGTTACAGTATATACTAGTGTAATATATAATTTATATCAGGCGGCTAAGAAATGAATCAAACAATTCAAATTTCTTGCCCCTGAATAAACTGTAATCATATGCTATACTGTTTTCATTTTGAAATGTACTTACTTAACACATTTTGGGGATTTTAATATTGTGTATATTGCATCATAAGCTTCAAACAAACTTCAGCATTATGCGTTTCTTGTCTTTTGTTTGGTTTGGTTGACGTTACCTGACAGCTCGGACTGACCTCAAACAGCCACTCAGCTTAAGCAAGACCGAGACAGAGATGGAAAATGGGGTCAGGTCTAATCAACACTGCTGTCATGATTCTGCCCAGTTCACTCCAATCTGTAACCAGGCAACAGGCAGGGCTGCCACAAAGCTGATGTGACAGTGGCAGGTAGATTGAAAGTGGAAGGACAGACAGGAAGCTTGGGCGGGTGTGTGAAGGGGCTGTTTGGCACAGTGCAGCCTAGTTCTGTCCAGCCCGTCACACTCGCCCTCCACGGCTCATACAAGGATCAGCTATTACACTATTGAGAACCACAGGCACAGCAAACAAAACATTAGCCCTATCTTGTTTTGTCCTTGCACCACAAGACAATGCTTTCTACATTATCACTTACTGAGATATATACAGGTCAGGAAAACATTCGATCTCATTCCATTAAAAATATGCCTTATTTAGCTGCAGGATGGAAAAAGCTAGGATGTGTTGCAGGAGAGATAAAATACGGCGCAAGTGGCTTTAAGAATTCAAAACTCTTTAGTACATGTGGTGAAAATTATTTAGAAAATCATTTTCGTTGTGTGTGATAATTCGTCAAACAAATTTGAATTACAACAGTTTATCTTTTTTTGTGCAACAAAAGGTGCATCATTTTAAACAGTTGTTTATAGCACAACACTAAAAGGAAAATCCAGTTGCAAAGTGCATAGAAGTGAATAGACGTCTCACCACTTTCACTGTAAGACAGACATTAAGACAGTGTGTGCAAACTCAACTCACCTCACAACAGTTTGTCACAACTTTAAGATAGCATGACAGCGTTGCCGCTGACAGAACAGGTGTTGTGCTGACAAGTTATATTTCTGCAATTTTCTGTACTTTTACTCTGCCGCTGCCGATGTTTGTGTTGGTTCGAGGCTATCCGCTCTGAGTGACTCTTTAACGCTCAGCTGAACTCTCAGCTGGTGCCCAACAGATTCTGTGCAAAGCTCATCGGAACTAGGATGATGCACTCTCTCCTTCACATTTCAAATGATCTCTGACATAACATGCAATATAACAAGTGACAGTTGAAGAGGAGAAACAAAGCTACACTGAGACTGTACTGTGCCTGAAGTGGCTCTTACCATGGTCTTCTGCGGACATCGTACAGGTCAATCTTGTTTGGTGCCCTCCATGGAGTGGCTGGAGAGAGCAAGAAAGTCGGTTACTGCCACTGTAAGATATTTCACAGATTGGATCAAAGTAATCATAATTTCATTCGGTCAATTGAGTTACCAGTACAGTGATCTCATGAAAGATTGCCAATGTTCTGTATCTAAGAAGCCCTGAGGTCAAATATAGATTTTATCTTCCCAGGACTTAGGATGGCTGTTGACTCACTACTCTGAAGCCTACCTGGGTAGTATCGTGTCACTCCTGTGGCACTGCCGAACACCTGCCAGCGCAGGGAGCTGTCCTCCCGACGGTTTTCAATAAAGACCCGCTCCAGAGCCTGCGTCCAGTTTAACTCGTTTAGGATGACTGGGGCTGTAATAAACACACAAACAAATAACAGTGAATTGAAATGCAGTCAGGAGGCACGAATTCCAAGTTTATATAACTTTATATTATATAAGTGTTTTTCAAAGTTTTGAGTTTAAGACTTTCACCTAGATTCTAATGTCCCTTTGGACTCAAAAGTTTTTGTGATTTTTGCTGCAAGAGGACACAACTTATCCAAACGTCTGGTAAACAACGTCCTATTGGATGAACACAACACTGAATATGCTTCAGGTTAAAAATGCAAATAAGCTGCTGATTATGTGTCATAGTCCCTCAAAGTATATATAAAAAGCAATAAATACAGGCAGTGAAAATAGTTTCTTCTAATCCGATTTACACCCAGAGTTTCATATTAGTGATTTGTGTGCACCTGTTTTTTTTTAATAACAAAGAAACAGATAATTCAGCTTATTTCCTAATAAAAACCTCAAGTAAGAACCCACATTTATAGTGTAAGCAAACTGAAAAAAGAAATCGCTCGTTTCTCTGTTAGTAACCTAAAGGTCGACTCTGCTTGCTGAGCAACCTTGTCTGTGCCAGCAGCTGTAAGCTGAGCACATAAGAATGGATGTATGCAGTCAGTTCAGCTGTCTGAGCAGGGCATCAGTTCAATCTGGGTGATCCGTGAGGAGGAAGAGGAATCTCAGATGACCTTGAAGGTGGTCATATGTCACTTGCAGCATGCAGAGACAGAAGGAAGCCCTGAATTTTTTGATAGAGCAACACAAACTATTTCTGTGTTAGAGGAGCATTAAAGACGAGAATAATCGGACGTGCACGACACCGTAAATGCATCACCACCAGTTAAAATGTATGATCATACGTCTGAAATGGATTTATGTTTGTGGAAACAAGTATTCATCATCTAGTCAACAAGAAATGGAACACACTGATTGCAGCGGTGGAGCAGCATCAGCGTCAATGTGCAACGCGTTTCCTTCCAGCATTAATCTCCTAGAAGTCATATTGTATTTACCCTGCTCTATTTATTTCACGTTTCCAGATTATGTTTTCTCCAACCTTACAACCCAAGACAACAGGCACCACGACACTCACACACAGAAATCTTTTCAGTCTGTGTTTAATAATTAAACTTAAGCCAGAAGACGGGGAGTGCAATCAGTGGTTTAATAGCCACCTGATTAAAGAGGAAACAAGACGAGGGGCTGAGCTGAGGAGAACTTGACTTGCTTCTTTGATTTAATTACTCAGTCAACTGAAGCTAGATAAGTCCAGCTTTTTTTTTAACCCCTCATTTTAATTTCACACAAATAATCTATTACTGCTCAGTTTTTTGCAAACCTCCAGTTTAGAGGTAAGAAATACGCCACAGGTCGTCATTCGTCCACTGCTCACTGCCTTCACTGTAAGATGAAAGCTTCTGAATAATCACAATTATCCAAAAACACATGGCTATTTTACTCTTTCAAATGAAGGCTGCACTTTGCCAAACTCTCGCCAAAATTGTGGCTGAAAGCAAAAGGTAAGTTCATTACAGTTTAGCATCCTGTAAAACAAATGCACACAAACAAGCACTGCAGAAGCACTAAGTAGTGTCTGGAGGATAGAAATATATGAAAGCCAAATTGCTGCCATCACCAAAGGGAGCTCCTCAACATGTTTTTCTCAAAATTCATAGACATAAACACAAAGGAAGAATAGAGAAGGAAAGAAGCAGCCCTACAATTGGGAATAAACATAAAAAGCCAGGGAGAGGGGGAGGACAATTGATAGAAAGCAACACAGAAATTAACACGAATGAGTGGCTGCTTTCACAGCTCCAAAAAGGCAATTTCTCAGCCATGGGGGAAGAAGAGCGGGAAAAAAGCACAGAACAAACTTCAATTCATAGCTAAATTGAAAATGGCAGAATTGAAGGCACGGCTGAGGTCAAAGAATTGATTTTCGGAGGTTTTCATATCGTGTAACAAATACATACCGTTTGTTGTTGAACATTTTAAAGCTGTTAATCACCATCTCATATCTGATGCTATGATAACTAAGGCTTTACCATCATCGTAAAACACTGCATTTAAAACTATCTTTTCTGACACTCTTGGAAATTAAAAAGGTTTTCAAATATA
>JAUMHF010000021.1:12802490-12819688 GCA_032359275.1 Microctenopoma steveboyesi
TATATATATTCCTGGTATATATCCCACTGGTTAGCATTTTCCAAAGAGCCCAGAAGGTTTACAGGACTTAAACAGTATCTCTGCTATTCCAAGAATAACTGTCCAAAGTATATTTTACTTGAAATCATCAAGGACAA
Source organism: Microctenopoma steveboyesi (assembly GCA_032359275.1). Lineage (NCBI taxonomy): Eukaryota > Metazoa > Chordata > Actinopteri > Anabantiformes > Anabantidae > Microctenopoma > Microctenopoma steveboyesi. Next base: position 12,802,628 of record JAUMHF010000021.1, read on the forward strand.
CATTTCCTACATTTCAATTTAATCCGGGGTCTGTGGTCAAAGAATCACCTGATTATAAAGTGTAAAAAATATGATCCCTTAAGCATGAGCTCTCACGGCAGGTAGCTGCAGTGGCAGCGCGTGTGTTCTCTGATGTCCTGGGTGTTCTTATCAGAAGAGGCACTGGGTTTGTAATGATAGCTGAAAGGCCAAGGGCAAAGCGACATCCTGTGACCTCTGTTTAAAACTAGCACCATCTCAGCTACCTTGACTAACATCGAGGTTTTAACCAAACTCCACCTATGCACGACGGATTATTCAGGCACATCAATCTCAGGGTCTGCACACACAAATTTGTGCTGAAGCTATAAATCTATCTACTGCATTAGAGTCATGTCGAGGTGGTTGGAGTGAAGGACGGTCGCGCGTTCACACCCGGGGTCATGATTGTGGATTAGGCAAAAAAAAACATTCATGATTTAACGTTGGCTCGTGCTGGAACAAAACAAAATGAATTACGTTACCAATGAATATTTTACTCACACATTTTTGTAATAGAAATATTACATCATTGTCATAGTTTAAATATAAGCTGGTTATTATCTTCACTTTATAACCTGTTTCGTTTTGTATATGAGCTGAATATAAACTACATTTTCTAGAACAGTGGCTTCCTTTATTCACAATCAAACAATAGGCCAATCAAGTCTTCGAATCAAGGGTAATAAAACAGACCCGGGTATATGTGTGTTTAAAGCAGACACCTCTGCTGTTGGTTCAAACGCACATACCGAAACACACACATCTGCAGGTGAGAAAAACGGGCACATCAGAGATAAGAGAACACAGCAAACTAATTCTCTTTGATTTATTTAGTTAGGATATGGCGTGACTTCTCTGGACAGTTGAGAAGAAGACAGATTTCCCCTGGGGGGGAAATATGCTCACACAGGCAGACAGGGCCTCCAAGTGCTGGGTTGGGCTCATCTTTCACGTGAAATGCGCCTCTCTCTGATATCTTTAAAAGGTAATTCATCAGCGCGCCGCTCCCCTGACATTTAGAGCACCCTTGGCTTTGCCCCTTTATAGAGCAAGACTGCACACCAAGTAGAGAAACAATTATGAGTGGGATTTATTGAGCATCTCTGCGTGAGATCGTTCCTCAACACTCCCACCACCTCCATACTGTAACTCCACCCCCTCAAGCGCTCATACACACATTATTTACAGTGATATACTCGTGATAAGGAGCTATCCAAACAGATATGCGCCTTATGTCCTGTATTAATCCATACAGAAACGGCGGCACGCATTTACTGTTCAAACGAAAAAAAAATTGTTATCTGGATTGTGGCAGAGTAGTTGTCTCCCATAAGAAACCCATAATGGTAACGAAGCTAAAGCTATTAATGGATTCCCTTTAACCAAAATATTTTTTTCCTCCAGCCCAAAACAGAGAAAGTGAACTGTTTGTAGTGCTGCCAACTTTGAAAGGTGACAGTTTTCAAAGTTCAACAACAGCAAGTATTTCCAGCAACAGTAAGTTTTGCTGCATAACTTGAAGCCTGTAAAATAACAAAAGGTAAAATGGCATTTCCTATTTTAACAAACTGTAAAACAAGCAGTTTGAAAAAAGATTAATTCCTGCACTACAGCAGGTCATCTCTGCATCTGCGTTTAACACTTTCCTATGTCTCTCTGAATTGTCAGTCCAACTCCTTTCACACCTTCCCACCTTCTCTCTTATGTTTCCTCTCTGTCTCTCCTTTCCTCTTCCTCCAGGCTTGCTTTGTGGCCTGGATGAGTGTTAAAGAGCCCGAACCTTAAGCCTTTCATCCGGCAGATGAAACGGCAGAAACACGAACTGGCAGCAACTCACACATCCACAAACTAAAACAAAGTCTAAGCCTTTACAGAAAAAAACAGGTCGTGTGCAGCGATGGTTAAGAAGAATAACATCCAGAAGATGAAGTATAACCCAATTTGTATTCTCTGACATTTATCTTAGAAAGCATTCTCCAAGAATGTATTTGAAACTGAAACAGCTGCATTAATGAATTAGACTTTTATAAAGACGTCACCTCAGTGGGTAATGGGGGGATGTGGGTAAATGGAAATATACAGACTAGGACAGAAGGGAGAGATTTTTCCACACCTCCAGAGTGTGCCTCCAAATATTTTTTTCTAATTAAAGAAGAGCAGTAAATAACAAACAGAGAAAAATGATTTGTGAGCCTGGTGGTGAGTGAAGAAGAGTTTGCTGTGCTGACTGTTCTAATTAGTGTGCAAGTACATGATAGTGCCCCTTCAGTGAACACACACTATAGGGGCTGGATGGGAGCGGGGCAGAAGAGGAAGATGGAGTCTGAAAAATGACAGAAATATAGCCGCCAGTATTTATTCTGTCTTTCTTCTCTTATGGTTTAACTTTAAATCCCATTTCCCTTATCCCCCTCTTTTTATCGCTTCCTTTTTTTCCACTTTTTTCTTTTCTTCCTTTTCATAAATCACTTTTGCTTTTTTTCCACACATTTAAATCTGGTTTGATGTTGAGAGGGGCTGAGTTGATCTCCAATGTGGCGTGAGATGCTTGACAGGGAAGCTTCCTCCACTGGAGGGAACCTGGGGCATGTGAAACGAATACAGGCTACATGTGCTGCAAGTGCACAAGCTCACACATACGCAGACATTCACAAAGAAGGCATCTTACATTCAGCTGAAGCAGGTCTCAAAATTCATAGCTTATAATACTAAGATGACAAATGTACCACATAATTTTATAAGTCTATAGCAATAGCACATAATAAAGTGGGAACATTCAGTAAATGGAGCAACAGCATATAAAACGGCTAAGTAACAAAGCACAAGTCTCGTTCCTCTCATTATTCCTTTCCTTTCTTTTGTGAACAGACCTGAGTATGTCTATCAAAAGTCGCCTTTGTCACTCCTGTACCAGGCGAGCTGACTTCTCTCCAGATTCATTTTAAGCAAGATGAGATACATCAGAGGTAGTTTCACTCAAATGAAACCCTGCAGATGCAAATCTTTGTGTTCTATTCAAGTTTCATACGACTGCATTGACTTTCTATCTGCTGGATCTGTTGCTCTCAATTTTCCATTGCATTTTACATACACCCCATGCAATTTGCTTTTTATGAAAGTGAATTGGATGATTTTTGGAAGGAGCTTCCAGTGGTCCAGCCACAGGCTGGAGACTGATGTGGCATAATGGAAGCCAAGCAAAGATGCTGGAAAAATAAAAAAGTCACTTCTAGTGGTGAACATACAGAAAAACTGTAGGAGTCATGGAACATAATGTTTGCTTAACAGGTAGAAAATATATCTGAAAAATAATAACATATTCTGGAAAACACAGTATTTGCAAATATGTATTAGAAATCAGAAAAATGTGAAATAGCCAGTGGCTGAAACAATCAGACAGGCAGTAATGATGCGTGTGTGCGTGTGTGTGTGTGTGTGTGTGTGTGTGTGTGTGTGTGGAGGATGGTGGTAGTGGTTTAATAATGCCATGGAAAACATGGAGAATATTTAAGCTGCAATCACAGTTAGCAAGTCCGCACCATTTATTTCCGATAACCAAGTTTCTCACTGAGTCGGACTACAATAGCAAACTGCTAGCATAGCGTTAGGACCCTGGAAAAGGCGCCGCATGCTGTGAATTTCAAAAGGACCTCCCACTTTCACTGCTGGCCGGCTTACATACGTAATCACTAACATTTCTCATTTAGGAGAGGATATAATGACTGGGTATGAGCAGGAGGAGTCTGTCACTAATGCACTTATTATTATTGCATTTTGGAAAACGTCACAACTTTACAGCATGTAAGACTGATTCAATCTGGCTTTGTATCCTCTGTCGACAGCTTAAACTCCATCTGATTAACCAGTGAGATCCAACTGAATCCACAAAACAGTCACCAAAAATGGCCGTGCTATTTTCATCCTTATTTCTCAGTGATTATTTCAAAGATTATATTCCCAGAGCAATTATTCAGCAAATCCCTGCCTCTTCTTCACAATTTCTTTAACATTCACTGTGAGAGTAAAAACCTGTTTGTCGATGAGCGACACCACCCACATCAATTTATTCCTCTGTGGCAGTGTTGCTAAGGCCATTCTGTAATATGCAATGATAATTAGAAAAAAAACTGTATGAATGTTTGACCTAAGCTAATTAGAAAGTTTGCAGACTTGGCAGCGGGAATCAGCAGTGGGATAATGAATCATAAAATGGTTCATTACTGTGCTCAGGGAACACTCTCAATCTCAATAAACGGACATGGGGCCTAGCAGACAAATCAAACCAGGACGCACACACATCGCCTCATTTAGCTGTTGAAAGGATCACAATAAAAAAGCTTTTTTTTCCTCTAAATTGTTCCTATTATTGAAGTGTCTCTTCTCCTTTGCTCTTCACTCCTTCTCCTTCTATCTTTTCTTCTATCAGAGTCTCTCTCGGTTCATCTCCGAGGGCCTCCATTTCGATATGATTGACAATTCAGCTGCCATTTTCTGAAAAACAGTCCATTTATTCGGTGGATTAACAATGTGTACATATCAAAGGAGGCTACTTCAACTACATAAAGCCAGTGTGCTCATAAACTGCACTTCAATTCACAGCAACTGTTATGCTATACTTTGGAATGCGCTCCATTCTTCCCACTGTTTTCTTTTCTATGCGTTTCCCCAGGCCTTCCCCCAAGGAACGAGTGCTGAGTCAACCCACTCACACTGCTTCTCTGCTCTAATCCCAAACCCACAGATTTACAGCAGATCCAGACCTCTCCAGACCCACAGGACAACAATCCACCCACATTAGTTTCCTTAGACATCCTATCCATGGCACCCTGCAGACTACCACAGGAAGGAGCAGAGCACAACATCAAATACAAATAACAATCCACTTCCACCATCTCTTGAAAGCAAATTCAGCTCCCCTGACATGAGCCTGATGTAAACCTCTATCAGATAGGTTAATTGATTTACACCTATAATCAAATGTACTGTAACCAAAGATTTTGTCTTCATTCTAAAACACAGCTAGTGGCAGCTACAAAAGCTCCAACAAAGAGGAGGAGTGGGCTAAAATAAACTTCTAAATTAATCTTCAGCCAGATTTGATGCTCACTCAAGTGACATCACTTTAGGCAGTTTATCAGGTGTCACGCAGCTCCTTCTGCAACCCCCCAGAAAATCCTTTTCCCATATATGGACCAATTAGCAGATAAATACGTGGGATTCCCTTTAACATTTAAATTCTATTGCATAATCAACATCTACAGATTGACTTTAACTAAATTCTACATTTGTGTCTGAGATGTTTGGTTTAGTGGCAAAGCGTCTTTCAGAACTGCTGTACATTTGTGGCAACGACATGTTTTTCAACTTCGTTTATTCATCACCAGTGACTAAAACGCTGCACGCGTGTTCATAATGGAGTTGGCACAAAAATGTGTAGTTGGCAATCTCAGCACAGCAGACCACGCAATGGGAACTAACTAAACAACATCAACAGCAAACAGAAAAAAAACCCTAATTCCATGCGCTGTACCACTCTACTCCTCTAGTCTCCACCAGGCTCAATCAAGAGCCCTTTATTCTCTGACTCATAGCTTCAGACAGGGGAGCCAGAGCTGGCACAAATGGCTCTGGGAACAATGTACAGGCCTGATTGCTCTTTTGTGAGTTAGCTGTGCCCTATGACATCTCCTCCTGAACCAAGGGTGTCTAATTCTGACAAGAGTTGTCTGGAGACACAGCTGGAAGGCATTGTTACAGACAGGTGCCATATACTGCCTGTTCAACAAAGAAGGGGAAGAGCTAGACAATAACAGAAAGAGAGAAAAAAAATCAAGCAGTAAAGTGGCTGTCTGCACATGCTCTGTTTCTGAGGCTTTAAAGAGGCAAGGGGAGGGCATCTAAAAAGGTTTAGAGGTGGATAACAGAGGAAACATGCCAAGCAAAATCACAATCCTGGATTGTACATATGTTCTCTTTTGTCCATTTGGCAGCTGCACACTAAGGAGAGTGTTATGTCCGCAGGCAAGTGGGGTGCCAGGCATGAAGAAAGGGTCCATGAATTAGGGTAGGGGCTGGCCCATAGAACAGAAAAAAAACTGTATAAAACTGGTGTGAGATAGCGTCTGCCAGCTAAAATCATGTTAGTGCGCTAAAGTGCTGGGTGATATGAAAGGAAGGAGAGATTGTGTGTGAGAGGGGGAGAGAGACAGAGGAAGACCATCCACAACCCAGCACGAAAACCAGGAGATGCCATGGTGCACTTGTAAAACAGGCTAAATACAGATGTAAAACAAGCTCAGTATATACACAGAAACCCATGATAGTATTATTATTTTGCCATCTGCCGACAGCCTCCATGCTGGAATTATTCAGTTACATTAAAACATATCTAAAGACACTAAGACAAAAAGCCCATCCTCTGGACTCTAACACATCTCCTTGTATTATCTCTTGGTAAGTATTCATATTATATTCCTTTCAAATCTATATTATTTTTATGACTCATGCTACACTCTGAGGTCCAGACATTAACATATTCACCATCATATAAACTGCTCTTCCTCCTTCCTTTGTGTTTTATGTTTCCCTCAGAAATGTGAAGTAACAAAAGCTGAAGATGCTAAGTGAGGTCTGATGTAACCTCAGCTGAGGCCAAACCATCACTGTTCGAGACTGAAAATGCTGCTTGTCTCATGCATTCAAAAAATCTTTCTTTATGTCTTTACAGAAGAAATATTCAGTTGATTCATTCAGTGGAATGAGTCCGGCAAAAGTCTCAACCCCAAAACCATTATAAAAGAAAGGTATTCTTGTATACTTACAGCCTTTGTATATATCTGTAGGAATCTGGACTGCACTGGAAGAGTAGTTGACCTTGTTTTTAAAATTGGGATCGTCCACAAACTCCAGTTCCAAGGAGGATGAGCTCTCCAGTGGGTTCTCCTCTTCTCCATCCTCTGTCTGCAAGCACACACACACACACACACACACACACACACACACACACACATCTGCGTGAGCACACAAATAAAAACAAGTGGATAAAAGAATGGGGGAAACATGCAAATATAGTGCCGCATTCTGTCACCTCCCATATAGTGGCTGTTCAGCACCCATCTGTGGATCTGGTACAGTATATTGTCTCTCCCTCTGACTCACCCATAAAAATCACACAGCATTTGGAGAGTGTCGAGCATAGAAATAGCAAATATTCTGCTTTTTGCCCGCCTTCAGATTTAGCTGGTTCTAGTCTCTACCTTTAATCAGGGAATGGCTGCAAGTATCAGATCAGACACCGAACACAGACTCTCATTAGTATTTGAGATTACTATCGCAGACGTGTTTTGCCATACAACTTAACCCCGACAATAACCAACAACTGACACAACTTAATCACCAGTCAGTGTGCCACCCTTTCAAAGGATTTCAAAGCAGGCCCCTCTTCTCTGCTACATGCACATGTCTAAACAGAGAAATCATGCTAAGACAGCATGTTTCGAATATATTTAGGCTTCTTAGAGCTTCTTAGTCTCACCATTGTGCATGATTAGAAAGCCTGACACACATACTGCATTAGCAAAGTGTCAGATATCAAAAAAGGCAAAAGATAAAAAAGCTAAACTGACATTTGAGGTTTTTATCTTGATACGTTATCAACAGAGAACAATCTGTGCCTGTCCCCACGGGAAGAAGTGATTGTGGCAGTGAAAATGGCAGTGAAACTATGGCTTGTGACTGAGTTTATTAGCTTGCTCCTGATCTGATTTCACCACGTATACTAGAGCGTTCTTGTTAGATACATTCTTAGAAAACAGCACACGTGTAAAGGTCACATTTACAGACCGACACTCCGAAATGTATACGTAAGGCTGAGTCACGGGTGAGTCTTTGGTAACTAAACATAATTTAATTAATGTGTGCTTATGCACCCAGCTCTTTGACACACTGCCATGCAGAAGTAGCCCTCAGCACAGACTGGCATCGTGCATCTATCATTCTTCTTTTATTAGTCATCCTTCATTAGCCTTCATTTATCGAATATTTGTACAACAAAACTCATATCTCTGATCATTTCTCACACATTCGGAGTGCTGAAAAGAAAAAACATTACTTCAAAATAAATCTTTTGAGTGCAGCTAATGTGTGACTGCATTACACAGGCTTCAGTTTAATAAAGCAGCACGGGTTAATTGGATCTGACATGATATAAACTGTTTGTTTTTTGGAGAAATTAAATCAAAACCCCATGTCCACAGCTCAAATTGATGGATGGGCCAACTCTAATTGACTATTAAAATGCAATTACAAGCTGTTGGTGGGACAATCTGCAGAATAGTTGTGCAGAAGTCCCATTGAAAGTCAACATAAACAATTCATTGTTCGATACCAGCTCATTGAATATTGTTCATTCTTACAACAGCACAGTGCAGAACATGACCAGAAGGGAATCTGTCAGGACAGATACGTACTGGGCAGAAGTCGGATCAGATGAGTGAGTGGAACAGGTCAGACCGGTTTTGCTATTATTGGAAATTATCTTTACATACTGGACAATACGTTTCACTATCTGGGACCTTGATGGCTGCTGCTTTCCACCCTGAGACCTGACCAATAAATAATATGATCTTGTCTTGTTCCAATTCAATTTCCAATTAGATTTATTTTATTTCATCGTGTATACAACTTGGGACTGTTTGTAGGTCAAATCTCTTTTTAGTTTCATAACAACATAACATCACTCTGAAGGGAAAAACACTAGAGAAATGTACAAACAATAGTCTGAGCACTAGAATTCTATGGTTACTAGTGTGAGTGGCTGGGTGAAAAATCAATTAGTAAACCTGATTAGGTAAGGGATTTTGGCTTTTGAGAAGCACTAACTGTGAGGTTGAGGTGTTTCTTTATCACTCAGTCAGACACTTATTCTGTCAATGTCGGTCAGGGAGTCTTTTTTTTTCATCAGAAGAGCCCAATCATAATTAACGAAGGCAGCGTCTAATTAGGAGCTGAATAAATCCTCGCAAGAAAGACTGATTGGTTCATTTTCTTCAACCATCTACCACCTGTTTTGCTCGATTCATTACCCAATTTGTTAATTTTATCTCCCAGTTCTCAAGGTTTAATTAAAGGCTGAAGAGGCCAGAGATGACATTTTAAAGATTCTTTCATTCCTTCATTTAGCCAACGAGGGCTAACCTGAAACCTGTAACACATGTGTGTTTGTTCGAAAGACCGTAGAAAACTGGGATATAAAAGAACAGCTGGTAAATAATTGCTTGAACATAGATTCACTGGCTGTGTTATTAGGCACAAACGAAAGCAATCAGAATGATCACACTGTACATTTACATCAAGGGTACAAGTGACACGAGGAGAGATTCACAGGGTATAGAGAACAAGACAGGAAACATAGGACGCAAAGCCTGAATAAGCCTAACAGTCACTTACCTTTATATATATTACACATATTTCCCTAAGATAATGTGCTTTTACTCCAACAGCAGAACCTTAATTCACTGAGTGAGAGAAATCAAGATTCAGATATGGCAGTAGTGAGGACTACTGTTGCTACTGGTGGCAGGGATGAGGATCGACCTTTGCCTGACCTCTGCCATTGTCTTTGGGTGGTTGTGAGGTCGGTGAAGTGGGGGTCAGTGGTGTGTCACTAGCTTTGCCTCAGTCTGCTGTGTTAATGATGACCGATGTTCTCCAATTAGATGTGCTGACAGGCCCTAAAGCACCGTGTCATTAATCACAGGAGTGGCGTACAAAAAAAGAAAATCACACCATGATTTATTGCTCCTCCAATTCCCTTTCTCATTCTCTTCCCATCTTTTTGTGCTTTAGTGATCTAGGGGAGATTCTTGAATTCCTTCTTGAACCTTAATCAATCAGCAGGCAGGGGCTCCGAGTGTGACCTATCCTGGGAAGGAACTGGAGGCGGCAGTCGGCCTAGTGGCGGCTGGGATCAGTCGCGTACGGAGCTTTTGCCCTATCCAGTCCCCGCTTTGAAATGAATATATTTATATTCACATCTCTATGAAGGACATGCATTGTAGAAACCGTGTCCTGGTATGTATATGTGTGGTGTGACCCGCGTGTTGTGTGAGAAGTCTCTGCGACAAACGCACAGCTCGGGTCCGAGAGGGAGGAGAAAACTCTGGAAACGAGTTTGTGGGAGGACAGCAGAAAATCGCTGTCACATGCACATCAGCCTGCCGCTGCTCTGTCACATCAACTCACCATGAAGCAGCGTCACCTCACCAACATACACATACAGCCAAGCGGCCCGTGGCCGGAGGAAGAGGCGGCATCGACACCAAGGAGTCCAGGAGGAGGAGGGGAGGGAGGGGTGGGTTGCAGGAAAGGGTGGCATGGATGGTAAGTGGGAGTGGCTAGGATTCAGGGTTTACGGCAGGCAGACGGGGGGGGGGGGCAGTCCATACTGTACTCACATAGTCTGAATCCGCTTTGGAATCGTAGTATGAAATGGCATTCTCCTGTTCAGAAAAGAAAAGTAAAAAGACAGATGATGAGAGAAGATATAGCGGCGCCTATATCAGCCCCGACTCCTCGCGGTGTAAGCTGGAGAGAGTCGTGGTTATATTCCATCACACTGTTCAGCATGAGAATATAATCAGCATCACAGAACACAGGAGTAGTGTGATGTGGAATGATAGTCATGAGAGTGTCGAGATACGGGAGGATGTGATGCGTCTGGGCAATGTAAATAAGACGTGATGCACGTGGCACATGTTCCGACTTGTGTTCGCAACACCGTCGGAACATTTTTTGTGTTGTGGGGATCTGTTAAAGAAATGCGGCGCTGTGGCATGAGCTCAGATGGAGTAAAGTGGTGTGCAGTGAGAGAAGAATAAACTGGAAATATGACTCTCTCTGGGAGTGTTATCAACCTCAGCTGGTTGTTTTCAGTCTAGGCAAACAGCTCTCGTAGGAGAAAAGAAAGAGAAAAGGAGAAAGGAAAATAATTTAAATGTATTCCATTGTGTTACCTTATTTTGACTCCAATTATTGACTAAAAGTTTTCAGTCACCAGCTAAAGCCCCAGATTCAGCCCTCCGCCACGAAGCTTCCAGCTTTCCCCTCCCTGCAGTCCTCATGTACTCTGAACTGGTGCCCTTATCTCCCGTAGAGGCAGGCAAGAGGGCAGTCAGGGGATGCATGGAGCGAGCAGTGTCCGTGGGGCCCGCCTGATTATCACGAGGAGGCTGGCTGAGGACACACTCTCAAGGGCACCACAGTGGCTGCCTCGCCCTCACTGGAAGAGTGGTGGTCATGCTCGGATGCGAGAGAACGTCTGACAGAGAGTCTATCACGCGGCGGTAGCCAAGTTATTATACTAAATGTATGGTTGTGTTGTTGTCATTTCTCTGCTGCTGCTGCCCGACACACACATTCTCTGCATTTGTTTAGTTTGCACAGAAACACACACACATAAACACACCTACATACACAAGTCTTTATCAGCCCCCATCTTCCCCGCAGATCCCTTCGGCATGACAGCTCTCTACATGCCATGACCAGAGTCTCGGCTGGCCTCCAGTGCTAATCAGAGAGTCAGTCATCAGCCCAGCTCACCAACAAAACACAGTATGATTAAAACTCACACTGACACCCAACGTGGAGCGGACCGGCCTCGATGCAGGAAATGAGAGTGGACAAGATAGAGGAGGAGCACAATCTGCTTCCCTGACATTTCTCCTCAACTTACCAGCATTCCCTCTGCCTCCAGAGTGAGGGTGGAAGGAAAAGAGCTCAGTGGAGGGATCGCAGAGGATTGCTCAGGGAGTGCACTGAGTTAAGTTGGTGGGTTAGGATGGAGGCTGAAGTTGGGGTGATATAATGGGATGAATTCAGAGGAAAGAGACGTGGTGGTGGTGGTGGTGGTGGGTGCAGTGGGCAAAGAGCTGCCAGGGCTAAAAATAGCCTGTGCCTCTGCAGAGACAGAAGGGAAAGAGGGGGAGAGAGACTGTGGCAGGGAAGCAGTGTTGTTGTGTCTGCCAGCAGGATTGATGAGGAGCCCAGTCCTGCTTAAACTGGTCTCTCACTTCTAAAGAGTTTTACAAGTCATTATTCAGGACTGTTTCCTGTAAATAAACACTTTCTTCCTTGCACCCGAGGGACAACCGTCCAGCAGCTTTGCTTAAACACATAACACTCAACAGTTGTACACCGCACATTGCTGAAGAGCGACTTAGCACGGGGACCAACACTGGAACTCCCTCGCCTGCACTTCATCATTGCACAGTGGTTTTGTAAATAACAATAAATGCTGCTCTTTACTGTAAACAGCAGATTTTAAACATATATATAAGAGAGAGTCTGGAAAAAAGGTGCATGCAGGGTGCAAAGGATTACTGGATGGTTTAATGTGCACACAAGCGATAGGATTGCATGTTTGCTTTTTGTACGTTACTTTACCAGAACCATTCCTGCTGATTCTGCATGTATACCATAGCACATATGTAAAAACCTTAGTTTTCCTACTTCATGAACTATTTTGTACTAACTCCAGCGACTGAGGGGTTATAAGAAAAATATAACATTCAATAAACACTTTACAAACCATCTACCACCTCCTGGTACATTTTCCATGTAATTTTATTTTAAGTAAACACAACTGCTATTCTTTGCTGTCATTAGTTATCTGTGTACAGTGACAAGGTCACAAGGTAGGATATGATTTAGAGTAGAAATTAAATTTACTGAAAAACAGTCTTATTGTAGATATCTTTCTTATATCTATGTTATATCTTTGTAGCCACTTTGCAGCCACCTCAGTTGACACATAATTTCTTCTTGAACCTATCTGACTGAAGATGGTATGTATGGTATATATGATGGTAATAAATCCGCTGCTTCACACACTGTAATTAGTGCACGTAGTGTAAAAATGCGAAAAAGCCTCTAAACACATGCTGACACAGTGGACAGACATGTACGTAAGAGGTGGAACCATGTGGGAGAGTCCTCGGCCACCGCGGCCCTCTGAGCAGCCCTCAGGGCACCGTGGCCCTCTGCTGCAGCTGGTCACAGGTCTCTACTCTCTATGGGCTCAGGGTCCAGGTTAAACAACAACAGAACGCAAGTTAAACCCAAACTCCTCTCTCTCCAGGTCGTGTGCAACTTGCTAGTATGTACATACATAGTATGATAAATAATCCAGTGCAATCCAATCCAATAGTCTCTCTCTCCCTCTATACACGGTTCTATGCTGAGAGTAGCTACGGACGGTTTCTATAACTGTGGACATAAAAGTATTTGATATTTCCAGATTTATGCAAACCGATAATTCTTGATCTCAATTCTTCTGAGATCTATTTTTGTGGGACATGATTCCCAATGATTAGCATTTCTCTCCTGAGAATAGCAAACTGATTGAACGTTTTGTCAAAGCAGCTCCAGCCCACACCTCCAATCTTAATTAATTGATTGGACTCTAAGTTTTCTATCTCCTTGCTCCAATAAGCCCTTGTTGATTTTATTTGCCTTGGGCCTGCCTACACTCAAGGTATAAATTATATATTCATTATGAACACCTGTGTATTATTACTTAAAATACTGTTGTTCATAATTTAAACTCAAATGAAGAGCTGAAGAATGACACATTAATATGTAAATACAGATAAGTGCAAATGGTTCACTCACTGTTTCCTGCGCGCATAGGTTCACGCATACACACTCACACAACAGATCCACACACAGAAACACACATGAACGCAAGTCGGAGAAACTCCTACTGACACAAAGTGCTATCAGTAAATTAAATCTATCACGCTGAGTGGACCAACAAATTCCAAACAGGAGACAAACACTGAGGTCAGGTGATGATCTCCAGCCCCTCCCTTGCATCAATCTTTCTCTGCTCATCTCCTACACCCCTCTCCCTCCACCCCTTTCCTCACCCTTATCTCGATCTGCTTCCTCTCTCCTCCCTTTGCTATATCTCTCCCCCTCCTCGCCGCCCGGCTTTATCTTCATCTTTCCCAGTCTCTCTATCCTCAATACCAACCGCCTCTTGCCAATTTCAGATTTTAGCAAAAGCAGCGGTGCGTAGGTTAGATGCCTACTGTTGCTATAGAAACCTCTCCTCTGCTCTAGATTACAATGTGACTTTGTCTCCGCACCAGGGCTACAATGTCCTCTCATTTTTATGTCTAACCAGATACCTGTCTGGATGTCTTTTGTTTGTCTGTACGGTACGTCCGTCTGTCTCACTGTCATTGGTGCTGCTTGTTATTTAAATGTCATCTATTGCTTGTAGTCCCACATTTAAACGTCCATATCTCCTTACAGATAAAAGGTTAAAGCCTGCAAGGACCAAACTCTCATCATATGTGAAGAGGACCATGACAGATTATTTGTATGATAAAGCACAGGCAAATGCTGCATGACCAAACAAATGCCTGTTACACACCTAAAGCTGTCATATGACGCGGTACATGTTATGACTGAGTGTGGTCTACAGGACTAAATCTTCAGAATTTCAATCTGGGAGCATTCTCAAAGGATTGGCTGAGACAGGTTGACATTTGAGAGAGAGACAAGCGCTCCATCATGGGTGGGGACAGATTACAGTCATATTCATATCTCCTCTGGACACCTGCTAATGATTTTATAATTACAGAACACTCTCAATGCCTCTGCCATGCCCTGGGGTGTGCAAAGAAGCATGCAGAAACGAGCACACGCCGTCTCTCACAAACGCGAGCGCTCACGCACACAACGCCCGTCTCTCCTGGCCCCGAACGTCTAGCAATCATTCCTTGCACCAGTTTCCCTAATGGAGGCTGACATTATATCAAACATAATAAAGGATTTCACTTACTGCTCTTCATTAACTCTCACACACCAGTCCATAAGGTTGAAACTAACACACACACACACACACTGTTTGTTGGGTGTGAAAATGCGAGCAAAATAAAGAAGAAAAACCTAAACAGTATGATTTGGCTGAAGGGAACAATTAGTTACATACAATTTGAAGTGAACCTGTTATAAAGCTTCACATACTGCATTCTTCTCTAATCCATGGACTCCAATCTATTCTCTTGTCTTTACCCATCTCTCCCTCTATCTCTATTTCCACACCGTCCATATGTCCCACCTCCAAGTGCCAAATGCTGGAACTAGATAAACACTTGACCATATTAGCCTGGGAGACCTCTAAAGTAAACGGGAGGGATGCAATCCCCCGGGCTGAGCACATACTCTTATGCTTTGACTCAATACATGACATGCAGGTGCATTACAATTTACATATGTTAAGCAGGAAATGACTGACATCCAATTACTTCCGGAGGATGAAATGCAAAAGGAAGTATACACACAAGGGTCTTTATACTAAGGGCAGAGGTGTCGAAACGAAATCACAAAACACCACCAGAAACTAATTTGTTCAGCTCGCGCTCTTTAGTTTTTACGGCCCACAGGATTGTATGAGGGTGAAAAGGTGAGCTTATGAAATATGATTTTCAAACAGAGGTAAATTAATCATAGACATGTAGAAATCTGTCATAGATCTAAAAGCCCTTTAGCCACTTTGATCAGGAATTGCAGAGGTTGCCTTTGAATAAAATATGAAATCTTGTTCTTTGGTTGTGCAGGTTTAATTCCGACCATGTTGAATTCTATCCATCACTGGCATATTTCAGTGAAGGAAGTGAAGAACTACTTGTACTGGAAAATCCAGCACTTTAAGTTCTTGTCCAGAGAATTAAATACACTCAGTTACCAGTTCATTACACTAAGAACACTTAGCTACACTCATATGTGCTGCTCTGCTCTCACGGGAAAAACCTACAGCAAATCCTAAATGTCAATACGAGTGTCCAAGAGCACCTACAGAAAACTAATTACAAGAAAAGTTAGTAGTAATGTTGCTCTTCAATGAGGCTGGATTAGGATTTATATCTGCTCATTCCCATAAATGTTAGTTTCATTGATGTTTATACAGTATCTGAATGTTTTAACTATTTGTCTTAAATGATGTAATCTTCTGTAATGTGCTCCTCCAAAAACAGGTAAAACAAAGATCTCTCAAAATACAGTTTATCTAAGAACTAAACCCATAACATTCATGAGTAGAGTGGTTAGTGTTTCAGCTGGACGTGCCTAGTAAACCTAGAGTCTGCTGTGTAACCATTATGTTTAACAGAGACGTGCTCCATAACTTAGCATAATGTGGCAAGGTGCTGCCAAACCCTCCTGTGACACAGACTCGCAGAACAGCAGAGAAGACCAATCGCATGACTCGTGACAAAAGAGAACTCTGAGCGCAGCTAAGAGGTGTCGTGTTTTGTGGATGTTTGTTTTTGAACAGGCATCTGTTTTTTGACACCATTGATGGATTGATGCTGTCTCATAATTGGCAAAGGTTGCATTGTGTCACTTTAACATAAGACCTGAATTTAACCATTTAAACTACTGCTGGTTGTATGGTCATAATCTCCGTACTACTACTACTACTACTACTACTACTACTACTACTACTACTACTACTACTACTACTAATTAAAAACACGAATGTATATAAAGTATAATCTTGCATCACATCACCTGTACTGTACATAAAGTGTAAAAAGGTCATGATACAACAAATGTAAAAAGGCAAATGCGTTTTAATTGTTAAAATTACAGTTTTTGATAATATAAGAAAATATATTTGTAAATAAACTTTGCAGCTGATTTAGAGGGAATCATAAAAAGAATTTCCCATTCATGTCCACCCTAAAAAAACGCTGATAAAAAATTCATATAAAACAATTAAATAGGAAATAAAACAAATGCCGACATGTTGTTTGTGTCTGTTGTGAAAATATGTCCCTTGTCCTAAACAGTAAGGATTAATAAACTCTCTCTGTATAACGCCAAGTAAATGAAGAGTCAAGTGGCAAACTGGAAATCACACAGTTGGCCTGGAAGAGTGAAAGACGGAGAGAGCTACTGAGCTGAAGTGAAACTCAGATAGAGGAGAGCATGACAGAGGCCTTGGGCGCGGGGGGGGGGGGCGGGGGCGGG
>JAUMHF010000021.1:12819698-12834355 GCA_032359275.1 Microctenopoma steveboyesi
GTGGCCTGGGGGGCGGCGGCCCCCCCCCCCCCCCCTTGCTCTCTCATTGGCATGCTCTGCATCTCCAGGCTTTTAAGTGATTAGGGAGCTGCTGAGACCACGGCGTCCAAGCATAGCTCCATGCAGATGTTCATTTGTATGCCAATAAACAAATGTGCCTCCAGATTAAAGCTGCAATACACAGCGCAAATTCAGCAAAGTGAATGACATTCTCCATGCAGAGCTCATCACTGTGCTCCTCTTCAGACAGAACACCAGGCCTCCGCTAACAGTGTACGTACTTCAAAGACTCTCACGAAGCCAAAGAGACAGAGGAGGAGAGAGGAGGACAATCGAGGAAGAGAAAAGTCTTGATTATTGTCGAATTTAAAAAGACCCAATCCAACGAATATTAAAGTTACAGATCCCATGCTTATATTTCATGCCTCCAATTTGTCCCAAAACCTCCAGTCTCTCTGGAACGAGTCTCTCTCTTTGCATACATCCTGCAGGTCACAGAAGTCTGTTTTTCTTTTCTCCCCCCCCCCCCCTTCCACCTCTCCCCCATCTCTGTTCTGCTGTCTCTTTCAGAGCCTGACACTTTCCCCTGGTAAAAGAAGTTAAATCCGCCTGTGAATATTCCAACACTGCGATAAGGTAAGAAGGCTGTGTCCTGCTGCACTCTGGGTAATGCTGCTCTCCATTGTTGGCTGACAGGGCTCCATTGAGGAGCAGGTTTTAATGCTGATACCATCACCACACAGCATGGACCCAGTGCCAGATAAAGCCTATCCAACATGACACACGCGTGCCAACACCTCCCAAACAAGACTCCAATCTGATCATCAGAGGAGAAGCAGGAAAAAGGGTGCTGTAACACCAAATAAAGACGAATAAGATAAACAGGACGCTATCATTGGTTTCCAGAAGGATTTGATAAAGCAAATGCAATTACCCACATCTAGAAGTTTTTACAGCATCTGCAGCTGGGATGACCAATCACAAACAATCGGGCACCCAGGCACCCAATCACATTCCAGTTTGGAATCACACTGGAGCTCCACTTATCTGACTAATATGTTTCCATTTTTCTTGGAGGGCTGAATGCAGCCTTTCATTGCAACAGTGTATTTCAGCCGTCCATAGAGACCTGAGAAATCACCACCCTCTCCTTATAGGCTGCCTGTGAGTGGCCAATCAACAATCAGCACCGGCCAAAGGAAACCTGTTATTTTCGACCCCCTAATCATTTCCATCAGATGCCTTGCTGTCCCTCACAATGATTTGAACATTCAAATGACAAAGGAAAACCTGCTTTAAGATATGTGCAGTTAGGCACTAAGGACAGCAGGGACAGAATATACGGAGCAAGTGCTGGAACCCAAACGGCATCTCACCTTAGCTATAACATATAACCCGCTTGTCACCACTCATATAAAGACACCCCTAACCCTGAGACACAGAAGATGTGGTTTTTCTGCAGATGTGCCTTTCAATAGTGACAACAGGAGCCAATATAGTGTTGGACTGCAGCTATCAATTATACAATGAATTGATTTCTGGTAAAAGTAAGAACTGACCATCATAAAGCCCTGGTGACCTGTTTCAACTCCACCTGGGAACCATAATTCTTATTACTACATATAATTCCCATCTGTCTCTGTTTTTGTGTCTTCTCTTTACTGTCAGGTCTACATAAGCATTGATGCTGAACAGTTATCTGTCAGTAAGCAGATTTCTGCATGTGTGAGTTGAGCGCTGGCCATTAATCTACTTTTTCTTCTGCTTTCTTGACTCTGTTCTGACCAGAAGGAGCGAGAGGCAGGAGATTTACTTTTTAAAATAACATTTAATGGGTGTCGGCCATGTGTTGAAATGGGAAAATCAAGGTCTGTAGCATAGCTCGCTGGATTTCTCTTGACTATTGATTCCCATCTCTTGAGAGGCAGGAGGATCGATCAGTGGGATTTAGACATGGGGCCAGTCTTTCAACATTCCCTCCCAGCTACCACACTGCATCACAGTTGGGCAAACCGAAGACTTACTGGCTTACTGACACACCTGAACTTTTCTCTGCCCCTCTCTCTCTTTTTATTTTAGCGTTTTCATTACTTGAAAGTATATACTCATCTTAGACTTTTCCAGTGTCCTCTTACTTGAGTGTAGAACAGTGTGAGTTTTCAAGAGGTCGCTCTTCAAACAGAAGAAACATGAGTGAGATGTGGAAAAATAGCCACACAAAGGGAGGTAGACAGAAGAGCAGAGAAGAAAAAAAGGAGAAAAGGACATTTCTATCATGGAGAGAACCACTTAAACAAATTACAGCGGTCTGCAATCAAGGAGCTAAAATTACCAAGCTGTTGGGTCACCACAGCAACCAAACGCTTTATCAAAGCTCAAAGCTGTGAGCGGAGCAGCCTTTCTTGGAAGGTAAAGGGTGCAGATGCATCTCGCTGTTGACTACAAGTAAAGCTCAGTCCACTTTCTACTGAGTTACCCACGCCATCAGATGCATTTGATAGGGAGGAAATTGTGAAATTGTGCACAGTATAGGAATTTCTCTCTACGTCGCCCCCCTCCTCATTTCTTTTCCTTCCAGTGGCGAGCAGATGAAGTCTGCTCCACGGCTCGGGATTCAGTGATAATACTGTTTATGAGTTTTATTACGTGGCACCCTGTCTCTGCACAGTCGTAAGAAAGTTAAAAAAAAAGAAGCTCACAATGAAAAAAGATGCAGTTTATTTGTGATTATACAACGTTCCCGTGCTTATCGGTGTTTGAAATAAGCACTGTGCATTCAAAAACGGCTACCACGGCTATTCTCCTGCCTCGGCTGCTCGGGCTGCCGCTATGGCAACAACAAGTGGTTTGGTTGTTGTGGTGCTGACTCAGGACTGTTGTTATAATTTTTATTTGTTTAATTTTTGTTTTAATTTGAGTGTCTGCATCTCACTTTATAATTAGATGCACATATGCATTCAGGAAATACGGTATGAGACATATAGTGTTTGAATCATTTTCTGCTATTGGCCCAGAACAAGTAATGACAGAAGAGGGGAAATTTTCACAATGTGTCAGTAAAAAAAATATTAAAATATGCACAACGTGCTTGGACAAATGGTTCATTGCTCCCTGGTTAGATGAAAATGGGTGTTTGGCAACAAGAAAGAGGAGAAATGCATCACATTAACATGTTGAGAGTGGAGAGTGATGAAACAAAGCCAAAGTGAGGCGTCCATTCATTTCTGTCTATTTCACCAGAATCTGAATTTGAATCTTTCCAAGGCAGCCCTCACAAGACTAATGTATTCTGTGGCTAATGGAGCTGGTAGCTTCGAGGGCTGGGCTGAGGGTTGCCACAGTGACTCTCATTCATTTCCTCTGAAGGGCCAATTATCTCAAATAGAGGCATTATGAAAGGAGCTGAACTTGGTCAGGGGAACAAACCCTTGCAACTCTCACCCCCAGCACTTAGGGTCATGTTACACCTCTGAAGGTACCTATTGTCACTTTAAGGCAACAAATGAATCTGACGCACTGTCTATATCCACCTACCACTGATTCCCACTAAACTGTATGGGATAGTGCCCAGAATAGTTAGAACTTTATATCATTTGTACGGTGAACACCACGGGCTCTGTACTGCATGAATGCTCAACATACATGTGCAGAGAATGAGGTCACGTGTATACTGCTGTGTTATGTATGAGAGTGGGTGGCTGAGTGAAAATGAAGAGAGAAAGAGGCAGAGGGAGAAAAAGAGAAAGAAAAGGAGACTGTGTTGTCCTATGATGAAAGGCTTGATTGATTAGAGAGTGATGATTGCAGTAAATGGCCTGGAAGATGGCTCCATCTCTGTTTCCCGTTTTCTCCATCTCTTATACCTTCTTCTCTCACTCACTTGCTTTCTCGCTTACACCTCTCTCCCTCCATGTCTGTCTTTGTCACGCCCTTTCCCTGGTTTCATCATGGCAGCCCATCAACAGAGTGCCTCTCTCTCTCTCCTAATGGCACAGCTATTAGCACTAATGCATTTCAAACGTACAGCAGCTGCCACATCACAATCTGATGGAAAGTACATGTTCCTGCAATCTCTACAGTCTTCATCCTTTCTTTCATCCAATCTCGTGGCTCTGTTCCAATGTGCTGCACTTCGAGTCAACCTTCCCTCAGTTAAGTGACAGTGGTCGTCATCAGCAGCCTCTATGATGATGGGAGATGAGTGGTTTAATAACTAATTGATCTTAATGTAGCTGATGATATAATGCCAATCACATAATTAGTCTGGTAATCATGCTGACCTGAGATGATTGTCTCAAGTCAGCAGACTAGTTTGAGTTTGGGTTCATTTAACAAACGTGTCACTTTACACCAAAATACTTGAGCATACCCCACCTTAGTGTAATTACTGGATGTTAATAGGATATATGTTAACAATAAAATATTTGAGCAAAATTATTGTAAATGTAGCCTAAAACATTACACCCAGAGGATTGTGCTTTGACTTTCACAATGTAAAACATTAAAAAAACTCTCCCTAAACATTTGCATTTGCTCGAGCACTGCAGGTGCAATACAAAGACATTTGACACACTTTGCTCTCCAGCAGCCAATACAAAAAAGGAGTTTTTCATATTCGGCTCTGAAGTCGCTGGTTCTCCCAAAGAGAATTGAACGGGCGCGACAGAAATGACTGTGCTGCCACAATAGTCCAGTGCCACTGAGGGATGGGCACCTGACCTTGAGAAATCAGCAGCAGTGCAACACTTTAATGTCTATTTCATACACCATTTCATTCGGATGGATTTAAAACCCTCAACGACCATCACGACAGTTGTTACCATCAACATTTTGACATCCATAATGTCCAGCAGTTGGGACGGTCAGAAAACTGGCTCTGCAATTTGACCAGCAAAAGGCTTGAATGTGTATGCGAGCGGGGAGGAGTGAGGTCTCCCTATTGCTACGGTAACAGCTGCGACGGCAGCCGCTATGAGGAACAGGCGTGTCATTGAATTTCTATGATGTCACCAGTTTGGCGAGGTGAGCAGATGGGCTGGGCCAGGTATAGAACCTGAAGTTAATAAACACATACAAATAAATATCCACTTGCAGACAAACACAAATAACCACATTATTCTTCCCCAAGCCTCACCGGAGCACACTCACAAATTCTATCACAACGCGCCGTCTCTCATGCATAAACACCTTTTCTCTTCATTTGACAGACTGCTCCACCTGCTAGTTTAAGATGCAACGCATTTCTCCTAATATGCCCAAAGAGCATGCAGCCTTAATCTAATTAGAGTGTCAGTCAGCGGAGTGTTCACCCAAAGAGAAATTAGGAAGGCACACAATCTACAAACAGGAAAAGTCTTCTTGCAAGGATGTGGCATATCTACCTCTTCCCCTCCTCTTTTTCCGCCCCCTTCCACCTCTTTGTGAATTTTTTCTTTTTAATAGTTTCACGGTCTCCCCTGCTGAGATTCATTACCTGACCTAATTATAAAGGCAAATGAAATCAGCTCCAATAAATTATTAATAGAGAAACACTATTAGGATTCAATTGCAGTATTTGCAACAATATGATATATTTGGGCTTTCCATGCCTGATTAAAGACATATACAGATAAGAAAAACGGTGTATGCATGTGATGGAGGTCGCGAGAGTAAAGGCGGGAATGAGGTAGGTGAGCGGACAGAAACGTAGGTGGAAACGGGGAAAGAGAAAGAGAAAGATCAGCGACAGAGGTGGAGAAGAGTTTGGTGGATTAAAGAGAGCGCTGGCTTTTCCACTTGAGGAGGTATTGATGCCATATTGGATGCAGCTACTTATGAACAGGTGAGCTCTGTGTGGTCACCGTGACTCAGGCTCCGCTTCCTGCATGGCTACACATCCGATTGAGGTGCATCAGAGCCCGGCACAGAGATGCAGACATCAACCCCCTTCAGGCTTAAAATGAAGGGACAGTTCTATTGCAGCTTCCTCCCTCAGACCAGCAGGGAGGGAGGGGTGAGGCCCAGCCACCCCAAGACTACAGCTTCAGAGTGTAAGCAACCATGAATGAAAATGGACTGTGCAGGGAAGTAGGGCTCATAATTATTCGTTTTAAATCAGTTAAAGCCTTTTCTCAAATATCCCCCAGGAGGTGCTGGGTTAAAAATCCATTTGTGGGAAGTGTACCATGACAGCGAGCTCGTCTCCCTGGAGACAGAGGATGTGACAGTAGAGACTGTGCATGTGTTTATGTCGGGGGAGACTATGCACACATTATACAACAAAAGTGAGTAAACCCCTGGTTAGTATCACAGAAATGTTAAGTAATTACAAATCCTGTCCATTGAATACAAATGTGTTTTTAGCTGTGGTTCAATAAGAAATATGTGGTAAATATAGACTTGTCATTATAATTTCAGAAGCAGAACTGAGATTCCACCCTGATGTTTTTTGATAGTTTGTGTATCTGCCTTTATTTGAGATTAAATATCATTTTTACACAAATCTTTATAGAGATTCTCTGTTTCCCGTTCTTCACAGATGATTTTTTCCAGTTACCGTTGGCTGCAGGGGGATTGTTGCTCCACTTTCCTGAGACTGGGAGTCGTCTTTTCATTCAGTATTTGGGTATAACCCTGCATTCATAGTGTCATCTACAGATGTCACTCTCCAACACCTTCTGTACTAATGCAGCCTCATATCAGCACACCCCCACCTTCAGGGGCAGCTACTGTGCCAACACTGCTACACTTTAACTTCAAAATAATACAAGCACTAGCTGTTGTGTGTGTGTGTGTGCACCAGTATGGGTGACACTGACACACACAAACCAGAGTAATACCATTTTTCCGGTTTTTAGATTTTTAAGAGCGGATCTCTAGTGTATTAAAGGTCGGCTGAAAGAGAATGCTATGTTCAACCTGCTGTGGCCTGAGAAACAAAACAAACGGAAAACTCTTAAATAATCCTGAACACCATGAAAATAACAATCCTAAAAGTAAACAGTTGTACCGTGTGGGCAAACATGCACTGTGTTCTTAGATATTTTTCTTTTTCTCCGTTGTCTCTGTGATGCTGATCACATTCCCGTCATTAGAGGGCTACATGTAAAACAGGTAAACCGAGGAGAAATTGGAAAACAGGTGGGAGACCTCCTGGAAAAGGAAAAGAAAAAAGACAGACGAAGTCTTGGAGAGGAAGGAAGAACAGCAGGTGTCCTACTTTACCGTCACACCATCTTGCCACACATGCTCCTTCTGAAGCTGCTCCGCCTCCCTGGCCAGTTTCTACAAGGAAACACAAACACAACATTATGAGCGTCACTTCAATACGCCATGGATTTGTGGGTTTGACAGACAGACAGAAAGACAGACAGGGATGTGACCTTGTTCCTTCCAAAGTACAGCTGTAAATGAACATGTTCTTGTAGTTCCTGAGTACTGGGGAGTGCCAAACCCAGGAACACCATCAGTTGAAGGTTTTAGCTTTATTTATAAATAAACTCAGACTCAACTGGGGATATTTTTAGATATATACACAAAATAGATGATTAAGAGAGGTGTTGCATATCGCTGAGTGTATCTGTCTGCCAGCAGAGTTGGCAGGCATAAGATGAGATCAGATCAGATATAGATAAACTTTGTCCTCCCCTTTGGGAAAACATACTGCATTATTATTTTAAAAAGGAAAACCACCCCACTTAGAACTCAAATAAACAGACGCACAAAATTTTATGTGCATTTTGAATCTCAGTGTTCAAAACTGATTCATGTCTACACACACATCAGTTTCTGGAAGTGTCTACTCTTTTCTTTTTGTGAGCAGGATCCACAGACACATTTTCAGCGTTCGACCATATGCAGGAACTAAGTCTCCATTGTTACTGACACACTAAAAATGCCACACTGAGTAGCGTGTGCACACAGAGAGAGAATAAAACCAAAAGTTTGTGCTGATTGTCCACAAAGAAGGGACACAACAAAACACGTAATTTACAAAGCAGATGTAAATTCTGTCACAAAATGCTTTTCACTTGTAGTTTGAAATGAAATGTCAAGAGTACTGATGTGTTTTGTGTTTTTATGTTGTCTTGAAGTATAAGTTACACAATATCCTCATCTTAAACTAGTATCAAATCAGAATGTGTGTAGGCTTCTCATATACAGGAGGACGTCATCTAAGTGGTGAACATGGCGACACCTTGGAGTTTCTCTCTCTTTCTGCCACAGTATAAAATCCCCCCCCCCCCCCCTCCCTCCCATGACTCAGTATCTAGGTTTCCCCAGGCCTCTAGGGGGCCATCTTGTTCCTGCCCTAGAATCAGGCATTAAGTCCCAGGGCTCTAAAATTATAACCCATATTTACACCCTAGTTTAGTGAGAGCTTATTCATTTGTGGAGCCACACTGAAGACCCTGACTCCCACACCACAGGAGACATGTTATCTTCAAAAACACAGAAGACAGAAACTCTTGTTATATTAAAAACTGTCCTATTTCTATTAAGGGCTCCACCCACCTCATGTGAGCAGGCCCTCCCACTCAAAGCCACACAGACACAACAGTGCTCCGCCTCCTCTCAACACACCAGGCTGTTACAGGTTTACATAGGGACATTAGCAGGACATAATGGTTTAAATAATGATAATAATAATGAATACTTTTGATCCCATTGGGGAAATTGTTGTTTGGACAGCTGCTAGACCTGTGTCTGCGCTACTATGGGGTATCAGTGTCTTGTCCAAGGACACCTTGAGAGGAGATAGAGAATCAAACCGCTGACCCTTAGGTTGGAAGACGACTGCTCTACCCACTGAGCCATTAACTTGTAGTAAAACCTTTCGTAAGTGTAGCACTAAAGTGCTAATCCCTCGGTGAAACTATCAGAGCCACATTGATTAGAGACCAGGGTGGCCTGGTAGCTCAATGGGATAAGCATCACACTGGGATGCAAAGTGGCTATCCCCCATATTAGGTGTGTCCTTGAGCAAGACACACCCAGAGTGTCTGCTGCGGCTGCCCGACTCTCCCTCCAGGGGGGATTGGTCAAACGCAGAACACACATTTTGTAAATTATAAAATTATATTATTATTATAAATAATCACTGTAAATGTCAGTGGTTCGACTCCTGCTTCCTTACGGCCATATAATACATGTCCTTAGACAAGACACCTTAAACCCGTCATCTACTGCCTGGAATTTGTCCAACAGCAATTTCCCCCCAAAAAGTGAATAATGTTATTATTATGTATTATTTCCTATTTGAAGACTTTAAACATATGTTGCATTTGCAAAACAGTTTCCAACCTTTGTTTCCCTGAATTTCCTGCCATGATTTATGGTCTAGAAACACCATCATCCCCTTAGCTCAGTCTTTCTCTCAGCATTTAATCTGTCAGTAAGAATCTCTATGTTGTTCCTTTAGAAAATCCATTTCTCTCCCCCTGAGTAGCCCACACGTCTTTTTTTTTTAGTACCGTTTCTCCAGCTGCCTCTATCCTGGCAATCTCCCCCCCTCTCCCTCCAGTAGGCCACCATTTCTCTGGGACCCTATCTCCTCCCTAGCAGCTTAATGCGGTCCCCATGCTCCAAAAACAGCCATGCGTCTTCATGTGTCTTTCCTTCCTCTGTGCTGGCCAAGATAGATGGGCAACACAAACAGCCAATGAATCAGAGTGAGAGATGTGGGAAGGAGGGAAGGAGGGATATATCATCTATGCTGGTGGCTGGAGCCCAAGCAGCTTAGAGCACTGGATGAGCATAGTGAGATCAGTGCAGTACAGCACAGATAAGCTCAGTACAAGCCTACACAACACAGCAAATAACGCTACAGCATACAGTAC
The DNA here is from genome assembly GCA_032359275.1 of Microctenopoma steveboyesi. Classification (NCBI taxonomy): domain Eukaryota; kingdom Metazoa; phylum Chordata; class Actinopteri; order Anabantiformes; family Anabantidae; genus Microctenopoma; species Microctenopoma steveboyesi. The sequence goes on from JAUMHF010000021.1 coordinate 12,829,517, forward strand.
AGGCACAGAGACACCCGCAGACCACAGCGTGAGCACGGCCCTGTAACGTCACTGCCAGTGTAACCTTAAGACGAAACGCGTCACGTGTTGGTCCATTTGTCCCCGAGACATCAGGCAAGGTCAAGCACCATAAACACGCCTGTGTAATGGATTGTAGCAAGGGAAGTGCCTCCACAAGGTCTGCAGCCTCAAGCGGCACACAGTGGGGTCTGCCCTCTATGCAGACACTGCACATAATACCACAGGTAACCGCGCCGTCCAACACCAAAGCAGGCTGTAAAGCTTGGTGCTGTCTCCTAGAAAGCTGCGCCTCCTCACTCAAAGAGCAAGAAGAAAAAAACCTCAGCGTGAGGCGATTAGGATCTTTAATATTCATAACCGTCCCGTTTGTTCTATTACAGAGGGGAGCGGTTTAATCACTCCAAGTCGTGTTATTTCTCGGGGAGTACAGCACACGGGGGACAGACGGCGTCATTGTGTGGTGAACGCCAACTCAACACCGGGGTGTGATTGCTGCAGCCTGTTAGAACCTTCCACTGAGCATTAGCTTAAAGGGCACTCGACACACAACACTGTCGTCTGTGGGATCTCGAGGGACACTCCAAAACAGCCCTACAGTGTGTGTGTTTAAGTGAGAGGGCACTTGAGAACACACGACACAGTCTGTACATGTGATTGCAGCCTTCAGTCGAGGCACTCGATGTGTTCCAAATGACCCCCTCAGCTCCGTTTCTGGGAACGTTCAAGTCACCTTGGGGACCAAAAGACTGTGAAATGACTCTGTTGAGGTGCCATAACCTTTCCAGAGCGACTAACGTGGCGAGGGAAGACCCTTGTTACATTTTACAATGATTGGCTCCTATGAACAGGGACACTCATAATGCCAAGCTCTTGGAAGAAAAAGACCTCTAAATATAGAAGAGTTTTCTTAAGAGTCCTTCACACCTTCATCCATCCAGATGCAGCATCCCTACTCCCTGATCAGGGAGCCCCATCACCAATGCCATACTTGCCTGTTAACAACAGACAAATTCAGGTTCCATAAATCTATAACAACTGTGTCTGTCTGTGGAGGGGGGGTCACACAGCAGTTGCTCCGTTAGGTGGCAGCAGACTGAGCATCCCGGTGAGCTGGAGCAGCAGCAGAGGTAGACGCGGCGGCAGCAGCAGCAGCAGCAGCAGCAGCAGCAGAGCCTGCCGTCTGCGTTAAGCTCTTCATTCTGTCTCCTCCACTCGGCCGGGATTAAGGCCAATCATAGAAATCACTGAGTCAGAACCGTCCCACAATAACAGATGGAGGGACTTTCCTCTCCAGAATTTTAAAACATCACAGACAAACTCACTTTCGCTTTCTGACTTCACCTCACACCTTCACCTCCATCCCCGATCACAGTCTTTCATTCCTTCACCTCGTCACTCGGCTGCTTTATCCTGCCATCACGCGTTGTACTCCATTTCTCTCCATCTGTCTCAGTTTACCGCCCTCCAACATTCCCTTTCCTCCAATGCCATATTAATTCCAACAACACAGTCACACCAACTTCAGAACACTTTAATTGACTTCTCAGAGTTCAGAGCTCATCAGGGGGAAGTTGGAAGAAGCTTGAAAACTCATGGCATGTTTTTATAGCTTGCATTATTGCACATTTCACTCAGTGGAGTGATGGCAGCACACCCCACTTCAAGTTCCAGTCACAAAGTATCGGTAGGAGTGAAGTGATAATAAGAATAGACGGTCCTATTCAGAGTGGCCAAACAATGTAAAACTGCACAATGAGGAGAAATAATGACCCTTAATTCCAGGTCCCTAGTTGGTTTGCTATTGGCAATCGGTTATTGTAGTCCTTATTAGCTAACTCTGACAGAGGATCTGCATGGATGGGTGGGAGACCCTGTCTTTGTTCTGTGATCCAAAGCACCCTGTGGCAGGCCCGTTTTTAGAGGCTGCGTGTGTAGTGCTATTGTAGCATGTATTGAAATAATCCCTGCCTTTGTCTGCCCCCCCACCACCACCTCCCTATAATCTCGCCCCACCACAACGGAAATGTTAACACTTTCTGGTGCATTTCCCCACTCATCACCACGCATTTCCAACTTTCCTCTGCTGTTTCCACAGAGACAAGATCTGGAAGCCGCGAGCTGTCACCTACCCACAGCATCAGCCATTCACAACCTTTTCAAAATCAAACAGCAGCTTTGCTACACTTCACACACAGGCCCACATAAACACTACATTTCCACAGTACATTACCAGCATTGTGTAGACACTTCTAGCTGTGTGTCTAGTTCAATGAAACAAATAAGGCAGCTGTTTTAACTACGGAACAACACTGTAGCTCTCTGCAGCAGCTAAACAGTTCTACAGAGCGACGATGATAATATTTAACCTTGATCGTGAGCTCTTGTGTAGTAAAATTGTTTGGGTTGAAATGAAATATAATTATGTTAGTAGCAATGTCCTGTGAAAAATGAGCTAATATAATATATTGCTTACTCGCTGAAATATCTCCATTAAAACAATATGAATTCTCCTTAACTGGGGCACTTTTTGTTTCATTGGAGATGCTCAATTCAAAATAATATGCATTTCACTCATTAAACCACTTTGAAGCTAAGCGGCAGACTCAACATAGCACAAAGCCAAAGACCACCACATGATGTACACTAGAGCTACAGCCACTGTAAATTCAATTAAACCTCCTGAGGGACGCATGTTTCCAATAGCTCTATGGAATCATTTACTCGTGAATGGGACATTGTGTTTACCTTGTGTTTAACCGGGCCATGACGCACATATCCAGCACAAATTAGACAGATGTAAAGGTGGAACAAGGTCACTGCGGACACATTGTAGTGAGTCGACACCACTGGAATATGCTCACAGGTAGTGTCTTACACACAGGGGCCGGCAGAGGTCTCAGGGTGAGCGTCTAGGAGGAGTGGTGTGTCAAAGGGGGGCAGATCAGCTCAGTGACATGTGTATGCCTGGCTGGTTGGACTCACTGTCCATTGTTTGACAGATAGTCACGGACATGCCCAAACGGCTGCCTGGCCTTTCCTGCTGTTATAGGCATCCACCAGACAACAGAGGCAGAACAAGGGGAAAAAGGAGCCTAAAGGGGCCATTTACAAAACAGTAAGATGTCTTGTGATGCTTTTTTTTCAGCTCATAAGGCATTGACCTTGCAGGTGCCTGTGAAGGGGGATATTGCATACCTGATATCTGGAGATAGCTAAAAAAGGAATAACCCAGAGACAGACCACCAGAAAGAAACAGAGCCCATGACTCCGTCTGTGTGAATAACAGGTGTGTGTGAATGCAAGAATGACCTGCTTTTTTATTTTCACATCTCCAGCAGACTGAGTGTGTGTGTGTGTGGGGTGTGTGTGTGTGTGTGTGTGTGTGTGTGCAGAGCCCAGCAGAATTCAGATGCAGGACAAATGTCTCCTTGATCAAAGGTGATAGGGATTTCTACACACTCAGTGCAACAACGCACAACAAAACAAGCCTGAGAGCTGATGCATTTACTCCACCTCTGTCCATTTCAACAATGACAAACAACACACAAACTCCTCTCAGATAATGTATATATTGTACATTTGCTATTATACTGACACTGGCTGCAGAGCTTCGATTCAAATACAGAGAAAATTAAAGAATTTCGGGCGTTGACAGTGGAAAAGTAAACTAATTTATCTAAACATGCATTAATCGTGCATGTACAATGAATGCGCTTGTACTGGTCTGTACCTGGGAAACATTTCGAAAGTAAACAATTCAATGTCCTGGAGATGGCCAGGCACAGGTAAAAGTGGAAAAAGTTAACACATAAGGAGTGGACAGGAGAGTTTTTTTTCTATTATCACAGTCCATCAGCTTAGCAACCTTCCTTTCACCTGGCCTCACCACAGCAGAGTCTGGAGCTCAAGGTCAAACCCCTTCACTTCAATCATCCCCCCTCTGACTTTAGATTACTGATAGAATAATGAAAGAAGTAGCACATTCAGGACACATCCAAGGGGGTTATTATTCAACTAAAAGGTCATAATGCGTTTCCACAAAGATATTTTTTGGTGTCTCGCAGATTTACCACACTCCCTACCCTCCGTCTTTTCTTCTACAAAGAGAAAGAATACGGTGTCTGACAAAAGCACTGTCAAAGCGCCAGAGAGTCCAGTGACAGCAGCTGGTGTTTGACAAAGTGTATCAGTGACAGTGTGTGGCCAGGCAATTGTTCAGGATTTACACACACACACACACACACACACACACACACACGCACGCACGCGCGCGCCCTATCCAGTATTCCAGCAGACGTAAGAGAGGAAAAACATGCAGACACGGCTGTCTCTCAAAGCAATTACAGCAGATTGAAACCAAATTAAATTTGAAGCCTAGAGCAACACCAGCGACTGAACGTCTATGACAGATATGACAGGGGAGGAAGGGGAGTGCTGCGGGACCAAAGGCTGGAATAGATGACAGAGAAAACGGCAGGTATGGGCCACAGACGAAGAGAGAGCTCCTCAGATTGAAGACCAAACACGGGCAGAAGTAGGGCAGAGAGCTGATCCCACGCAGAGCCCATCAGAGTGGACTCTACTAAGATTAAAACCACCACGCAGATGGTTTTTCATGTTCCTAACTATGCTGTATGTTACCAATTTTAAGGCATTAAAACATTTGCTGGCAGCTTCCATTTATTTAACTTTGAAAGATAATAAAAAATTAATTTATCATTAAGGTCCAACATCTACGAACGACCTTTTTAAATGCAACAAATGCTGCATATGCTTTTCACACCAGTAATAACAAATAGGAATAACATTACAAAAAAT
>JAUMHF010000021.1:12837147-12859356 GCA_032359275.1 Microctenopoma steveboyesi
ATCTCAAACATAAATGATAAGTTTAAATTGATGCTGACACACACACACACACACACACACACACACACACACACACAGTACACTCACTCAGTACAAAGATGCTGTCCGCACATTAGGAAAACAGGCATGCCATGTTGTTGAAGGGAAGAGAACGAAAATACCTTATTTAAATCATTCCAGAAAGAACAAACTCATTTTTTAAAAGCTTCAAACGCAGCATCCTGCTGGTATATCAACCATCATTATAGACTAACACTGGTCAAAGATTGTACTGTGTAGCCCATTCTGTGCGCGCGCGTGTGTCTAAGAAGTCAATTTGCTGGATGACATTTTCAGTTTTCCATTACTTGAGCGGTATACGCTGTGCGCCTGTAACGTGCTACAGATGTCTGCTGTTAGGGAACAACACGCGGCAGGAAAGACAGCTACACAAAATAAAGGAGCAACGTGGAATAGGAAATTAGAAAAACATTTGTAGAAGAAAAAAGCACAGAAAGTAGATGGATTTAAAAAGATGAAGGAGGCAGAAGTGTGACAGAGTGAGAAAGGGGACAAAAGCTAGGCAGCACTGTGGCGCTATAACCTTGACAGAGAGCATCTTCTGACAAGCATCTGCCTTCTGTAATAATTTAGAAATAATCTCTATTCACAAAGGCCCAGCAGTCTGGCAAAGAAACTGCTCTGTGCCTGATCGATCACTCCGATTCAGCCAGCTGCCGGTCTCTGTGTGCGCAGGACCAACATCGATCTCAGACCTTCTCTCTCTCTCCACCACAGTGAGGAGGACGATAAAGTGGGAAAGAAGAAGAAAGGCTGAGAGAGAAAGGAGATAGGTGTAGTGTTGTCAAACGGAGAAGAACAAAAAGGCAAGCAGGTGAGGAAATATATAAATAATAGTAAAAAGTAAAGAAACAAAATTTACTACTAACACACAAAGCAAGTGGATGCATCTCCACAAACTACAGCACAAGCCTGAGCCAATCCACTGTTTGCTCCATGTGGATTCATGGATGATTAATATTCACAATGAAACCTAACCAGTGTGCAGCTGACGGAGGATAGCGTGAACAAAGGGAACTCCAGCACACACCCAGGGCCACCCATGATCTCTGTTACCTGCTGTTCTCTCTCTCTCTCCTCTGTCCACTAACCCCAACCGGTCGAGGCAGATGACCGTCCACTCTGAGCCTGTTCTGCTGTAGGTTTCTTTCGGTAAAGGGACGTTTTCCTCTCCAGTTGGTAGGACTGCTGGGTTTACTATACAGCTCTGTATAATACTTATATTTTGGAAAGTCAGAAACCTTGCTGTGGAAAGTGTCTTGAGATGAATTTATTTGTGCACATTTGCATAAAATACAATAAAAAAATAAAATAAAACAAACGTGTGCTCAAACAATCAATACATCAATACAAAGTTTACCCACTGACGTGTTAGTAGCCGTGAGCATCACCATTTCTCAAGATATTCCATTGAGATCTAACAAGAAATTCTCCAAACCAGAGAATTAATGACACAAAACTTGACATGGCTGTTTTTTTGATCAAGAACAACACAAGCAAGAGGATGAATAAAAAAAAACGCTATGCTCATATTGTTATGCACAAATTTAGATGAAACGTGTCAAACTTTGCAACACCAGCTTCTTCCCCATGATGCTTTGCTTCATGACATCACTCACTGGACAAGAGTCCCTCTGTTGTGAGCTTTTGGAGGTACAGTTGGTGGCCAACCAATTTCCTAGGGAACACACACTAGCACACGCAGGCACATCCAATTACTACTCGGCGTTGTGACAGCATTAACTGCCACTGTGCATTTGGCCCCTAGCAATTAATTAACTTTTAAATAGTCTGCCATTAGCACTAATTTAAATGAGTGAATGTAGTCCTCTGCCTTCACTTAGCATACTTTACCGTGACTGCCTTTAAGAAGCAGTATCACTGTGTCATCTGAAACAGCCAGACCTTAAAAGTGAACCGTGCCTTTAAAATGTGTCGTTACCGTGCACATACAGAGTGACAAAACCTTTATGGTGACACACGAGCACAGTGTGCATGGGGTACAACCTAAACCTTTGGTGACAGCACTAAATTCATTTGTGGGTTAGATTTTGTAAAGTGCATCCACAATGTAGTCAATGTGATTTTACAAGGCAGTGCAATACCGCGACGCAAACAACATTATAGATCATTTTACATGTTAGGAAATCATTCACTGGAAAACACCATAGCCAGTTACAAAATAAGGCATCTTTCTGTTTGTTAGGTATCAAGTTTGTTCAATAATCCTCCAGCTTCGTGCACACCAATCTCCATCCCAGCTGCCACCCAGTGCAGCCAGATCTACACCCTTGAGTGATTATGTATTATAAACTATAGAGTCTGGGGAGGGGGGGGGGTCAAATGGTAGAGGCTTGTGGTGATAAGCTGAACCTGAACTTGTAACACTGTAATCAATGATAGGGATTAATGTATCAAAGAGGAGAAAAGGAGCCAGGTTGCTTTTATCTGAGGTCGCTAAGATTACAGGAGTAAAGGACACATAGGAAGAAAAAAAAAAGAGAGAAGCACGAGGAGAGGAAGAGAAAACGTAAAACAGGCACGAGGGTAGAGAGAGGGTGAGAAAGAGAGAGGTACAACGTGAGATAATTATTATCACAGCGGTGGTTTTCCAAGGTCAATATTTGAGATTCTCTCGACTGTCTCTCTAAAGCACAACACCCCCCCCCCCCCCCTTCACTAGCTCCTCTCCACTTCTGCCTCCAGGCAAGCTCCTATCTTCCCTTTCCTTCTTCTCCCATTCCTATACTTTTTTCCCTGTCTGTCAACCTGCAGAAGAAGACAGTGTCCCATCCCCCTGGTCACTGACTCGCATGAGCCAAAGCTACAGCCGACAGCGGCCGCATAGCTTTTCAAACACATGACGAATTAAATGGGCGATAAACAAACAAACATAGGAGCCACCTGTCAGTCAGCGAAGAAACAAGGTAACTGGGCATCAAACCACTTCTCTTCCCCTACCTCACTGGCCCGTAAGGAAAAACACCTGCCAATCACGAAGAGTGTTAGGTCATTATGTTATGGTTATATGGTTATAACAGGCTGACAGAGTTATGACAGCCTGTCAGAGCGCCAGACAGTGGGGCAGAAATCACAGATGAGGAACAAGAGGAGGATGAGGAGGGGGCAATGGGCTGCAAAGGAGAGGTAGGTGAACCAGAATTAGATGGTGTGAACTCAAAACTATTCCTGAAAACGGCTGCATACACCGGGCGCTAAAGCACGTTTAGCGGTGCAGTAGTAGTTTAAATACAATAGTTTTCTGGTTTGTAGAAGAGTTGAAACTTTTTCTAAAGTACAATTGCTTCTAACATCTGTCGATTTGTTTCATTTTCTTGACAACAGTAGAATATTTTTTCTGTATGTCACCTGACTAACAGGTTTGATGCTTGAGGCACACTTTGTGGATGACTCCAGAATTAGCAGGGTAATTGGTTAACAGGTGCTGCTCTGGTGATTGGATATAAGAGGCTCAGTGTTTGCGAGTCAACACTTTATAACAACACTTTCAATTGGAAATCAGTTCCAAAAAATCTCTCGTTCCAGGTAAATGTCAGACAGACCAGCGGACAAATTCACGTTTCAGCTTGTATTTGAGAAAAAGTGATGTTAAGTTCTCAGTGAGAAAAACAAGAGTTTTTTGCAAAGGGAGCAGGAGTCGGCATCTGTCATGGTGCAGGGGTGCAGCAGTGCCCACAGCGAGTCATTTGCATACTGTACTATTAACACAGAGGTGAATATTTTGGAGACTGGGCAATGAGGAATTGTCTTTTCTCAGAAGGACATTTCAGCAGGATGATGAGGCATCACTGCTCAAAGTGGCTTCAGAGCAGAACTGACCTGTCTGCAGCCCCTCTCAGAATCTGTTTACAATTAAAAATGTCTGGCATGAAGTAGGAATCACAACCCTTAATGTCTTGTATCCAGCAAAAACTGCCAAAATTTTCACTGCAAAACTACAACAGGTAGCATCATTAGCTCAGTTTCCAATCAATTAAAATATTATCTTAAAAAATGTTTTCAGCCTTCATCTTCAGTAATTTCATAAATTTTTAACACCAGCTAAAACTGTTTAATGTATGTGAATGAAGCATAGCGAACCAAAAAGGATGATGATGTAAACCATCAAATCTGACCGGCTTCATTCAAAACTATGAGCTGGCAGGGGTTTGGGGGAAAGATGACCTGTTCTCCTTCAAAAACATTGTTGAGGGGGTTGTTTTTATTACAGGACCTTTACAGGTTACTATAGAAAAAGAAATCACCAGTTTAAGTCCCCAAAACCAACCTCAAAAGTGGGTTTGGAAACACACAGACACCAACAAACAGCCACCTTAACTGGATGAGCAGGAATCCTGTGGGAAGGGTGACATGTACGCACACGCACACACACACACAATTTTTAAAACAGTGCAAGCATAGACGCTCTGGGAATTTGCCTTGGCAAATCTGCTTTAACACCAATAAAAGCCTGTTTCTTTTTGCATAACCACTATTGCAGGCCAGCACCCCCACTGGTATGAGATGACGCAACAAGCAGAGACAGGCTCTGAATGGCTTCCATTTAAGAAACAAACACAACAGAAGAGAAGTGACAGCGCAGTGAAAATGAATGCAAACTTAGAATAAATGGAACAGGGAGAATAATTCAATCTGCAGCCACCTCCTCCACTCAGCCAAGGAGAACTGAGCTGAGGGGAAGGTAAGGGGTGGGAGGAGGAGGAGGAGAGATGGCTGAGGCGTGTGATGCCTTTCTCTCAGGGCAGGGCTAGGGTGGCAGGCGCCCAGATAAGCTGGGGCCAAGCAAAGATTAACTGCTTGCTCTGATGGAAGAGCAAAATAAAGGCAAACCGACCTCTGATTCCTTGCCCTCTTTGCGTGGACGTCCTTACTCTGTGGGGACAAGTGGTAGGGATTGTGTACATTAACCATGATGAGAATTCTGAAACAGAGTCAACACCATCCCAGGCAGAAAGAAACTCATTCAAACAAACATGATTCCTCATTCCTCCTGTGAGCTATAGGAGCTGCGTGACCTCTCGTATCCTTTCAAACTCGTCCCTTTTTGTCTTTTACGGGCACTTTCTATTTCCTGCAGCCGCACACTACGAAATCATACAATAGATCTGGCGGGCACACCTGCAGCACACGCTTCTCTGAAGATCACATCTAACAGTCTGAGCTCATCCGGCTGCACAGGCGTTACAGTAAGACACGGTTTTCCTGTTGAAAATGAGCTGTAGAGGTCCACTGAAGTTGATCTCTTGGATCATTCTAGTGTGGTTGAACTTAAGTGCCACAGCCGTGCAAAAAACAAATTTTCTCTGTCATCCCAGGCTTTTCACCATTTTTCAAAAAGATAGTTGATAAAGTAAAGCAACACTGGTTGTTCAAATAAGGTTGTTTTTGTAGTGGATTTGTCATTGTATATAGCAGTTTTACTCTCAGTCATTTGGCCTATAATGCAATAATTACAAAAATTATTTCTCTCTACTCACTGAAGCAGTAATTTGTGCAATCATCAAACCAATGGCCCTTATGTTTACTGGGATGAGGAGAAAAAATTCAAAAAAGTTGCCTTTTGCAAATCAGATTATGCAAATGAACGCAGAAAACAGAATCTTCTCTAATTAAAACCATCAGTGTGTTTACATGCACCTAAGAGACAGGGTTCATAAAGTACCACGAGTTTTTGCAAAAAAGGAAACCAGTCTCTGTAGTTAGGAAACAGATTTAGATCATTAAGACATGTACATTTCCTGATTCTTTTGACCATGAATATGCGAGGTGGATATGACAGAGACCTCATAACTCTAACACACATTTGAAGTTGATGATGAAAATGGTGGCTTCTCTTACAGCAAAGCTTGAAGTGTCACTAAGACATCAAACTAATCTTTAATTTACTATTATAAATAAATTTGACACACTGGTTCATAAAATTGGTTAAATATAGGGGAATAACAGACACTCAGAAGCCTTCTCTTTATTTAAATAAAGCTTTGTCTGTATGCTCTGGAACGGACCGTCAAAATGATTCGCGCTCAAGATATTTGTTAGATTTACATAAATTGGTTTTACTAAAGGTGTGTGTGCATGTACGTATGTGGTTATGTAAGAGCGCCACACTGAGAAAAGAGCCTGTTTTCTTCCGATCAATGGTCTGTCAGGTACGAACAACTCCTTCTCAGGGCACAAGACTATTATTTGCCCTGTCCATTCCACGAGGAATGAAGAAGCAACTCACTCAAGCAAAACCAGTAGAATTAAGCACAGCTTCCTGGGGTCAGAGGCAGGTTATGAATACCAGAACAGCATTCAGAGATAAGAATTGTTGACCTCACCACCAACTTCTACTTGACCTACAAGCAACATTCAATTCATAAATACCTTCTCAACAAACCAGCATAATATTAGGTCGTAATAAAGTTTAAAAATTCTAAATTCATTGCAACACACATTTAATGCAAAGAACTAAACACAATTAAATAAAATAAAAAATAGCCTTATTTCTCCATCTGTGGGGTCTGTCTCCACAGAACCATCATCAACCATGGGAACCATTTTGCTTTATAGCCTCTCAGCTGATGGAACTGATAAGAGAGAGCAGGCAGATAATCGCCAGGATGAAGGGGTAGCAGAGGTGGACGGATTTGGTAGGGTGGAGGGCTGGGGGATTGGAGGTTGAGTGGATTCTGACCTGCTTAGAACTGTGAATTATGAAAAATCATAATTTTACTATTGCAAAAAAAAGTCTCGCTGTGCTGCTTTGTCGTGTAAAATACAATTTTCTTTTCAAACAAGGCACTATTTTGGCACAGGGCTTTTTTTCCCACCAAACAGCAGTATAACATATATTTTCAATTTGATTGCCAAGTCGTTTTTCAAAAGACACTTTTATAAAAAATGATCTTTTTCAATTGTGCCCTCTAGGAAAGAAAACAGACAAGAATACTGCCTTGCAATTCGAAAGGAAGAAAAAACATCAGCATTGTAGCGCAGCGATTCCTGATTCAAGTGTCTCTTTTCTCCTCTCTGCAGATACAAAATCACACATGGGAAACTAGAAATGTATGTTTTATGCAGCTCGGAGAGATGGGCGCATAAATGCACAAAGCAGTCATTTCTATTCATTTGTCTCTCGCTGACAGGGAAATGAAGGAGTGAAGCAGATGCCATTGCTACGTGAACAAGTTGCTTAAACATGGAAAGCATTTTTGCTTTCACGAAGAAGTTGGATAATTCGCTGCTGAATCCACCCCTCATTCCCACCCCAACTTCCTGCCTGGAACACGCATTGTCACTCAAATGAATGATTTTGTGCGAGGCAGGAACACGGCAAAAAATATAAATCTTATGCTGTATACTAACATTTGTTTAGGAAAAAAGGCAAGCAGAGCATTCAGACGAAGCTGAAAATGGTGCATTCAGAGCTAAAATAAATGTGAGTACTGAAGATGTGAAGGAAAGGGCTGGAGGCAACTTGCTGCCATGAAGCAGATCAGGTTCTGACATTTTGTCTAATGTGAAACGCTACCAGGGAACAGTGGGTGGGGTGTTGTGACCTTTATCAGTGGAAGTGACAGAATGACCCAATATTATAGATAGAATAATCTAGAGATACGACGACTGATTTGACAGCGCGTTGCTGTGATCTATCCCTGGGTGTGTTTGTATGACCTCCCGCTCTGTTTGTGCATGTGTGTGTGTGTGTGTGTGTGTATGAGCTGGCACGGGCGTCGCTGACCTTCTGGGGCTTCTTTAGTAGGCAGCAGCATACAGACGCTGGTGTTTGCAAGTGTACGGGTGGCTTCTCCTTTGAAGGTTAAACAGGTGATGCTTCAGCAAATTCCCTCAAGGCTCAGAAGTTAGTTAGCCATACGTTGAGTAAGGTTTGCGCATCCATTCGTGTGTGTGTGTGTGTGTGCAGTGTAACAGCTTTGCTGCAGGTTGTAACAGATGGTTGCTAATGGAAGTTCATAGATCTGAATGACAGGGGCAAGGGATTGGGGAGGAGATTATAGGAGGGGATATGTGTTTTTAGCCACGTTTGTACTGTGGCTTTAGGGATCCAGCGTCTGTGTGTCTGGCTGCTGGTCAGTTCTCCACTTTGGTCCAGACTGAAATATCTCAATAGCTAGTGGCTACATTATCGTACCATTTTGGTAGAGCGCTGTGCTGCCTAGGGATGAATCCCATCACTTCTGGTGATCCCTGACTTCTCCTCTGCTTCTGCTAGTTTATCTCAATAGCCATTGGCTTCAATTGCCATAAGGTGTGATACACACAATAATGGATGCCTTAAGATGATTTGTATAACTCCAGTGAGCCGCAAAAGTTGCGTCTCGCGCCACCAGAAAACCAAAGTCTTGATTTGATTTACAGTTTCCTCCAGAAGATGTGACAGAAGCTCTCTGGACAAACTGATAAAATGTCATATATGTTTTTGCTAATCAGCGCACACTGCTAGTTGCAAAGTTTTCTTTTCTATTTTTACCCAAGTAGAGCTCGGCCTACTTACCCTGTCCTTCCCCGATGGGACCTGGAAGTTATAACTGCCTCTCAAAAGGCCTACAGGAAATGGAAAATCAAATTACTTTGTTAAGACCCTTCTTTTTAATTGGGTTTTTCACTTTCTTGCAGTGGTGGTGGGGAGCTGGTGTCATAATATGTAGCTTTGTCTTTTACACCAGGATATACAAAATGTTCCAAGCGTGTTAGCGTTCTGCCTGGAGATTGGGCTCATTAGTTATTCAAACCATAAGTACTGCATATACACACTCATTATGATGCCCTTGTAATTCATTAAGTTCTCTGAATGAACACAAGCCATACCGAGGGGTGCTCACTATTAGTGCGTGGCGTGCTGTGCCTCAGGGAGGTTAACGTGAAGTGAGTTGATCAACTTTAAGTGCTATGAAGAGGACAGGGTTGGATTTTCATTAACATAAAAAAAACTGTTGGGTCAGAGGAATAAACTAACCTGGAACGGTGCCAATGTTTAAATATATTTGTCAATGAACGAATCGTAGCCAAATCAGAATAGTAAAACCGAACAGAGAATACACACAAAAAGTGGTGGCACACCTCATATCATGGCATACAAACTTCCACATATTCACACAAAAATCCACTTAATAGTCACCCCAGACTGACGGAGAGGAGAGCAAGGCTGCAGGGAACTCTCGCTCCCTCAGAAAGTGAAAGACAACTCCTTCATTTGTCATCGCTTCACGCCAACAGGAGGGACATAATCACTCGCTGCCGGTGATGCAATTCATTGTAGGCACACCAGCTGCTGTCATTCTGCTGCTGTCGGGAACAACAGAAACTTAGGATTCAAATGTTTCAGGTGATTTAGAAGGTTTGTAGGAACTCTTCAAAAGAGCGGTAAACAATATTGATCGATTTACTGCACAACAGGAAACCCACAATGACGCACAGCGCTGACTAATTCGCCACCAGCCGTGTAGAAATCAGTAAGCAGGCTAACATTTGACAAAGGAGAGTTTTATTTTGCTAATCCTCCAGCTCTAGTACACTCTATCACTAAAGGGCCAATTCACATCCAAGTGACAGCTCTCACTACTCACAACGGCTTCACAGTCATGCGATAGCAGAAGCCTATTTTTTAGGGCTGGTGGCCCCTTAAAAGACTGAGGGCTAAATTTGGCTGTTATAAATTAGTTATTTGTGTCGGACACCCGTTCAATTAAAGTCAGTCTCTGAGGCGTACGAGATCTCACTAGAATGATGACGATTTAAATCCTCAGCCACATACTTCAAGGAGCTGGTTATACTCTAAATGTTACGCCAGTAACAATAATGAAACTGTTGATTTGTTGCTGTTGCTTTTTGACCCACCATTACCACATAAGTGGATAAAGATGGAATTCAAATGAACCAATGCCTTTTCATTATTCATCAGAATAAAGAATAATCAAAGCTGCTTTTCTATAAAGAGAGATATGATAAAACACTGATCTAAAAATATGGATCTGAGTTGTTACAGCTCTGTGGAGGAAGCTAAGGTGTTTCCTCCCCTGGTCCCCTGGTAAACAGTCAAGGAGTTTACAGGAAGTTCCTTGACATCTCATGAATGTGGTCTACCAGCTCCAGGTCAGAGTTCAAAACCATCAGTGGTTCAGTTACATAACACATAATACTGTAGCATTGTAAGCCGAGTAAGTGCATGACTAACAACCTGCTGCTACCATTTTACAGTCTGATAACTGATCAACGTCAGCTCCAACTCCCTTCTTTTCTTTTGTACAAAGAATACCAGCGGATATTTCAGATATTTCTCATGTAAAAATGTCAGTATGCAGCAGGTGAGCTCAGCGTGAACACGTTGCAAAGTTCATAAGTGAGTAGTCCAAGCAACGCACACATGCCTCTCAGCGTGCACGTTGGCTGTGCACGCCACGCATGAGAGTCTGTGTCTCTGTGAATTATTAATGCATGTAACGTGATGACAGATGACTCGGAGTGGCCCGTCCCTCCCCTTTCCTGATCCGGCTGTGTCGTCTTGGTTTCCATGGTCAGGAGGAGATGGAAGCCCACGCAGTCTGATTGATTAATTCTGTCAAGCACACTTTTGCTGTCCCTGCACAGTGTCTGGCCCGAGCTCCCCTGCAATCTCTCACAATCACTTACAGCATGACCGCAAAGTCACAGAACATCTCCGTCATTTTTGAAAGAGTTCACCCGCTCACCAGCCGACACTCACTTCAGTTCACTCTACATCCCCCTCCAATCAAGCGCCCCTACCTCATGTCATGTCCCTCGTAAGGAAATTACATATCATCAGCCCAGGTTTGTTTACTGTAACTAGGGGGTAGTTGTTTGGACTGAAATGAGAAAATCAAGCTCACTTTCATATATAAATATACATCTACATTTGATATAAAGGTACAACCAGCAGCTGGTTAGCTTAGCATACAAACCCCCAGCATGCTGAAACTTCCTGAAGTATAAGAAATGCCAACCAACACTTCTTAACGCCAGGCTATTGAGAGGTTTTAAAGGAAAAGATTTTTCAGGTTTCATTTCACGTGTCAATAGTCATATTATGCTGAAAGAGAAATTGTGAGTTATGAAGAAAGATAATTACAGAACTACAGATCTCAGTATGTACACTTGTTTACTGGCGCCGACTGTTTTTTCTTGTTTTTCATTTGTACAACTGATGTTGTAACAGACAGACTACTTAGTGCTTGTCTGGATATTTCCTTCCATACATTCTGTTAAACTATCCAACCTAACCTTGTCTGTTTACAGACCTGCCATAGTGTGACCCTACAACCAACTCAGTAATCAATCCAGCGAAGCGGGGGGCGAGTATCCATCAAGCAGAAAGCAGTCGTCCTTCAGCCTGTGTGTATTGGAATAGTATTAAGATCTGTGTAATTGGATTAGACCAACCTTAGTTCCCTTTCTATTCCACCAGTCCCCTCTGTGAAATCATAACTTATGAGATATGTCAATGGCTGTGTTGCTGTTCAGCAGCAGATGTGAATGTTACGTGATCTCTGTCTGCAGCCTGTGGCCTCATCTTCCCTCCCTGAGGCTGGAGACTCCCGGCGGCGCTCTGACTGACAGCTCGACTCTGCCTGGCTTTGAGTAACAGCATACAGGATGTTATGCAGGGGCCCTACCAATCTCTGGACTCTGTGGTCTTCATGTGGAGCATCACAGAGAGGAGCACTGGAAGGCACGAAGACAAAGTCTGAAAGGTCCATCACACCTGGTTGGCTTTATACAAATGACAGGTTACACGGATGGCTGTGTTCTCTCTGGCTGCTCTGGGTTAAAGGGACTGTCAGACGAGCACTTGTAGCATCGCTCAGGTGTGAGCCTGTTGCTCTGATAACGCACGCATGCAATGCAGCTCGTGTGCATGCAATGCGCATAATACCAGCACAGAACTCTGCATGTTCCAGCACATTCATTTTGAGTTTAAACTCTCAACTAACATGATCTCCGATAATCAAGCTACAGATATATGGCGATTTATGGCGAAGGGGCCACTTAACTTATACTGTAACTACTAACGTTTGTGATTCTTTTGGGTCTCGTCGATACCAATTATTGATCGATAGCTTGCAAATGTTCTAGCTTTATAGATATTTGATTACTAATTTGTTACTGAAAACACGATAACTCATAGAAACTATAAATATGTACATGTTATGAATGAAATAAGCCAGATATTGATTTCAACCCACAGGGCCAATGAAATAAGATAATTGTTTAAATCATTAGACAACATTTTTCTGTTTCAAATACCTGCCTCACAGAGCAATGGGTTCTGTGTACGCTCTGCGACGTTCTGTCCAGCTGGAGCCTATCTGTCCAGCCAGGGTTGGTGTTGCATTTTAATTTTGGCACAGACTGACTATCAGTCAGGTAACCGGTTAAAAACATGGCTGAAGGCAGAGGCAGGGGAGGGAGCGCCGACAGGCACATGAAGTCGAGCTGATTAAAAAACTAATAAACACTTTGGAGGATTTTGTCAAAAGGTAAGTTGAGTTATGCTGCTTCCATTTGTTGGGTGAGAGGAATATCGAGTATATTGCACTTTGAATTATACTTTATAGATATTTAGATACCTATTTCAATAATGGCTATCAAAGAAATTAAACTTATAACTGCAGAAGGTAGGATTCAAATGATTCAAACATATAAAGCAACTAAATCCAGAGCACTGAAAATTGCATCTATGTATTTAAAGTTAAGGTGTATGTGCTCATTAGTAATATAAACATGAATTGCAACCAATCATCTGAGGTAGTATTTAAAATAGCTTGCAGAAGAAAAACGTCTTGCTGCGTGCATTCACATGCATTCGCATGAGCATGTACAAACACACACACACACACATACATTTCCTCTTTTTAAAATATGTGGCAGGGAATATCTGGGGCTAAATAACCATTACAGGGGGTAGAAACAGGTCGGAATATAAAACACTGTCAATACCGCACTGGGCGGTGTTGGAGACCTGCTTATCTACAGACTGCATTAAGACACAGCTTTTACTTCTCTCCCTGTATGAATAATAAGTCCACGTCAATATATTTGCCTGCAGTGTTGAATTTGAAGTTTTATTAAAAAGAAAATAACAACCGGCCTATATGAAACATATTAACCTTGTACCTGTTTTCTATAATGACATAATAACAGCCCATTTCTTCGCACTGCTCATTCCCTTCTTGCACTTTTATCATCTGACTCTTTCCTTACTTTTCCTGCTTTCGTCTTTAGATTTTTTCCCCAAACTCTTTCTCTACCTCCAGCCCCTCCACCCTTTCCCCCCTCTCTCCTTCCCTCCCGCTTGCTGCTCATTTTTAAATCTATGAATTTCTGAACATCATTTTCTTGATTTTTTCACACCCCAGGGAGACATTCTCATTCCAGCCCTTCTCTTTTTTCACCTCATTTCCTCCCTTCTGAGTGAATCTCCCAGGCAGGATGTGAGGTGACGGTGTAGCCCGTGGAGGTTAGGGTGGCTGTGTAACGTGTGTGTGTGTGTGTGTGTGTGTTGGATGTAAAACTGTCCACCCTTAAACTAAAAGACCAGTGGTGGAGGGTCAATGCCACACACACGACCAGGGGAAACGTCCTGCACAGTAACGCCCTCTCACCTTTCACCATCCAAACTGTAGAATTAACTCTGCCTTTGAAAGGCATCTTGCTCTTCATTCCACCAGACCTCACGCTCTTACCATATTTTCCCTTCTTCTTCTACTGCCTCTTTATAAGGCTTCAGCTGTGTTAAAAAATGTATTTCACCTTGAGTGACCATATCTGGGCAGAAACAGAGGAAAGGAAGGTGGACGGTCCTTCAAACACCTCCCATTCTTCAATGAGGTCCCACAAGGATGAAATTTAAATTCTGCCTTCTACATATTCACATACACAGATAACACCCGTAGACATACATTTTGAAAGCTCTTTGTTGGAGCACACTAGAGGCTGTTGAACGAGTGGACTGTACCCTCTGCAAATTCTGCGCATTGTAAGTGAATTGTAGAATATACACATGTAAACGAAGAGTTAAGTTTGAATAATAATCTGTCAATTTTTTAGGTGTGTGAATGTGTGAGTGTGTGTAATTTCTGCACCTTAAGACGGAGAAGATCACAGTGATTAAAAGGAATCAGCGGTTGGAGACGTGTGCGTGGTTCTTGTGTGTGCTTGTGGGTGGAGATGATGAATCACCAAATTGATTAAAAATGATTGTCTCAGCAATTGGGAAGAAAAAAAAACATATTTAGCTTTAAATACTAATAAATACAACTTGTAATCAGGTAATTTAGGATTTATAAGCCCTCAACACATCTTATAATTTAAAGTGGGGAGATGATTAGAACATACATTACTCATGCTTTGACACACAAAATTAAATCAGGGACAGAAACATCTAGATTTTTAAAAGATTTATCATTCCCATATCATATCATATCATCATATTCTCATTATTATGAGTCTGACTGGGGATTTTTGCATGTCGTATCCTCAGCATTTTCATTGCTGATTCTCAAAAGGGTTAATACATTTTTATATTATTATAAAAAAATCCTGGATTAGCAAAGTCGTTCCTTTACGTTATCTCATGCTTTTAAAAATTGTGTGTACTTGTCTAATTTTCTTTGTCAATCCACTCATCTTTGAATTTCTGCCTTTCCCCAAACCCACTCTTCTCTAAGGGGTTAGAGGTTTCCCACTGCGAGAGCGAAATCAGTTTCTGAGTAATCACAGGACTCTCTGTGCATCACAGTAATTAGATCCCACAACGCAGGACTAAGAAATGATAACCTCTGAAATAACCCTTCATCTAGCAGACTACACAAACTGTCTTTCAGATTATACAACTCTATTTTTAGCTGGAAAAAAAATCCCTCAAAAGTAGTGCTGGGCAAAAAAAACCCATACAGATAATTATCTCCCTCTTCAAAATATAAGCAGCCAAATTGGTGACTGGTTCCGAGCATATCTGAACGCCTCAAAGTTTGTTCTGTACCTACTGACTGAAGAGTGAATAAACAGAAATGGCAAATGTGGCAAAACATGGTGATGATGATTACAGAAGCTGCTCGTGCCACAGGCCACGAGCAGCTGTGTATTTGGCTGCAGATCAAGCTGCATATATGCTGGTCGTAATGTTTTGGCTGCGTAACAACAGCAGAAAATAACCAGAGAAGTGCTGGTTAAATTATAGTGTGTATGTTGTTACTTCTGACTCCTGCCCGTTGTTATTATGATGATTTATTGTCTCACATAAAACAGACAAATGTCCATTATGAAGTATGCCAAAACCCTGTCACTATCAGACCGGCAGCAGATAATTCTACAAAGTCCGACTACAAACCGCCAAATTAGAGCACTGGCATTGAAAGCTGGGAGAAACATTTGCACTGAAACAATGCATGAACAGAAACCCAAAGTTTCAACATGTACATCCACGAGCAAAGGTTAAGCGTGCGCTTGTACACCGATGTATTAATACTTACCTCCAGGGCTTTCCTTTTACTGTTAAGCAGCTTGGAGATGTCCCGTGCCACTCGCTCCACCAGGTCCTTGGGGTTGTTTCTCTTGATTTCAAACTGGCTCCTCTTCTCATTATAAATCTGCATACACAGAACACAGAGCATCAGAGGTCAGGTTGCCAATGCCACCACTTTAATTAAGAAGATCACTGAAGCTATTTGCTTGAAGGTAGAACACAATATGGCCATACACGACCAGAAGTTACACACATCGGCCAGAGCGCTGTAGTAGAATTAAACACAGAACACGGCGTTAATGGCAAAGCACTTAGCTGCCAGCTGCAGTCTGGCAGTCAGGTTCAAATTAATTCAAATTCAAATTAGTTCAAATTCCACAGCAACATATCAGGCACCTATTGAAGCATTACACAGACTAACGCCAGGTTAAACCCTTTAAACAGACACAGACTTGGCAAAAACAAGAACCAAAATGGATCTCGGGTGCCGAAGGGGGCTGGGATGTTTGTAAAGGAGGGGCATCCAGAGGCAGAACGACAGATGTTTGGACCGCTGACAGAGGAAGGTACTTGGGGAGATTAGTCTGCTCTCCGTGGAAGAATAGTGAAAGCTGACTCAGCAGCTAGGCCTCTCTATAGGATCTGTAGTCTACAACACAACACCACCCGAGGGATTACCACTTATCCTGCTGCCCTAAGACACCGCAAGACCCACTTTCACACCATAACACCATTTTGTACAATTCTCCAGAAGGAAACCGAGGAAAAAGCCTGTTGTTGAATATTTTAAAGCAATTAGTGGCTTTTTAAATCTTAAAGGCAGAACTGCATTTACTCAGGGTGTGTGTCTAGCTGAATTGGCTTTGCTTTAAGGTTGACTCTCAATCCTTTACTCAAGTAATTACAAACGTCATATTGAATTGTACAAGTGAAAAATGTTGTGCTTTTGGAGGAGAGTTAAATCCAGACTATAAAACCTATCTGTGTTATGCATCAGTCCTAACATTATAAAAGTTTGTGTTAAGCTTTAGTTGTGGTAAAATGTGTTTGGTTTATATGTAGCTAATAATACAATTTGGTTAAAAAGACCATGACTGTGCATAGAGGATATTGCAAAATATTTAACCTTGGCTTTTAATTTGTGGGCAAAACATGTCACCTGACTGGAGACTGAAGCTTCCTGGATGTTCTTTATAAAACAAAAAACTAACAATGCTTTCTGTGTCATCAAACAGCCAGTAAACACAGGGGTACATCACGTTCATGAACTCTGTAAGACGGTACAGCGGGCAGTATGTTTTGCAAAATACATTCACGACGACTTCGTAGGAGAAATCATGGACGACTATTTGCAATACTGCAGACTCTTCAGGAGCCCTGCGATGTGTGGGCTCAGTTGGTGCCACAGTTTACAACAACCAAGCCACTGCTTTTATTCACCATGTGAAGGTTGTGGGAAGCTACTGTGGCATTAAATTGCTTATCCCCGTTAGCTACATTACACACACAGGTAAATGCCACGAGGCTGAAACCCCAAACAACCAAATATGCTTACATATTTGAAATGAAATGATCAAAATAAGAATAGCTCGCTCTTTCATGAAATGTTATTAACAGTTATTGAGAAGCTATTTACAAAGGAATACACTGGCGTCCATATGCTTCGTCTCTATTGAGCTGAGAACTAGGCAGGGAGCCAGAGGGAGTTTTCTTCCACTGGTCTACTGAGCAAGCAAACCTGTCCCCACGAGCTCAGACCATGCCAACCAAGCACTCGGGAGAGATTGCCTGGTGTCTTCTTTTGGCCGCCCTACCCCCCGTTTCTACTAACGCTAACTACTTGTCAAAGTGAAATGCGAAGGTGAAATCTGCACACTTCATCCCAATGCAGCAAAAGTCTTCATGGGTGAAACAGGTGTTTCAGCTCTTAGTGTGGTATCTTTTATCTTGTACTTCAGTTACACGTACTGAGAAAGTCATTTGTGTGCAATTTAACAGTCCCTGTGTACACCCCCCCCCCTACAGACACACACAAATTAGTCAGTAGCGCTTAGACCATGCAAGCACGCGCACACACACACGCACCATTTCAAAGGGCTTTTTCTCAAGGTGGAAGAAACCATTAATGGAATATTATTAAATCATAAAACAAGAGTGAAGTTTTCTCCGCTCCATTGACAGACTACAAACCCCTGACTCTTCTAAGCGATGCATTTTTCAAGTCAATTTAAAAACCATGTCAAATTTGTTTTTAAATCAATATTCATTCCCTTAATGTGTGGTAGTGCTCTCTGGGTCTGCCTCTCTTCAGAAGATTCATAGCCGTCTCTGGGACATTACAGACAGAGTCTTCTCTACTGTGAGCTTAGAAACAAAACATAAGAGACAAAATAAGATCAATAAACTTGTTTTGCTTTATGGGGTGATTCTAAAATGTGTTTTTATTTGTAATAATACACAGTAAGGCCTATTTTAGTTCTTTAAATCAATTTCATTTTTCAGGAAATACAATTCAAGGGGAGGGATTTCTAATACAACATCCATCTGTATTTGTTCTAAATCCTCCTTGTATTTCAAAAGATTCCAGCATGTTGTACAATTGTTCAGTCTGCTAATTTAATGATCACACTGTCTACTTTGTAAAATGCACTACATAAGAATCATCTCATAATAGAAAACCGGCAAATTAAAAGAAACAGAAATAAAGAAACAGTGTCAATATGGTCAAAATGCATGAAAATTACCAGCGTATAGCAGCTGCCAGGTCAATTAAAGCAGAATCACTATAGCGAGTCCAGGCTAAAATTACAGGTTACAGCTTATTCCCCATTGACCCATATGGATTCTAAACACACATTGCTGTTTGCCTGAGGACAGAAATTAAAATCACACAGGGCCAGATAATCACCTTTATCCTTCTCTCTCCATACAAAAATAGCACATCGAGATATTGTAGTTTTTTTAATGTCTTAATAATAAAGGAATGTATATAAAACAGTAATTAAACCAATAAAACAAGATTAAGGTCTACAACAGAAATGGATTTCAGCTACAGTGTTTACAGTAATCATTGTGTACCAAATGTCTCCACTGCCAGCGACTTAAATACAATCTAACAGATGATACATCAGTCTTATATAGCTGGGCTCGTTTATGCGTCCTCAGTTTGAACGGGAATGGCAGCGGTGTACTCCATCCACCTACATAGTGTGTCCCCTTCTCCAGCGACCTGTGACTGCTGTGTATCATGTGCTGCCACATAAACAGCACTATTATGTGTGTGAACGACTATGGATGTTTGCCCGAGGAAACCCCATTTATCCATTTTATCACTCTACACTGACTAATAAAAATACAAAACAGGGACAAATAAAGACATATAGTACTGGAGGGTGCCCATCTCACTGACAGGTTGGCCAATACAAGCTCCTGTAATGTGCAGATGAGGTCCCTGTCCACTCTCAGAGAAGACTGAGCTGTGCTGTCAGCTGCACTGAGTTTTCAATGAGGAAGAAACAGCCGGCGAATGAGCATCATGCTGGAGGAGCACCGGGTGCAGACAGACAGCACATGGTAATGCTGGCTACGTTAGGCCTGAGGAGCTTTAAATCCCCTTTGGCGAGAGGCTGGAGATGAGTGACCATCATGCCCGTAGGACCCTAAGCACATCAGTCTGCCTGAGATTCTCTTTGAGGGCTTTAGAGTTTGACTAACTCATACATAATGGGGCAGCTGCAGGAGAAAAATCAAGCAGTGTGGCAGGAAACTGATAATCACATACAGTGTTTGAGCAGAGGCAAAACTACTTGTAAACAATGAATATTCGTAGGTCCTTATAGGTCCCTGATGATTAAAAAAACATTGTGACAAAAAAAGGTGTGCTTGTTAATATAAAATGTCAAATTATTATTCATATTAAATTATTATTATTAAAATTACTATTACTGTTAAGAACACATTTTGCATTACTTACTTATCAGATGTAGAGTCACTGACGATAAGTATAGTAGGTGTATTTTAACTATATTTACTGGAGTGTACTAAAAGTAATGCAAAGAAATCACCCATAAAATAACCTTTTCTTTCGATAGTCTATCAGAAGTAAAACTCGTCATGAAGAAAAATGGTTCCTGTCAGTGTTTTATTGTTCTGTTGTTGGGGCGTTAATACTGATGCTGTGTCCTGGGTAAAGCTCCTTTATATCCATGCCTATATAATCATAACATTATAGGTGTCCACAGTGCAAAGCCATTTTTAATTTACATAATAACTTATGTACTTTTTATGTGACATCGTAATATGAAAGCTACCTAGGAACTGTTGTAAAATAAACTGGTCTCAAAGCAGTCTCAACATTATGTGAGGATGAAAGAGTACCAAGCTACCTTCACAGCATTGGTCCTAAATCTTTAAAAATACCCACTAATTTAAAAATATGTTGATTGTTTCCACTAAAAGTCTATGGACATATTTTAGAATCATTTACATATTATATGTCAGCTCTAAGAAGTGTTTTATTAATTTTCCAAAAAAGCATATTCAAAATAGAACAAAAAGAAACAAAATGGACGTAACTGATTTGTGGTGCCCATCCTTTCTATAAAGGAATGATAATTCATGGATTGGAAAGGCTGTAAAGCAAATTAGCTGTGTTAATCAGTTATACTGTTGGCTCGAGGCTGTGACGTCTGGACAGTTTTCTGTGTAGGCCTGTCATCCTCACAGGAAAAGAGGAGAGGTGGCTCTGCAGAGTGCCTCTGACGGCCAATCAAACCGTCTGCTGCTAACGCTCACACAGGATACAACAGAAGTAACGCTGCCAACTGCCACCAATACGCTTTTCCTGGCAGGCAGGACAGTCAAGTACACACTAAGCATCACAGACACAGTGAGCCATGCAAATGTACGTGTGCACAAACTCACACTCCTGCCCTCTGTGCAGCTCATACACGTCACACATACTCACATTCCCATCATTAGACATGATGACTAGTTCCAATGTGCCAGGCTCGGAGTGTCAGTGTAAACACACAGATGGGAAGACAGAGGGTGGCGAGACTCCAGAAAATTACAGTTAAAAAGTGGTATGCAGATTTAGCTCGCTCCCAGCCTTCTTCATGGTCGTCCACTGTTTCGCAAACACGTCGCAGAAATTTGGTAAAGCTGCATTTAATTTCAACACAAACTGTCGCACAGTGTTGGAATTTTTCAAAAGGATATAAGAAGAATATAAGATATATATAAGAATAGAAGTTTTGGCAATATTCACTGGTAGCACCGATGCTCTTTTGGTAGTGTTGATGTTATTGTCCCTTTGTCTGCATCTAAAAGTGAGGAACGCTTATCTTTCTGTGAGGTCAGCCACAATAGGCCACGTCTGGCTGCTGCAGTATGGAAGTTGACAAAGACAGATGCCACATCATTAAAGAATATTAGTGGGCTCTGCCGAGCAGACCAGGCTTCCACGGGCCGCAGGAAGAGTTCAATAAGAGAGAACACACAGCGAGCAGCAGCCCCTCAGAGGAGCTCAATAAGGCACAACACACCAGAAGACTCTCACAGTTCAATAGGACTGGAAGCTCCAGAGGAGTCTAGTCAGACACAGAAAAAGCAGAAACATTCATTGACTGCCACTGTGAAGTTAGTGTCTCAGAGAAGCTTTTTGTGCCACTACGATAGAGGAGAAAAAAAGACATACGAGTCTGTCAGTAACAAAAAGCATTTATACGGCTAATCTGCCACCTGCATTGATGGCTACCATGGTTTATATATATATATATATATATATATATATATATATGTATATGTGTGTGTGTATATATATATACAAACACATACACTTGTAGCTCTACATGAGCCAAACACAAAAATCTATCAAACTTATTTTCCTCCTGCATTTTAAAGATTTATTTTTATTGGATTTTATTCATTGAATGCAGCAGCATATTAAGTATTCAGTAAACATCCCCACAAGCAGTGATTGTCCTATCCAAAATCCAAATGACAGCAAATGTAAAAGGAATAGTAAGTGTGTTTTGTAATCTGCCTCTGCTTCAACTGTCTGGGTAACTAGCTTCCTATCTGTTGGGAGTAAAACTGTAATTAAAACAAGCGTAGTAAACAGGTTATCTTATAGGAAAGTCCTCTTTATAACTATAATATCCACTGTGTAGTATTTCCTTTATATATGGTCCACAACACCGATCTTGTATGCTATTAGAGTTTAAATAACACCAGCAGCTCTGCCTTGATTTATATTGGATTTGGGGAAGTTTACACTCCAGCAGCCACAGTCAATGTTACCTGAGATATTGTAACACATTCTGCATCCTAGGAGCCTTTTCTCTTCCAACATACACATGAAAATATGCTATACCGCTCTTATTTTCTAAATGGATACCTAACTGCTCAGGATGTTGACTTTTTGTACTTTCAACCTCACTATCTGTGAAGGTGCTCAGTCATCCAGGTCATAGTTATGCTTCAGATAAAACCTTTTAGTTTTCACCTCATTGGGAATTTCATGAATGTATCCATCAAGTCAAATTTCATTTAACTAACTCTTTATACTAGCATTCAATCAGCTACAGCCGGCAGAATTAGTGGTTACCAGCATGAAATAAGAAACCTTCTTTTCATTA
>JAUMHF010000021.1:12859456-12892576 GCA_032359275.1 Microctenopoma steveboyesi
TTATACTAGCATTCAATCAGCTACAGCCGGCAGAATTAGTGGTTACCAGCATGAAATAAGAAACCTTCTTTTCATTACTTCTGGCTGAAATCAAGGACTCATTGTTTTGAACATTTCTACAAATTGTGTGTGTGTATTGTCAGTGTAAATGGCATCCAGTATGTAGCGGGTCAGCATGGAAAGCTACGGTATGAGGGGTGGGGTTTAGCGAACAGACAGTGAATAGTCACATTGCGACTATCTCAGTTGGAGACAAACTAGTTAATGAACCTAATTAATTATAAAATAACTGCTATTTCAAAGCTGAGGTATTCAATGATCATGTTGCACATCACAATACTGCAAATACAGAACGTGTACATACCCAGATTAAAAGTCCTGAAATCATAGGCAGAGTTTCAAAAGTACGAGCAAAAAGAAACAAATGATTTCACCACAGTCTCGAGACCTGCTCTGACTAATTTTGTGTTGGCAGTGACACCCGGTGTGTGTCAGTGGAAACACAAAGTAACTCAGAGCTGGCTGCATCCGGGCACCTATCACAGGAAACAAAAGCTGGGCTAAATATTTACATACATTTCCACCCTTGGGGAGAATGGGAGATTACGAAGAGTGAAACAGAGCAATCTCACACACACGGGGTTAGGGTGACTGGCTTCTGTAACATCAGAGGAATTGTCGACTAGTGATGCACAGAGAGTGGAACAAAGAAAAACATTCTTTCTATGCACACAGCCATAGCCAAACACAGGTGAACAAGCCCCCACAGAGGCAGGGTTTTGCATAGACTGAGCCTTGTCTAATCTCCACATTGAAATAGCCTATTCACTTGCAGGTACTGCAGGGCCTCATTAAAATGTCAACCGTGTATTTAAACTTGCTGTCTTCACTGCTTCAGTGCGTCTTATCAACTTCCTTAGTGATACATTTAGAATCGTCCATAGATTTAGTCACTTTTTACAAGATCCAGAAGCCTGTTAACGTGCTAATAAGGCCACAGCAGTCAGTGCAACAGGATTTGTCATTCAGCACCAGTCACTGTAGGCTAACTAACAATCAAGATCCTCAGTGATGCTGACCTTCAATACAATATTTCACATTTTGATTGATGATTTGCTCCCAAAACAGCAGATTTTCTGACTCATAGTTTTCAAAGAGATAAAACATGTAAAAATCTAAGAGCGTGAGTTTTCCAACCCTCGGATTATTAACAGACAAACATGAGCAGCTGGACAGATGTAGGGTCAGAGGGAAGCGAGAAAGGACAAAGGGAAATGTGGGGCAGCCTCCCTCCTTCTGCTCTCCTCCCTTCCATCCTCGCTCAGGGTATTTGTCTTTTAGACAGAGATAAACTGCTGCCTTTATATTAAGTTGCTGATGTCACGGAATTGTTTTTCTCATCCACTAGGTTTTCTCAAATAGACATCTGCAAAATATCCTCCCTATAATTCTTCCCTTCTGTACTGCTCTTATTTTCCTGACTTTCTCTGCCCACTCCCCATCTCCGTGCTCGATTCAGTGCTTCGTGTGGCTCTGAAACGGCCTGCACATTCCCCCAGACGGGAGCTGCTGTATACAAAGCATACAATCATCCAGATTTTATCATCCAGTGAAGAGTGTGCATATGTATGTGAGCGAGGGCATGTACATCATGTCTTGCGGCATGTGTGTTTCTTGATTCTATGTGTGCACATTATGGTTTGTGCACGAACTAGTGTATGCATGGTTGTGTTGTTCTTGTATGTCTGTGTGTATGTGTGTGTATCTGAGTGGGCTGTGGAGATTCTCCTGCTGTGGAGACAGGACCCCAGGGGGTTTCTATCTCTGTGGCATCTCCTCCACTTCCTCCTCATTTGACTAATTACTGTGCCACTTCCACGCCACTGATGAAGCGTGGCACCTGTCCATCAGTGCAACTGTGAGCTCGGCTTGTTTCAGTCTATCGATTCAAAGGCTAGCTAAACATTGTACTATCCTGTACATCTCCACTAGTTGTTTAAATGTAATGCAAAACTGACCCTAATAATTAGTCTACTCTGTAAAAAGCCTTTTGTACAGTGCATCCGCTAATATTAAAGCAAAGCCTGTGTTTTTCGGTTCATTATGTTTTTAAATAATCAATGTCCAATTGCATTATTTTTGGTTCGCAGCTCACTGGTCATGATAATGTTGTCCGAAGTCATCTGTGCCAGAAAGTCTAGGCAGCACTACTCCTTCACGCCATCTGTCTGTTCTCCTCTGCAGCTCTTATCTTTGCAACATTTTTCACACAGATGCTAAATTTGTCCCACATGCATACACTGCTGCTCCGCACATCTCTTAATCCTTTTGCCAAGCTGTATCAACTAGTCTGTGTTTAACTAGTTCCTCAATTAAAAAACAAAATTCCACCCCTGGCACCTTTGCTGCTTCTGTAAACTCTGTAGATAAGTACAGGCGTTCACTGCTAAATACCGCCTTTTAAAACATCAGTAAATATGAACTGGATAAGGAGATGAGGTTAAGCAATGTGCAGATCCAGAGACAGTTGAGCATGAATCAGCTATAATTTGGAAAAGAGACTTCATAGGGGTATTAGAGCAGCAGAGGTCAATGAGGTGTTATTATATAATTCAAAGGAGTGAAAATAGCATTGGAATACAGCGCTCATTATACTGACTTAGCTTAACACAGTTAAACGCCAGAAGAAGTCTACAAATGTTATTTTCTTAAAACCAGCCAAATGAAACACACTGTTTAATTGAGGTTGATTATTTCATTCTGTGCTATCAAGATCAGCATCATTTACATGGTTCTGTTTGTCTACAAGCAGTGTAAGTATCAAAAGTATCTGGAGCAATTTGGCACTTCAAGTTTTGCTCAAGGGCTCTTCAAAAAATGTCCCAGAGGAGCTTAGAAACTAAACAACCAACCTTTTAATTGCTGATCTAAACTACAACTGCCTAATTCTAACCTCAACATGACACTTAAAGTCTTGCTTTAAAAGACTCATTCTGGATTTTAGAAAACTTTGCCAGGAACACAGGGAATTATCTTCTCTGTTTGAAGTCATTTCATATAAAGAAAAAAAAAACGCTGTGGATAGTTTAATCTGGGATCAATTAACTTGGAGAGATTAATGTTTTTTTGCAGTTTTCACATTCATAAAGCAGAATTACAGATGTTGGCTTTGAAGTAGTTCCCAAATCTATATGAGAGATAACATCTGAATCAGGATTCAAGTCTAATATATACTAGTCGGCAAGTTGAGTGTTATGTCTGACTCTGCAGGTCCGAGACATACCTGAGTGACAGTCGCTATGACAGCTATTTTGTTCTGGCCCACTTATCTCTGTCTTACCACAGGCAGAACACAGCAGAGAAGGAGGAATCCAAAGACAATTTAAACTCGCCGTGCAGATTACATTTCAAACCTCCCAGACTGAATATTTAACCCTCTTGCCTTTTGATAAGTGATAGCAGGATTTTCACTGACTCAGGAACTTAATTTAACCTCCCCTCAGAGATGAGGCTGCCCAAACGTCCTGTAGCCTTGCCCTTGGTGGTGGCCAAACCCCTTTCTGCCTCCTCTCACCTGTCTAACGCCAACACTGGCTGTCTGCTGGCCCTGATAGAGTGGCTCCATGCAAACTCATTACACACAGAGCGCAGCCTAATTACACACAGACAGCACCCCATGTAACCTGCCAACAGGGTCACTGCTCTTAAAAGTGACACGAACACAAACCCCAGTTGAGAGATAAGGGATAGCGGGAACATCCTCAGCACGCAGTGTGCGTGCCTTTGTGTGGGTGGGGGTGTGACCTCGACAACCTCCCATATCTAGCCCTGTTGAGAGACGTCAGAGACTCTATCCTTGTTCTTCTCTTTGGAACCTCCAGGCTCTGCAGACCTAGTCGCAGGTTGGCAGCGACACTAAACTGGATAAGCTCTCAGTGCAAGGAAGATAGTCCTCTATATTGAACATTACAGGGCTTTTACAGCATGCCAATTCCTGCCAAACTGGCTGTTTCCATGGAAACATAGCACTTAATGACCGATAACAGAGAACAACCTGGGAAAAAAAAGGAGAGTTGAGAGTGAGAGAGAGAGTCACTGACAGAGAGAGATGGAGAGAGAAAGACGGCGATCTTGTGGAACAAAAGAAGCAATTTAGTATCGGAGGACAGCGTGAAGCCTGATTATGTCGTCAGTGTAAATGATCATTAATTTCCTTCTGTCCAGCTGGGCCAGATTAATGCCTACCCATTCTGCACTGTAGAAAGAGAGTCAAGGCTTAACCATTTCACTGGGTACCTCCGAAGCAGCATACACGGCCTTAATAAAATACGGCGCTTGGACCACCTTAAACCTCAGAAAGAACACTTACTTGTTACACAGGCTTATCCTTCAAAGTAGCAATTAATGATGCTTCTACAACATTTGTATTTACAATAGGACAATTGATGCAGCATATGTCCAAACATTCCTCCAGGCCAGTGGGAAAATGCCCTTTGCAATCATACATAAATGCGCAGCCGAATGTGCTTTAATGTCCCTCCGTGGAGCTCGTTCGCTGGTTTCCACTTAACTGGGCCTGATCCCTCACATCAGAACCACCACTCTGTTCAGCTGCTGAAAGCTCACAATTTCACTCGCCTTTGCATGCTGATCTGATTATTCATAAAGCAAGCAATTATATTTCCATTAAACCGGCAGGTACAAAAACCAGGATCAACAAGTGTCACATGGATCAGGTTCGTTGTTGAAAACATCCATCTCTGGAAAGGGAAAAAAAAAGCATTGTAAAATCACGGCTGGCTGACAACCAATTAAAACAGTTTGACATTTTAACAACTGAGGACAAAATGGTGACCACAACAAGTCAATACTTAAGGTTTCACAAAATTACAGTTTTGGATGAACCTATGCACTGTTGCTACCTACTTGCTCAAAGGTGGTCTAGTAAACCAACTTACTTAAATAAGAAAACACTGTTCAACCAATTCTCATAGCACTGAAACTTTACAAACCTCATGCCTTCATTATCCATGTACTATTTTCATGATGCTTGAAACATTCCTGCTGTTTTGGTTCCTGCCACCTGCTACTGGTTCTTCTCTGCAGTTTTATGTGTTGGCAAACCTATAAAAACCCCTTACTGACACATACTGAGCTGCAGGACATAGCAGTAGATGCAAATGTCTGTTTCTAAACATGATTCTTTTAAGCATTAGACCTAATATTTGTCAAATGCTTAAATGTGTGTATCTCTCTCTCTCTCTCTCTCTCTCTCTCTATATATATATATATATATATATATATATATATATAGAGAGAGAGAGAGAGAGAGAGAGAGAATTCGTCTTATTTCCCTTCAGACATTGTATCACTCTTGCTTTCCCATAAGACATGTTCAACTGATTGAAACTGATGACTGTGTGTGTGTGTGTGTGTGTGTGTGTGTGTGTGTTTGAGCTGGGTGTTTACCTGTTTTATGAAGTGTGTAATTGAGCTCTCTATGTCCTAACGTTAAATAGGCGATGACAGTCTCCTGCTTCCAGTCTCTAGCATGCTGCCTTTGTATTTTCTAAAGATGTCTTCCTGTTTCTTTTGCCACACGTTTGGCATAAAACCTTTAGTGTTTTGTGAATGGTTTTTTATTAACCATATAATATAGTATAAACAATATACTAGATATTTCCACAAATCAGAATAAAGGCTTATAATTAAAAAAAACAAGGTTATTTGGTTGGAGGATGCCCAACAATACAAAAACACTAGATAGTAAATGGTGCAATTACAGTTCATGGAGGGGGGTTAGGAATCAAAAAACCAAATTCACAATTGGTGGACCACCTTTTTACCTCATGATCCACAGCCACCGCACTGGCATTGATCGTTAATGATGAATGCTGAGTGTAGCCAATGAACCAGAGAGAATATAATGAAGTTACAGGGGTAAGCAGGACAGATACAGCACTTAGAGTCCTTGTTGTGGGAACAGACAGACAGAGAGGTAACATCTCAAGCTCTCAGTTTCCTTTTGTGAACCTGACAATTCTGACACCACACTAACAACCCCTCATTTCATGTGCCAACACTGCTGGTCATAGTCCTTTCAACATAAAACTCAATTTTGATGAGAGACTGTTTAGAACAACAGATTCAGAGAGGCAAAGAGACAGCTTCAATCCCCCAAAGTTGTGTGGCATAAACAAAGGCAACATTCAAGAAAGGGCTGTCAATCAGCATTTGCAAGTGTGTGACTTTGAAACAATCAATGCCTTGAACATGCGGGCTTTGAAAAGCTCTACAAACACACTATTAAAATAGAGATCAATGCAGGGCCTTTTTTGCTATGTTATCATGCAACACACACACATGTTTAGCCCTAACCACTTCTTTCTATTTGTAAAAGTCAAACAAAAGCCAATTTAACACAACCTCTCAGAATCAAGGCTAAGAAACTGAGTAATGAGCATGTAGTTCTCTAACAATGTAACCTGAAGAGTAGAATATTTCACATTATAGCACTGCCATGATGTGCAATTTATCAACACACATTTTACAAACCAACAGTTTGTCTGAGAAGATTTTCTAAAATAGTTTCTAAAAACCCAGGCTGTCAAGGTTTTCCCTAGTCCCTAGTGGGGTTTACTGTATATGAAATAACTCTGCCAGAGTGGAGCGGAGTAGTACATAAACCTGCACCGTTGCCTGTACAGTAAATCAGGTCTGGCTCACACAGGCAGAATTCACCCAGACATTTAGAATATTAATCCCACTAACAGGGTCCTATCAATCTCATTTCAAAATATTAATCGTGATACAAAAATAAGTTGATGGTATAGAAACTACCGTTTCTCTGGTACATAAAATGTTGGTTGTCCAAAGCGTGTCACAGAGCTGTGGACATCGCTGCTTTATCATTTATGTCTCATTTAGATGCTCAAACGTTACTGAGAGTCAGAAATATCTGAGGCAGAGGGACTGTGAACCAGCCTGACGGATGGCTGAAAAGAATGATCCTCTTCAGAGCCAGAAAGTTTACGCTTTGGTGCTCAAATTTGCAAAGCTATAGTACAAAGGAAAATGGTTCATAAAATGCTCATTCTTCAAGCTGTAAGTTTCCACTTTAGTGAGTCTGTCACCGTGGCTTCTTTATGTCTGCGAGGAGAAAGGCAGGCACAAGAGTCTGGCCGCAGTTTTATATTTGCAGTAATGATCTGATGATGTTGTTGTTGTCGTCAACACAATGAGCACCACAGTAATATTAGCATTTGTATTGACAGGCTACTTGGTGCTTTAAGATTTTGGCATGTCAGCAGCTAATCGTTTAAAAATATCTGGAGCTAAATATGATTATTTACCCCGTCACCATAGCAACCACTATTATGCCCTTAAACCACTTAAAATAATAACAATCCAGTTATGGAACCTACAATGAATCCACCTAGAAAACTCTAAAAAATCTATCATTATTTACCAGCCTAGGTCATTAATACAAATACCCACACACAAGACAGCTGCCTGACTTATTATTGGACCCAAATATTGGAATTCAGTTTTATTCGGATTCTGTTTTTTAATAAATTAAATGTAAGATATATGTAATAAATTAACTGTAGTGGTTAAAATAGGAATTGTTCAGCTTTAAGAAACATTTTTTCAAAGGCTATAACACGCTGCACACACATAATGTTTTACCTGCTCCTAAATCTGTTTTCCTTTATTATGATTAATTTATTATGATCTTTATTATGATTTTATGTATTTTCCATGCTTGATGCCATTTTTCTGCTGGTTTCGTATGAATGTGGCTCTATTAGTTACTCTCCGTTGTGGTTCTGTTTTATTGCTAATTATTATGTTGCATGCTGTTGTTGTGACAACATTTCTCCCTGTGTTTTGGTTTGTAGTTTTCGCAGCAGAAAGTCTTGTGCTGAGCTAAATGGTATCGAGGACATTTTTGTTCATTGTAACAATTACTAAACTCATTTACTGGTGTATGGTTAATGTCAAGGAAAGAAAAAACAACTCAGTTTTTTTCCTCATGTCTATACTGTGTCATTTATGTCTATATAAAAATAAATATGTAGATTTGAAAGATTATTTTCCCCAGTATCTACACAAGTATACACTTCTGTTTGCAGCAATTTGAACTCCACCTACTCCACCTTTAGAAAGGTGAAAAAATGCAGGTCCCTATATTGGTCTGAACAGCTGCAGAGAAAACTGCTGACAAACAGATGCACTCCTTTGGCAGCTCTGTATTGAGAGATAAATTGAAGTATGTTGTACATAACGAGAGGGGGAGAGAGAAAGAGAGGTGCCCAGTTGACCTCAGCTCTGGCTATCAACTCACACAGAGGCTTTAGAGTTGAGTCACACGGAGAACTGTGACTAAAAGCTGCTAATTTGAGTGAGGCTATCCACTAGACACAGTACAATCCTAGCTGTGTTACGCATGCTGTTTGCCTTTTGTAACAGTAGTCGACAAACCTTAAGAGCCATACAGAGGCAGGTGTTTAACAGCTAGTCAGAAATATACAAAGAGCAGACATTATGTTTATGGTTACAAAAAAAACTGCATGAATGTTAAGGCGAGTCTGGCCACCAGAGTCATTGTGTAGTTTGCATGTCTGTGTGTCATTAGCTCATGTTGTTGGTGTAGCTGAGGTGCTGAGAGGAGTCCCAGCAGAACGCTTCACAACCCCACGCATTTAACAGTGAATTTAACATTACACACCCTAGAGGAGTGTTCCCAACCCCTATTACACACACACACACACACACACACACTTCTTATCACAAATACTACAGTTAGCAAAACAGGAATTTCACTGTCAATGTACACATTGTACATCTGATGACATGGCTGTAACTGAATCTTTTTCCTGTGTATAGGAACGCATGCTTAAGTTCCACACAGGCACGCTGATACCCATGCCTCAATATGCTCTTGTATCCTTGAGGCTGTGCCACATTCTGTGGCTCACTCCGTCCTGGTTGGACAATTTATCCTCCTCATTTAATACTAAATCCCATCCGATGCAAAGAGCTTTTTCCCTTTTCCAGCTTTGCATCACATTTTTTTCTGGAGCAGCTACAAACACAATTTACAAATGCACTTAGATCAGTTCAGTACAACAGGATGGGGAATTTTGAGGAAAAGTTTTCAATATGGGCAGAAAACTCTTAAGTTCTGTACAAGAACTACGGCACGCATCTTAACGGAAATGTCACCCTGTAAGCAATGACCCATTACCATTTTATTGACACGCAGAATAAATTACAGAATTAAATCAGCCTGAAATTAACTGTGTCATGCAATAATTGTTTTCTGCGTCATTCTAAAATTAGCACAACATATGAGCTCCTGTAATTCATGAAAGCTATTGGAAATATAAGCTAAAGGTCCTTCCACAAGCGCACAACATCACAGCAAGAGTGCAAACCCACTCTGAGAAACTTGAAACATGTGAGAGCGATTCTATTTGGTTGTGGTGGTGGTTGATAATTAACCACTAGCACCAAATAGGATTAGCTTACATTACAATTTATTTGTAGAAAATTGCTTTTATTTGTACTCAAGCAGAAACATTGTGTCATTAAC
Source organism: Microctenopoma steveboyesi (assembly GCA_032359275.1). NCBI lineage: Eukaryota > Metazoa > Chordata > Actinopteri > Anabantiformes > Anabantidae > Microctenopoma > Microctenopoma steveboyesi. The sequence goes on from JAUMHF010000021.1 coordinate 12,869,055, forward strand.
TCTGGAGATTAAGCACAAAGCTACATCCTTGTATCTGCCAGCCATATTTTTATCCAGTGGGAACAGACTGTGGGTCACTTGTAGTCACTCCAACAGTGTCAAAGAAATAGTATAAATTAGGAATAGGCAGATGAAATTAAATAAATCAGCTTATGTTTGTAAAGATCCAAACATATTGCTCACACATTTATAAAGTAAACTTTCTAAATAAAACTAAAGATAAATAGTCTCTATAACTAGAACATTTTCTTTTTAGGTTTTTGTCATCATTGCTTTTAGCTTTCAACATTTTGACATGACAAGGATGGGAATTTAAAATGGGGAAAAACAAAGGTAAAAAAATGAATAGTATAATGAATATATTTCATGTATAATTCCATTTAGCTGCTTCCGGTTCAGGTTCCCTGGTGTTGTAGATGCTGGCTCACTGTCACACTGTTACTAGGGGACAGTGACGAATGGAGACTTTGTTAATATTACTAGTAGTAATAGTATGGCCATTCGAGATGTCTGTTATGAAAGAAGTCGCATTCAAACTAAAGTTTGAAAAACCAGACAAAGATGAAGATGATTAAAGCTGAAATCTCAGGAACTAGAGAGTACATTTACCTTGAATTGACTGAATTCATTTTGTAGACTATATGTGAATTATATAAGACTTTGCACAAAACTGACCTAATTTGTTTCATTGTGACTGATAAGAAAATAAGTAAATTCTCATATTAGATTGTTTGGTCTAGTGTGGTTTATAAGGTCAAGTTCAAATCCCCTAATTCAGCCTGAACTGAAGTGCCTCAGAGATTATATAATGCCATTTCATGTATTGTGTTATATTTTGTGAGGATTTGTCTTCAACAACAATAGAAACCATATTTGGTTCTGCTTGTGGAAAAGCATATACACATACTGTATATGCCAGAGAAAGTTTGAAGATCTGACAAATCCAGTATCAACTGGACTTGTTTGGTTTCTGATGACGTTTCACCAAGGAACCAAACAAGTCCAGTTGCTATTGAATAGAAACCTTTTTGAGATAACCATGACCTGGATGACTGAGAACCTTCGCAGATAAGATCTGACAGTATGTCCATGTGTTTTAGTCATGCGGCATTATGTCTCCCTGTGAGTGTCCTTACACTGTGCAAAAGTGCAGAAAAGTATGAATACAGTTTGAGAGTGTATTAACCATGGTCCTATATACTGTTAAATTTAGCCATCGGTGAGAGCTAAATACCTATGACAAAAGAATTCCTTCTATAGTACTTACAGTAGTGCGTGTGCGTGTGGGTGCAGGTAAAACAGGAGGATGAGGTAAGGTCTCAGTGGATTACTGAACAACCTCTAAAGGAGACAATAAGAGGCTGCCAGGGGGAGGAGAGGGGAGAGGCCAGATTAATTAAATATGAATGTGTTTACTGAATAGCTGTCATGGCCGCCTACTGATGGGCTGAGGGATATTAAAAATACACCGCGCAGCTGATGGATTCACCTACACTGCGGCGACCGCAGCCATCTTCAGACACGGCTCTAATCAGCATACAACTCACCGCAATCACAGAAATTATCATCATCACACTCTTCATCGCCATTTCCATCCTCACCATCGCCGCCTGTTCATCTACATTGCCGCTTTCATCGTGCAACAGAATCACGCCACTACAGGAAATTGAAGTTGGCCAGATCAATAAATACAATATAAAATTAAATTGGCTGCCAAGATGAGGTGAAAATGTGAAAATGAGTGTTTGAAAGCAGAAGGAGAGCTGACGCTATCCAGTCAAAACAATCAAAAAACACATTTTGGACAGAAGCAAACAATGTGGTGAGGCCACTGCTCCCCTGCTTCCTCTTATAAATTAAAAAATGAGTTTGAAAAAAGGTGAGGCGCATATGCTTTGATGTGTGTGTCTGTGTGTGCGTGGCCATGACATCATTCCCGTGCTCTCTAATCAAGGAGAAACGGAGCCGACTTTTGCATTAGGGCTGTAATGGAAACACAATTGACCCGCTTTAATAAGAAAAACATGATACCTGCACTTTGCCCACACGTTCACAGAGACACAGAACATCTCCACTCCACCTGCACTGACACACAGCGTCACCGCCTGCAAACAGATCCGAATGTAACTCTGCTCTTTTGAAGTTTTATCTTTTCTTCGGCGCATAGCAAAACTCCATCTGTTCATTTCAATATGAATGGCCATGTAAGTTTGGTTCGGCTGGGGTAGCAGAGATGTGAAATTGCGGATGGCATGCAGAGCGGCCCGACACGCAGGGTTAATTCAAACCGCCTTTGATGTCTGTCTGTGTGTGAAATGAGCTGGTGGTCCAGAGTTCACACATACGCCAGCGCATATATACACAGTCGTGCACTTGTCTACACACGTAATCGTCGCACCAATAAAACTCAAGAGACCACTCGTGTGGCCACATGAATCCAAGCACACAGGAAGGGCCTCAGCTCATATCACATACTGTATAGCACCAAAACACAAACGAGAGCTCACTTTTATTTTGTCAGCGAGCCGTGAATCCACTGCACTCTCTTAACTCTTTAACTCGTAAGCGTCGCCGAACATTCACTCGTATGCCATCCACATCCACACGACAATGGAAGCTAAGCTGCCTGTAGGCAGAAACACACGGCCGGCTTACCGACACAATACCTATGTAAGGCAGAAGCTGCAGCTGCACAGCAGTAGCAGAATGAAAGAAACATTTAGAATTTAGAATTTTAGCAGCCAGTGATCCTGATCAAATATTTGTTGTTGATGCACAATCGTTATTAAATAAGTTCAATCACAACATTTAGCATGAATTCAATCAGACCAACTGCCTCATTCAAAAATACTGCACATGTTAAGTGACAGCATTTATAATGGTGGTAACTTAAGTAGCAACGAGAATACTGTATGTGAACACTGGTTTGGTTTTATGGTACCATATTTATCTGTAAGTGAAAGCATCACACGCACAAAGCACGGTACTTTCCTCCCTTTTTTGGGGAAAGGCGATGAGCAGTTTGCTGCGTATACAACGATAAAGTGCGAGGAAAAAGTAAACTTATATTGTTTGGGAAATGAAAATGTTTTTTCATTATCTTTCAGTTTTCCGGTGAAACAGGAATGTAATGATGTTCTATTTGTCTTTGTTCAGTTCAATATGTGTTGCAAGTCTCATTTTACTACATCCTGAGATGCAGCAATGTTTTATTCAAGCATGCAATTATAGGAGTCTTTCAGATCCCCAAATATTGATACTCACCTCCACTATGTGCATATGTGCTTACATACTAATTACTAAACATGGACTTCATTTAGGCAACAGACTTACTTTCTTACAGGACGGGTAAGAGCCATGGTTTCAGTTCTCACCATGTTTAACCACAATCTTTGCCTAGACATTGTAGGAAAGATTTTGCTTTAATTAAAGACAATCTTCATGACTGAAGGCATACAGTAGTTCATGAGTGGGGGCATGTTTCTGTCAATGCATATTTTCTTTCATTTAGTGGTATTTACATGCAATTTATGGGAGACGGGTTTTGCATATTGTATGTGTTTGCAAATGTAACATATTGCAGAACGACTGTAACATAGCAATCGTAGCTGTAGAGCACAAATCCCATCAAACAATGGAGCCCTGGGAAAAGGGCCACAAGCAGAGATGAGAGTCTAGCTCAAAGGCAAAGAAGGGGGTGGATAGATTTTTAAATTTTATAGAGCAAAAAGAAAGAAGGCAGAAGAAACCGAGTGAGTGATGATCAGCAGAATTGAAAAAAAAACGTAGGTAGCACCTCTGAAGAACCGCCTCAGATGCAGGGGAGAGTTACTCCTGCCTACGTGATGATAAAATGAAAACACTTTCCCAGGACTTCCACAGGAGTTCAACTATGGAGAACAACCCACCGGCGTGGCAAGCCAATTAAAGTTATTCAGAACTGTGACCAATCAACCACAGACGAGTGCAGGTGGAGGAGGACGAGAAGAAGAGAAGGACAAAACCCTCGGAGACTTCAGCACACCCCAGCTCTGTCACATGCGAACACAAAAAGCCATAAAAAAACAAATGTGTTGTTCACAATGGAAATCAACAGCACAACGACCACTTCACACAGAGACACGCACTCCCTCTGCAGTGAAATGAATAAAGTACTTCACACCTAGAAATTTTCTAGGACATCACGGCACTCCACTCAGGGAACTGTACCCATTTTTTTTTTACTCTCTGTCAAGCACAGATAGCACAGGAGACATGTGATGTGCTCTCTAAAACATCAAACAGAAGACGAGGGAAAATTACACAAGCATGCGCACACACACTCTGCAAATAATAGTGAAAGAAATGGAAACAAGGAGAAAAGATTTGCAGCGTAGGCAAAAGAAGGCATCTTCCTCTGACAGGGCTACAGCTTTAGCAGACCTCTAATCCTATTTTGACACATAATGCTATATTGTCTTCCTTTAAAAAAGTGCAAGTCCTTCTTTTCTCACTCACAATAAGAAGCACTAGCAGCATGAATGTATCTGCTTTGTTTCCTTCAATTCATAAAGTAACAATTAGTAACACAAATACGGGTCCCAAATGTAAACCAGAGAATGTCAGAGCGATTCGGCTGACACTGTGACCATCTCTGTTTGTTCTGTGCTGACACTAAAGAGACTAGTTCCTCCCAGTGGGCCTTCACAGAGCCTTTCTGGTAATTCACTGGGCTAGAATTAACAAGTACGCAAACAGTGATGCTGGAAGACGTTTTATAACGTGACTGGAGAAGATATGAAACCCTGCGCACGCAGCGCACGCTGTGCAGCCCTGTGTCTTCAAAGCCTGCATTATTGATTTCAGTCAGCTGGCTAACACTGAACAGTTAAACCCTTAAGAAGATAAATAAAACCGTTCGCTTTCATGGTAAAGATTGAAAAAATCAGCTGACAGCTTAAAACAAATTAGTTTTGAGCTAAGATGTACGGTGGCACATACATTACAGGAGAAAATAATACACATGTGTCATTACAGAATAAGTAGGGGTCATGGCTACACTAACTAAATGAGTACTAATAAGTACTAGTACAGGCCTCTCTGCTGGTACATCTTCCCAGTCCTGTGAATTGTCATCGCATTCTCGCTCTTTTAACAAATACATTTTCTTCTTTGTCATTGTGTTTTGCACCTACAGGCCACCGTAAAGATGCCATATGGAATACAGGGTTGTACTAACAGACATTTCATAGAGGATTGATTTTAAAAACATAAGAGTAGCGGTTGATTTTCAGTGCAAATTTAAATTCGATGTTGGACATTTTGTGATGGTTCGCCACAATATTGGCAGTCAAGTCAGAAAAATAATAAGGAGAAGCTGAATATGGAGAAAGGGCATTGACACTATATAATCTGGTTCTACTTTTTTCTAAACTGTCACATTTTTTTGGCAAAGCTATTTCAAGTAATTCCTTCTAACACCAACCCAGGGATATCTGCGCGCGGGGCTGCACTGTGCAGATACATGTATTTTCATTTATATAAAGTCAGCTTACCCGTGTCAGGCCATCGTGTGTGTGTGTGTGTGGGGGGGGGGGCTGACGAATCCTCGTAACCTTCCTCAGTGTCAGAAAACCAATAAGAATGCAGAAAAATAAATACTGTGTGTTTGTGGGCCCGTCTTCCGCCTGTCGGTTGGGGGAAGTCTGAGAGCTGGAGTAACGGTGTTTCCTACTCTCACACTGCTCCACGTCCAGCTTTCTACTGGGTTCAAGAGCCTCTAATGTTCCCAGTTACTTTATTGTTTTTATTTGTTTTGTTTTTTTACAGTATTGTTTGGCATGTAAGCAGCACAGGGGTTACACACAGATAAAGACTAAATACAAGTTTGCATGGTGAAAAGGTCTTTTTCAGAGCACAACAGAACATCAACCTGCAGAGAAAGCACATTCATTCTGCACTTTCTTGCTTGTTTCCCAGTGTGAGGAATTAGAAAAGCATTTCAGAAATCATTTGTGTACCGAATGTTAAAAGCTTAGCCCTAGGCACAATTTTATACAATTTTAGAAGTTCAGACAAAATTAAAATTACGTTTTTCTTTCCAGATGTACTTCAGGGGCTCTTTGCCGTTTACGTAACCATTTGCTGATGAGAAAAAGAGACAAAAACTATTCTAACAGCTACAAATATCATTTATGGTATTTCAAACATATTTTGTACGTTTTTTACTTTAATGAATATGAACTTGCCCCGTGATAACCCTGAATAGGCACTACGTCACATTCCATGTTGAGGTCAGACACTTTTCTTTGTTTCTTTAAATTGACTCATTCTCACTTGGTTATGTGCAGCCTGGAAAGTATGTGTATATACATTTATGTTCTGGTTAAAAACGTGTTTGTGTGATACAAATGTTGGCTCATTCTGTAAATGTTTGTGTGCAATTTTACATATGTGCCAAAATAGAAGTCGTGAATTAGTCTGTAATCTAAACATACAGCAAATAAAATAATCAGAGAGCGCAAACCATGGTGTGTTCTGATGTGTGTTACAGAATGAGACAGGGATAGTGAAGACAAATCACCAGGAGAGAGAACCAGAGACGGGGAGTAAGCAAACTACCCCGTAGAAACAGCCTGTGGTATTTCACACAGCTGCTGTTGTGTAAGGTCCAGGCCACGAGTCTGAGGGCTCTCTCTCTCCTTAAAAGGTAACTGTTCATGGTGGGAGGAGGGACCTTCAACTTCTCCTGCAAACTGTCTAGAGATATAAGAAGCTTTTAAATCAAGAAACAAAGGGCACTTATCAGCTCCCATATCACCATTCACCGTTGACAGAAAGAGAGGTGAAGCTACTGCTGAAATGTGAAGCGATGTGTTGGGAGTGGAAGCAAAGCTGATGTCTACTGAAGTGGTGGGCATTTGAAACAGATTACTGGAAATTTCCGTGGTCAGCGATAGTGAGTAAATCCACCAGTGCGCTCTATGGAGATATAGTTGTTGAGGCCAGCTGCCTTGACCATGAGCGACCTTCTTTTTCTACGAAGCTGAGAGCAGATTCAAGCAGAAGTTCAAAGAAGCACAGGAGACAACTGAACTTGTGTTCCGCCTGTACACACCTGCTTTCATTAAAACGTACCCGAGCTGATCAACCTGAACCAGGAGATTCAGAAATACAGACTACACAGCAGACACTCACACACACACACACACACACACACACACACACTGGAAGCACCAGAGGCAAGACGTTCTGTGTGGAACTAGGATAAACCTGCATGCTGCATGTGGTCAGCGGATCGACTGATGTAAAGTTGACCACACAGCATAGATACACACAGAGTGAAGGGCTGAAATGATGGAAAGAGAGCAGAAGAAAACCACACAACACACACACACTCCGATAAACTAAGCTAATAAAAAAGTTGGACGAATCCCACAGCCATTAGTTGTCTGTCTTTCCACACTGCTTTCACGTGTGGACACATTGATCCGGATGACGTGTGTCGTGCTCAGGTTTCCAGTCATCTAAAAAGTAAACAGCGAGAGGAAAGGGCGTGGAGCCGGGGCAGACTGCTCCGTAAAGTGCAGCATTGTAAAACGCTGTGCGGCACCAGCGGCTCGAGGAGCCGTTGTGTGCACCGCACTGAATTATTCATGCTGATTAGACTCTTCTTATTGAAATGAATTTGAGAGAGTTCAACATATGTTGCATGGTATCGTCATTTAAGAAGCTTGCTAAATTGAAGCTGAGGAAATTGCCCTGACTCTCTGTCCAATCTGTGCAAGACAGCAGTAGAATGTAACAAGTGCAATTACCCAATGATTGTACTTCTACTGCGATCTGACACGTTGCTCATACTTTCACATCACCACATTTTCAGAAGAAATGTATAAAAAATATATTTTTTACACACTAAACTCACTTATTTTCATTTTCTCTTTTCCTACAACACTTTAAACTCACCATCATGTTCACCTTCATCCCACTGGACTAAACTATCTGTCAACAGTGTATATAGTAACAGTACAAGCAACTGCATTCAGCTCATTTTTGTTTAGATACAGTTCTTTACCTTAAAGATTTTAAATATTGAATACTAGTAGTAGAAGAGCCAAGTACCCAGTATTCCACCACTAGCATGCGACCATCTATCTGCATTCGTATAGTTATGTAGGTGTCCACCTGCTGTTTAATTATATAGTATATATTAATATTATCTGCCTGTAATCCTGATAAACCATCAAATCACTGTAATGACAGTGCGTGGGTGTGTGCTCATGTGTGCCTATTAAAAGTGTTCTGAAAAAGCCCGAGCATATAGAAACGATGTTCGTGTCCGTCGCTGCCTCTCATCAGCACATACTGTAACACGTCAAGCGCAGCAGCACACGGGATAACGAGTAAGATAAGAACTATAAACAGCAGCCGTCTGCACACATTTCAACGTCCGGCCTCTCTATCGTTTCATCCATCTTAAGTAGTTTGACTCTAAATATACACACCGAACAGCCCCAACATCCATCTTAATTGTCAAAGCACTCTTCGTCCTTTCTCTCTCTCTAAAAGCCGCCCACTGTCCTGTCTATCCACGCTTCACACTCTTGCATTTGAAACTTCCAACTCCTCCGATACATCACTCACCCTCTATCTTCCTTTCCCTGCACCAAGGACAAATAACGTCCTGACCAAAGCTGCGCTGAATTCAATCTGCGACGTTGGGCATTTAAATATCTTTGTTTGTGTATTTCAGTTTGAAACCTGGGCACGCTATGCAAACACGAGAACACATCAAAATGTTGTACATCTCTAAGTCAACTGCTTCCAAATGTATTCAGCCGTTTTCTGGTCCGTCTTGGCCTTTCTCTCTCCTTCGCCTGCTGCTTCGCATGTCAGACAAAATAAAATCTCACTCGAGGGGAACTGAACAGACCACATTATATTCAACTTACTTTCTTGTCTTTTTCTTCGTAAGACAAACTCCAAATAATAATAATTTGCCACGTGCTTTACATTTTTTTTGTCTGTGAAAATAAACTGCGCATGAAGAGGAAGGGGGCGCAGAGGGAGGCAATCTTGTTACCAACCAGCATAGCCCTGGGAAGACTTCTATCAGACACACGTATAGAGAGAGGCATCCATTTAGAAAATGGCTTTTCTAGGCATGCTGGGCCATTTAGCACACCCTGTGATGACTCCTGTTTAGGGCCATGATAAATGTTCTTCCTCACCTGCCCTATCCACACAGTCAGGCCGGCACATACACGTGGAGACGCTGCCATATGGACACCTCACGCAGGACATCGCTGGAAGGGACATTTACTTTGAGTTCAAACTGAGCAACCTGTTGCGTAAGAATAAGTCCACAGAACATGAAGCCCACTGAGCACTTAACATCATATCAACAGCTTAAGACAAACAATATACAATATATTCCTCATAATATCAAATGGCTGAACCGCGAATCCTGTTTTTAAGCTGAAACATTTCCTCTTTGTGGCTGCATAGTTGTGAGTTTGCTACTCATTAAACATAACAATAAACCTAGGCTGTTTTAGGCGGTTATCTTTGTGGTCTGATGAATCATGATGGGTGTGGTCCAGTCCAGTTAGTGATAATTTGGTCCATAGATACCTGCAGCATCAGGTGTTATTTTAGAAGCCGATTACTGTTTAGAAATCCACGTTCTTCAGTGGGAACACCAAAAAAAGCTCATTTCTGTGGGGTAAACATCTGTTACGTTGTGTTTACGCTGGATTAGTGCTACAAATCAACCCCACTCTATCCTGCAGTCTGACTGTCTGATACCCACTAATGGTTATTAACCTTCACACCAGCACGATCCCTGTCATCTCACTTCCTCCTCTCTGGGATCCATCAATGTCGCCATCACACTCACCACTGTTACTGTTACCGCCACAGGCACCACACCGGCTGGATGAATCACACTCACCCATACAGCAATAATGAAGCATTTATCTCGGGGTGCATTACAAACCCTGGAAGGATAGTGAACATGCGCACACGGCAGAAATATGATAAAACAGTGTCAATCACACTCTGCTCAGCCATCTGCTTAACCACAAGACAGACACTTGTTACACACAACCTGTTACAAGGACGGAGACACAAACAACCAACAGCATATTCTCCAAAACGTGTCCCTCCTAACAGCTCTATCACTTTAAACTAGTGCAAAACAAATAATTAATAAGAATAAAAACAACTGACTTATGGGTTTGTAGATTTGAACGTTTAGGTAAAGTGTCAGGAAATTCTGAAGTTGAAATAAAAGCTGAGAAATAAAAACTACCTCAGGATTAAGATCATAAAGGATATTGAACATTTGTCAGAGATCGATACATTTGCAGAACGTATACTAATAGTAGCTCACAGAAACACTTAGCTTGTACAACCTCACCCACTTAAAGCTTACTGATAAATAATGCAGGAAAATGCAGCGTGTCACATGAAAGCGTGACGTCAACTTACGTCTTCCACCTGCTTGATTCCGGTGACATGCTCCAGAACCTTTTCCAGCTCCTTCTCAATGCGTCCAGCCCAGTGAATCATTCTGGAAAAAAAATTAGACGTGTTTAATCTGCGTCCTTCGACACTATCACCTGAACATGTCATCACACAAGCATTCAATTGTGTTCGAGTGAAAGTGAGTGACTCCCCGTCTCTCACCCTGCTGGCAAACTGCCACATTCTCCCTTTACAGGATCTCTATCTGCATCTCTCCCATCTCTTTAATGTCTGGCTTAGTCATCAGCACCTTCTCTCCCCATTACGTCTTATATATATCCGGTTGGTCCTGGCAGGACTGGCGGCGAACGTGCCTGTCTTGGCTCAGCTGGGATCACCAGCTCTGAAATAAAACTGCTCAGGTCTGACAGAAGTGCACCCTAAGCAGGAGCTGATCTCCGTTAGACAGAGCCAAGTTTGGAATTAAGAGATCAAACGACTGGAGCTCATCACTGAATATCTCTCAGCAAGCAACAAATGACTTAATGGATCAAGATTTTCACTAGATCATTTTACCACAGATGCCCAGCTGCCAACAAAGACAAACTCATGGCCAGAAAGAAAAACTCTCTGAATAAACAAAGGATATTATGAAACCTTATCTTCAAACAATCAGATGAATAAATTCTGTCATGTGTTTGCAAGCCAGCCACTGATTCCATGCCAACCTATTCCTTTCAGTAGTCTGCAGATAGCTAATCGCTAGCATCAACAGCGCAACACAACAGAATCGTTTGTCTTTTAATATGATGACGGAGACAAATGTCATCTTTAAATGTCAGATTTGCTCAAATGACAAGAGGGAAGACAGATTTATGAAATTGCACAAATCTGCCAAGCAATGACAGCTATTGCCTTAATCACCGAGCGGGAGGGGGCCTCGCTGGCACAGCAACAGTAGAGCAAACACACCGAGAAATAAATAAAAAAACAGCGGGTGTGCACACTGGCTGCGTTTTTAGGGACCAAATTAGCAGAAAGCAAGAAGGCCTCTGAACAGAGCGGGACCGGTGGGGAGAAGCCAGAGACTATGAAAAGGTCACTTCGATATGAAATGAAAACAAGCTTACAGTGAGAGAGCCGAGCAGGACGCAGTGATACTAACACTGAGGGACACTACCTCTGTCCTCGAGCAAGGCAGACTTCTTATGCAACTTCATTAGCCTACGTGCTACAGTCACACACACACATATAAATAATAGATATACACATATACGTTAATGCAACTGCGTCTAGAGAAGGATGACTGATTTTGACCATATGATTTCCAATATTCTGAGTAAGTAAATATTATCGGGCTAATTAAGTGGCAGCTTTGGATTCATTTTGTTCATGTTGCCCAACCCAGTGAACCATCATTAAAAAAATGGAATGGATTTGGATCTACTACTTTAATGCGAATTACTGATTGGTCTAATAAGATGAATAAAACATTTCAACAGCATCACAACAATAATACTGAGATAGCATTTTGCCTCATATCATGATAGCATTACATCCCAGACATGAGGAGACGGAGGCCTGGTGTTTCATGAATGCTTTGAGCCTGTCTCTGTTTTGAAAGCTGTGATTTCACAGAACAAAGTACATGAAAGCAGACTGATACTCTCTCGCCCCTTTTTAGCTTGGTGTAGTATTAAAACTGTGCCACTTGTCTCCTGTGTTTTTGATGTATTCCTGGTGTAATATGATTTATGTTGGACAAACATAATGGGAAAACAGAAAATGCGATGAAATGAGTTTGGATGGATGACCTGCCTGTCGGCCACACACCATCACTGTGTTCATTCTGCTGCAATGGATCTCATCATTCCAAGTCTAATGCTGAAATATCTTTGAGGGCAAAAGGTGGACTATTTCTGTATTTGTGGAAACAACAAAATGTGGAGAAAGGTGCTTTGGGTTTTACATATACTCAGGTAAGTGATGATATTTTATCTTTGTATGCAGTATTTTAATACAACAGGATGTCCGCATCAGACTTAACAGGTTTCCTCAACATGATGTAATAATGTGAGAAGAACTTTCATCCGCCCCAACCTACACACACACACAAACACACACATACATTAGTAATACACACATTAATATATGAATATACTACTAAGTAATCTGACCAAGGTGTAGTAACAGTACTTGTCACAGCTGTTGCTATTTAATTAAGTATTCTGTATGTTATTATAAACACACACACAGTGTGTATGTTCATGTGATTGTGTGCGCATGTCTATGTCAGGCCCATACACCCAAAGACTTGAGCAGCTCCTAAAACCTCATTTTGGCCAACAGTGATGTGGGCGCACGACCCAGGATAGAGAGCGCGCGAGTGAGAGAGAGAAGTAGATATGTTATAAACTACATATAAAACCAACTGTCTTACATGTCTGTCATGTTGTAGGTTGCAGTGGATGGTGGATTTGTATTCAAGTGTTATAATAAAATATGTTTCTAATCTTCTGGCCACCGAGTGGGGGGGAGCAGAGCTAGTGCCTAATAAAGTGGTGAGTGATAAATGTAGAAATAATTTATCTAGAACTCCTTTGTTGTTTTTAAACAACAGAGAATAATATAAAGAGTGGTTTTCCTCTGAAAGTCACCTTGGCCATCAGTAATAATGAGGCACTCACCATTTCAGCATCTGAATCATTGATATTCTTGTCATTTCTGTGAACCTGACTGACTAATCACCACTCCAGGCTGCAAAGGGGTCATGTTAACATCAGATCATCTGGACACGTGTCTCACACACAGAGCCACACAACATCTAGAGCCACAGATCACAGACCTGGGCGAGGAACAGCAGCACGTCTTCACGCGGGGTTTACTGCTAAGTTGGAAAATGTAGAACAGAATTTGAATGACGCCTCGTTCGCGTTTACACACCATGTTCACAGGTGGAGATGAACTGTGTGTCACTCAAGGTGAAATATGAAATCATAGAAAACACATTGAAATTCAACTAAAATAAAAGTAAAAAACAACCAAAGTAACATCCAGCGTCTGTTTTCTTGGCCCTCACGCGGCTGGATGCTGTGACTTTGAAACATCGAGCTTCACATTGTTGCCCCATCACAAACAACCCTAATCGGAAGTTGTTCTGACTTTGTGTGAGAAACGAAAGCGCTGATGCTCGTGCGACATTACATCATTGATTTAGTCTCTGGATCTGAATAATCCGGTTCAAACACCAGTGTGTCCTGCAGCGGGATGGACGTGATTATTTCCAGTATCCCGCGGAGCACTTTCTACAGCAGCTTCGTTAAAGCTTGGCCCATCCATCACGCGTAAACTGGATGTGGTCCTCCTGCGCTGGCAGCAGAACCACATCTCCACTATTCTTAGCACTATTAGGCCGTCCTATCTGTCATCCGCACGGATGTTCTGACAGATGACTGCTGGGCTGGAGCATCCGCCTGTGGCACCTGTGCGTGTTGTCTGAGGCTAGTTGGCATGTAGATATTTCACAAACGGTTTGGACTCTGACGTGCCAGCGGCCAGAACAAACGGAACAACGCGACATCCCCGACGCGCCACCGACGGAGGCTGGGTCTGTGTGCGGACGCTGCCTGCGCAGCCTCGTCGGGGCCACCTGTCCTAGATCCGCGCTCCGCACCCCGCTTTCCACCCGAAACGCTGCGAGGTACTTACGTGTAGTGCTGGGGGAACTGGTGGGTCCCGTCTGTCGGCGTGGAGACGCATATGATAAGTATAGTTTGAATTGTGAGGAGGCAGAAAATACCGTACGACTGCGCGCAGATCGCCATTTTCCATTAAATATTCAAGAAACTGGGATAAATAAGAGAAGGACCGGAAGGACAGCGGAGCTAAGAATAACCGAGCTCCAGAGAGAAAGTCTGAGCTGAAGGCTTCTGGACACTTCTCAATCAGAGACGCAGGCAGAGGTTTGGCAGCTGAACACACGGACTATCAGGATCAAGAAGATGCTCTGCCGCTGGTGGTGCTGTGCCTGGCTGCTGTCCTCCCTCCCTCTCCGCTCCGACACCGCGCACATTTGCTCCTTCTCTCTCCCACTCTCCTCCATGTAGCATCCACACACCGTGAAGCTGCCCCCGAGGACGCTGCGTGTTCCAGCGCCAGCCTCCAAAATAAAAGCGCGCGTCGTTATTATCTTCTCCACGCTGTCAGGAGAGAAGGGGTTTGTTGCTGTTGTATCATCAGGAAATGTCTTCACGGGAGCACAGAGATACTGCATAGTCATTTTAGGCGTCCAGAAGTGTTGTATTTCTTCATCGTTTGTGGTTTTTGTCTTGCCCATCATTCGCGCTTTATTGCGAGGCGAGGCGTTTTATTTTGAAAGCCCAGTCGCCGCGGCTTCCTGCAGCCTGTTTATTCCGCGTGTCTGCAGCGCTTGACTCAGCCGCTGGCACAAGCGCTCCTCCATTCAAACAGCCTATTCCTGCGCGATAGGCGGGGGCGCGCGTCAGGCCACCTCCTCTTCTTCGTGCGCGCTTTCCAGCCACCGTCTTAGAGATTATTAGGATTTTAATTTGTTAAATAGAAGCATGTCTCTAGAGTGTAAACATTCAGCAACCACCTTCTGGCTGTTACACATGTTTGTGCGTCTGGTCCAGTGGATGAATATTCAAGGTAATTCCAGATTATAACTAATAATCTCACTGTAAAGCTACCTGGCTGTTGTTTGGTTTGGACTAAGGTGTTTTTCTATGTATCTTCACAGAGGACCAGGGCATGTGTGCTTGTTTGGAAGCACCTGAATAATCACAGGCTTGTTAATAAGGTGCATTTCAGGGGAGCAAGTTTTCCTCTGGACATGTGTCAGATACTGTTCATTTTAACAGTAAACACGGAGAAGGGAGGCGCTGAAAGCTCAGAGTAAATCTAATTCCCCCCTCAGAGAAGTATCTCTCTCCACCTGTGTGTGTGTGCATCACCTTTCCCGGCACGGTTATGTGTTCCCTGATCTTCGCATTTTAAATGGAGGGCACAGCAGGTGTAACACATATGAAACGAAACAAAACAAAGAGACTTATAGCTTTTCACATTCTTAGTTTCAGGTCTGCATCTGTTGACAGGTTTCCAAACACACAATCAGACACAATGCTTTGCATAAAAACCCCTAAAAAAACCCAGCTGGATGAAAGGTGCCGCAGATTGTTCCAGGTACAGGACACTTGGTCGTGTCAGCATCTCATAGGAGAGTCTTACATCTCTCAGCCCATTTGCTGGGCACAGGTAGAGACAGCTGGTCTTGTGGCTCTGTTGTCCTTGGCTCAGTCAGTCAGCAGGGGACACACAGGTGCTCTGCTACAGAAAGCCACACAGCAGTCGGCAGGGTTGCTGCACAGCACTTCTGTCTCCTCACTGACAGGGACGATGGGGCTGTTTGGGTAGAAAGGGCACACTGCAAGGCGCAGGCCTCAGCAGGGGTGGAAAAACCCACCTGATAGTGGGGATGAAGAGCACATCTGCTTATGTACAAGGCTGTCACGGATCATTCGGTCAGAACAAATATCAAGGCTTCCTCAGAAAATGGAAACAAAATCTGCGTTTGTTCCCCAGAGCTACACATTCTGGAGACATATTGAACCGGTGACTCCCTCTCATCCACCATCCAAACCACTCTGTGGCATGGAGGCAGCAGACGGTCATGTTTTGATTTATTATTATTATCCTCTATGCGGAGAGAAATAAGCTTTAATTGATGGCTACTCTGGCACATTAATTTATTGTGCCATACTTTCCATCGTGCCATTAATAATAACAGCAAACAGATACTGGTGGAGTGATGTTGGCTGGCTGACTCACACTAAACAATTCTGCTGACTCACAGTCGCCCCTTGTTTTTATTCTTCCATTCAAACACACATTAGCTAGATCTCAATGTACCTGGTACATGGGGCCCAGAGAAAAAAAATGAATGCAAATTTTATTCTGAATGAAATATGCTGTCTTCTCTAACAGAAAGTGATGTGCCCAGCAACTTTCCAAACCACCAGGAGGTAGAGATGAGGGGACAGGATGGCTGTTACTCAAATGTTCGGAGCAGGAGTGTAAACAGGCTTCATCACACCAGCACGTCACGAGCACTTTTAGTTTTATATGCCGGTATGTGTGTGGTGATGCCACTCTAGGGTCCTAAAAACTCATTTACCCCGGTGCAATGTTTGGAGGGAATCTACTTGTTATTAGCGCAGATCAATCCGGAAAGCTAACGGATCCACTCAGTGAAAACACACGGATCAATGACCTCAGGCTCTGCTGATCCTCCAAGTGAGAAAGACATTCCAGAGGTGGATCTCTGCTGCTCTAGGTCGCTCTCGTTGGCCGTGCAGCTTCTCCTTAAGAGATTGACCTGCCAATTCTTTATTGATTAGTGGAGCAGAGCGGAAGGAGAGGAGCTGTTCTACGTCGGTCTCCGGCCTCCATCCTGGGGACCGCTCCCCTAGACAAAGGCCAAGTAGGTTGGAGTACAATTAATCACTCCTTGTTTCTCCTGTCTGCAGGCACCAGGGAAGTCACCACCTCACCAAACACACCCAGACACACACACACTCTGGCTGCTTATCTTCTTTTTCCTATACAGTATCCATCTTTCTCTCGCTCCCTAGCCACCTCCTCTGTCTCTCTCTGTGGCGTGTATGCTGCTGTACTGCTGCGCTGGACAGAATAGTGAGACCTCACACTCCGTAAAAACCTGGTCCCGTCAGCACGCCGAACGCTAAGATTTGATATTTCTGATTAGAGAAGAATGGCGCGGCGCCTCCACCGCGGATGATAGAGTCAGCTGCCCTTGAGAGAGTCTCAACGCTCTTAGCAAACTTCAGTGATCCTCTCAAGTGCTCTCTGACAAGAACGGGAGCATGATATACTGTCACTCATTTACCACGCTTTCTTTGAGGGCATTTCTTTAAACCGCAGCAGAGATGAGCTGGTGCACACTCGTCCTCAACAGGGACATGCAGAAAAGAAGTAACTCTCACCATCAAGGTTATCTCACTTCAGTGTCGCTGTAGACTACTGTGCTCGCTCATCCCACGGTTTGTGACTGCATTTAGTTTCACCCAGACCAGAAAGGTAAAGGAAAATATTCCTATACTACTGGCACAGACACTGCTGGTAAATATTTGCTTAGCCCTGTGTCCTACTGTAAAATACAAACAAAAGCATTGTTGGCCCGCAAGGCTCTCTGGGACTTTCATGTTCAAATGTCAGAGTGTTTCATCTGATGGTGATGACTCACCCACCCCCACCCCACCCCCTCTCTTCGACTGCATGAAATAGCACCAATTAATGGTCCAAGCTTCTCACGTGCAACAAAAACAACAAAGACTACACCAGATGTTACTACAGGACAAAGAAAGTGTGCAACTCAGTAAAAATACAGACACGAGAGAAATATCTACATATAAGGCTACATATAATATCACTGCATGAGAATCCCCCACTACCTCACCCACATTGACAAGTGGCTGCATGAGAAAACAGAGCAAGACTCAGCACTCATCGACATGCTCTACTAGAGGCCTAATGGCCCCTGGGTAATGGCCTCTCTGGTCTTCAGGAAATCCTCCCTCATGCATACATCAAAGCTGGGATTGGGAAGGATAGAGAGTAGAGAGTAGGGGAGGGGAAAGAGACATCAGTGCCACACAGGGAGAGAAAAGAGTGGAAGTAAGGCAGCTCTTAAAACAAGTCAGTGGTTGCTTGTAATTTTCACATATGTTAGACCTAAGGTTCATTTCATATCATAGTACTCTTAAAATATGTCTGGGTATTATTAACTAGTTCACTTATTCTTTGGTCAGATATTTACTAAATAAAGTACTTTATTAGGTTGATTTGCTAGTTTAGCTGCTTGTGTTTGTTTATCGCTTATGACTTTCTTCTTTTAAAAGGTGAACATAGCAAGATATTTTCAACCACAGTTTAAAAAGTAACGAGAGCAAAATCTTCTTTAAACTTTGTAATTGCGACATGCAATCAGTAACAGAGCTCCAGGGCACTGGTTGTCAACCTTTCTGGATCACAACCCCCAATATAACATCTGCTTCTCTACGCTGTTATTCCAGCACAAAACGAGCATGTCTGAGTTTTCTGGACGGGCGGGGGGGTGAGCTGTCTGCTGTGAGAGCGCAGAAGCAAAAGTCATCTATTTAACATTAAAATTTATACTTGATAGTCACAATATATTCATTTACTACATTACATGAGGAATAAGTTGAAATACATCCGGTATATGTGATATATTGCCCCTCCCCTAACTTTAACTGATAGAGAACATCGTGTTAAAAAAGTTCTGACCGTGCTGAATCCACCCCACTATCTCTCTGTGTTGACACTCTTCTGCTCTCAGTCTCTTTTATTCTCTCTTTGCTGACACACAACATCCCAGAGTTGTCAGGCAGCTGCTGTAACACACGACCTATAGCCCACAACTCCCCCTGCCTCTCCTCACTGTCCACCATCTGCTTGGTCTGTATACTGCAGATCGGTCAATGCTATCTAATTATAATTCACACCAACGTGTCCATAGTGACCCTGACGGTGTTTGCAAAAGTTTTATCTTGCTCCATATGGTGAACAAACAGCCTGTCACCTGTCTGCATGTAGCTATGTATGTACTGTATGCATTGATCTCTACACGTATGGCCTTTTCCTGTGGGTAAATACACCAAAGCATTGTCTACTTACATTCAGAGAAAGCTACTGTATGACCTCTGCACGTCCTACAACTTGCAGCGGAGCATGTGAATTTTGCCCCACACAATGATTTTCAGCTCATCTACCAGGACTGTGCAGGACTCAGAAATGATATTGTTTCTGCAGGTAACGTCAGAACTTATAATTTGTGATTTGTAGAGGACTCAAATCAATTGGGGACCCGCTTGAAGCTGCTCCACAGTTGCATGTCAGTATCACACTGGCTTTCAGTATGTTTGCAGTGAGGTAAGCACTATAGTAAGTGTTTGCATATACAGCACATTAAACAGTGTCTGTGTTTAAGAGGCAAAACTAACAGGCCTGTGGCGCCTTTAGTGGGCTGATAAGGCAAGCGGGTGGTCCTGTCTGAACGTGGGCAACTCCTCTTCTCTTGTCACTCTGGAGTGAGAAGTGCACAGTCGCTTGCCCGCCCTGCCTTCACATTAAAGCACATCTTAATTGGCATTAAAACTGGTGATAAGGGCTTAATGAAGGAATTAATAGATAACACACACTCTGGTTGCTTGTTCTCTACAGTCACACTCTGACAAACACACATAGCTGTACTCACACTGACAGATTTTAGAACCAGAAAGTGAGTTAAAATTCATGGGGAAATATGTGGCCTGCAGCAAGAGGCAGGACCACAACTGAAAGCCTCTAATACATCACCTGCTATGACAACAACTGAACTCAGACAGCAGCTGGGGTTTTGAGCTCAAATGGCATAGTAAGGACTAGAATTACTCTGCGTCGTTTAATATTTCCTCATCAAAAACACTTTCATCAAAAGGGAGTTTATATATTATATTTACATACATCAGTATATTAATCACATGTTGTTTTAGATGTATTAATACCACAGCATATAGTCAAATTTAAGATAAGCTAATAGATACAAGTTGTTTTACCACTAGGGCACAATACTATAAAAGTTTTTTTACTAGCGTTAACATTATTACTTTCTAGTGTAGTTTATCCTGTTAACATTAATCCTGATGGGTTAGGGGTTAGGGGTTAGGGGTTAGGGGTTAGGGTGTCTGGAAGTTGAGTCATAGCAACTGAACTGAAGTCCCATTGCTGTGACTCAAGTTCCAGGCATTTATATATTGTGTATTTTTGATGTTGTTAAATGTGGCAAAATTAACCAACCTAACGGTAGTTTTATTTTATTTTATTTTGTGGTGTTGTTGTTATTGTTTTGTTTTTTTAACTGGAGACACAAACACAAGCTTTTAGCCTTTCTGCTAATACTGGTATGTATTTTCAAAAAAAAGAGCTCCCCACTAACACTAAGCAGACACGTGCAGCAGTTGCTTAGCTTTGGTTTTCAACAAGCTTAACGGACCACATCTCTCGATTATTTTATCCATACAATATGACAAATTTCAACCAAGTTGTTTGAATTAATCTCATATTTTGTGGCCTGTGGTACCTTCACTAGCCTGCACCCTAGGTTACATTGACCTGACGTCTGACAATCAGAGAGACTTGGCCCGAAGTCCTTCCAACATTGTCTTGCTGGTATGCTTACAGTTATTGTTGTGCTAAAAGGTCACCCTGCCATTAGGAAAATCTATATTAATCGATATTGTATTCATGCATCTACTGTGTTAATCACCCAGTTTCCTCTGGAAAGTAAGATGTATGTTCTTTGTCATAGTGGCTGCTCAACAAAATGTGCGTACTGGATTTTCTGTAGACCCTTTTTAAGGGGCACTGATTCCCCAGACCATACCACAACAAAAAAACAAAGCATGTGCTCCTTCTAAACACCTAGTGGAATTAGCTCTGTAACTCCTTTCTTATTAAATCTAACAGCTTGTTTAGGCTACATGGTATTTTTCTTTAACTGTTTAACTGTAAAATATAAAGTAGTATTACTATCGTATCATATGTAGAGATAAGTATATATATGATAGTTATTATAAAGAGAGAATAAATAAAATATAAGCATCTGGAACAAACCTGCAATCTGCACAAGTTATTCGGACATGTTGATGTATATCTGTTTGTGCGCTCGGTGGCTCCCTCCTTCTGAGCTGTTTTCCCAGAAATGTGTTAAATAGACAGAGGGAGGCAGATGCTTTCCTGTCCTCCCAGAGGAGACTGCCACACATGTGGAGAGTGGCTAGGCTGGTCATATTAAACACACCATGTGCACGCTGCATGTGACTGTGTGTGATTAAGTGTGTACGTGGCCTAAAAAAAGCATGGAGTGAGACATCTAGTGGCAAAGGCACCATACTTCAATAACAATGATCACAATCTCCCTGATGCATTATGTCTTTAAACAATACAAACAAAACTTTATTTAATCTGTGATCTGCCAGATACAATCTTTATGGATAAAAAGGTGAACTTGCTCTAGCACCTGTATTTAACTGCTGTTAGGATGGTGCATGTGTGCATTTTGGAGTGTTGGTCAGATTGTGGATATTGCTGCAGAATGATCGGCAGCATCTTTCCTGCTGTCATAACAATAGATCTTGCATTTGATGGTGATGTATCATCTGTTATACTATCAGTGTTAGGACATGGTCTGTTAGTCCCATGAGGCTACAAACATGATTCACCAGGTTTTTTATGGCAGGTGTCTTTTTCACCTCTGTGGCTGCTTTTAGACTGCTGGCCGTCTGCTGTCACTGGCCTCTAAAGAACGTCGCATTAACCTTGCTCCACTAAGTTCTGATTATTTGTGCAAGGATATTCAGAATCTATAAGCAGTACGGTAGAGCTTATCTCAATTAATCTAATGGCTCAGTAATCAAGACCTCTGTACAAATAAACAGGGATATGCAAACTACCCGTGGTTATAAGTAGCAAAACATCATGCTTTTACATTTTGGATCAACATCAAATTATGGTTCACTACCTCACCACTGTTGCGTCCAATAAGCTACGAGCAGTGTTGGGGAAGCATAGCTTTGAAAGCTACCAACTGGATCACATTAGAAAAAGTTGAACTACAGCAAAGCTAGAAAAAAGTAAAAGTGACGCTCAAATGAGGGGCACTTTAACAAAACAACAATGAGAAAAAACAAAAGAAAGTGATATCGACAGTGATTCTTGGATAATTTTTTGTTGTCTTAATGAATGATGCATCTATAATTTATAAATTTACCAACCCCCACACTCAGCAGGTTTTAAAAACCCTCCCTGTTCACATGTGCATGGGCACCAAGGTTACAGCGGCGATAAACAGATTTTATGATGCACGCTGCCTGTTTCAGCCTCTTCACGAATCTCCAGCCTCTTTGTTACTACTAAGCTGGGAGGTGGGACCTGCCAGTGCAGTAGCAGACAGCAGATTAGACCTGATTTGAAAAGCAGATTAATGGACTTCTCTTTGTGTGTATGTGTGTGTGCGTGTGTGGGTCTGTGTGTGTGTGTGTCTAACCACTACAGATAACCTAACTTTCTAAGTTTCTCAGCAGCCTCTATCAGTGATTAAATATACACACAAGTAACCACTTCAAACATGACACACTCTTCTAAAATGTCACTTTGAAGCTTTGTAAGCAGATTCTAAATAATCCCCGGGTCCTGGCAGGCTGTGATCCGTCAGATAGTTTCAAACACTGGAACGATGTAAAAGGTTGTTAAGGGCGCTAACATGTCATCCCTCAGCATACATCTCATGAGGGCCTTAATCATTCCTTCACACTCTGAATTTGTGTGCTGACATGGTCATATCACAAACCGCCATCTGTAATCATCCCCAAGGGATCAGAGGAGATAACATCGGGGAAAGCTCACTCTGCAGGACGACGCTAAAAACAAGTTTGTCACTGAAATTGGGTGATAGAGAATAAACAAAAGCACACCTCAAATTCAAATCCCTCCTTGGATGTCTTGATAATTCAGTTCAACTCCATTGAACAAGAATAATCATTGTGGCAGAGTGCTTATCAAAAACTCCTGTGTCTGGGCCTGAAGCATGTCCTGGACTACAATGAATGCAGGAACTCCAGCCTCACAAAAACCATCTGCTCTGCAAACGATTGTGCATGTAATTCTGATAATGCAGAAACACCGTCCTTAAGGTTTGACCTTCCTATCACAACTTTGTTGGTTCTTATCTCTACAAAACTGATCATAATATTAGTTCAACTGATTGATTGTAATATTGTATGCAGTGACTAACTGTGAAGAATAAGTCACGGTTATCCTAAAAAGGTTATATAGTGGCAACTGGACTTGTTTTAGTTCCTGTAAGACGTTTTACCCTTCATGACGCAGGATTTCTCAATTCTGGTCTTCAAGTCTAGTTTGCCACTGAAAAACCTACAGTAAGGTATCATTTAGGTTTTAACTGCAGTTAAAAGGGTGAG
>JAUMHF010000021.1:12892676-12976277 GCA_032359275.1 Microctenopoma steveboyesi
AACTTATGAGAGTTACAATACATTTTGCAGCAGAGATATAAATACAATACTCAATGTACTTATTACATCACATCAATAACCGGTCATGTTTACTTATACCCAGCAAGGACACAAAAATATCATATAAATAACACAAAGAAGTCAAAGAAAATGTGAGCTGTTGCTCCTCTGAGCCATCAGTCGGTTTTGTGACTGCTGAGTTTCTCTCACATATACTACAATGCTCCTCGTGTGATTAGCTGTCAGGTCGTCAGGGTGTGATGAGTCTTTGCTTGTGTGTGTATGTGGGACTTAAGTGGACCGCTTGTTTTTGAAAATCTTTCTGTCCTGATCTGACACACCAGCCATGTAAAGTAGGGTCTTCCTTTGGCTCAGTCTCAGTAATGGAACTGGTGGGTTGTGCTTCCATTAAGCTAGATAGAAATAAGAAATAAAATGTCAAGAAGTCTGATTTATGATTATTTCCAGTGTCTAGTGAGGGTGAACGCTAAGACACATCTCAAGAGCATCTTATACTATTTAGGCCACTGCCTCTGCAGAACCACCAAAGACATTTAACTGTATTCCCAGCATGAGTGGTACCCTTCACGAGTAAATGCACGCTCATGTGTAAAATAGCTGCAGCGCTCCTTTAACTGACATAAACAGAGTGGAATGCATAAAAACAATACAAAAAATAGGACAGCACGGAAGCTTGTGCTTAATTCGAATCCTAGTGTTTTTCAACAGCAATTTTGTTTTGAAAATAAAAATAAGCATCTGCCCTGAAAGAGAACTTTAGGAGAAGCGCCTACTGTCAGACCTGATGCTGGTCTTATGTATGGAGGCTTTTCATCTGTGATTCTGAGCTTGTGCTAAGTATGCCTGGTTTTATTCGTCGACCATAGATCACTGTGAATGACAGAAATATCTGTCCAACTGTGAAACCCGGCAAACAGATGAACAGGATGTGGAGACCGATTGTTGCTGACTGGGCTGAAGATAAACAGTAGAACACAGCAGGATTTATAACAGGGTGGGAACTCAGAAATGAGCCAGCCTGTTTAGAGTTGGGGTATCGCTTTTAGAGCTGGGACATGGATTTTAAGTTGGAATAGGAAACCATATATGGAAAGCAGCTAATAGTTTAAACTTGCAACTATGATAAATATATTGAAACAGAGATGTCTACATCTGCACACGCACGTGTTTACAAGCATTTACAAACATATTCCTGTCCAGGAAATGAGCCAAAATGAAGCGATACTCATATGTTTTCCATCAGCTTTGTCCTTGACTTGTCCCAGGAAGAGAGGAGAGATTTTCCCCTATTTGTTACTCTGGAGACAGCAACTGGCAGCGACTATAGCAGAATTTAAAACAGTAAATAAGGAGGTAATGGGCTTTGAGCCTACTGTCATCTTCAGTCTAGCTCTGGCTATCACCCAGGATATTAGCAGATAAATCTGAATGGCTTTCATCTGAGGCAGCGCACAATGGTTATTGATCAGATAACCCCGTGCGCAGTGGGGGGAGAGGAGCAGAGTTTATTAATTAGGGATGGACAGCCAATTCCCTCTTCTTATTCACAGACAGACAGCTCGGGAATCCTGATGAGCTGTGTCCTCTATGCATTTGTCAACGCTGAGCTCAGCGCTGACAGCCAACACAATGACACTGCACCGCCACTAGAAAACACCGAGGGAATTGGTTAGATCAGTTGGTTATTCAGGTGTAAAATGACCAGCAGACCCCTGCTCACATGTTCCTTTTCTTAGCCTTTAGTACTAGACGACCCCCTGAGCATTGGCATGAAGTTATCACTTTCACTTTCAAGATATCAGACATCTATTTACTTAGTAGTTGCTTAAGTGAACTTGCTTCTTGAAAATATGTTCAGCATTTTCTTATTTTATTCCATTTTTCTCTCCATTCTCGATGCCTTTTCTCCTCTCCGTTCCGATGGCTGTACAAATGTCTTAATGGCCATTCTCCATCAGCTCTGCTTCTCCTCCTTAAACTCAGCTCTAATAGGATACAGGGCTTTTCCACTGATTGGGTTGCTAGAGAATAAAATTGGCTCTTAACTGTACCTCAGTGCTATGTAGCACCCTAATCCAGCCACCCCAGGCTGCCAGGCTCCGTTGTTCTCTCTCAGCTCTCCCATATGCTGTGATACGGATCTGATCCTCTGCACAATTTCATGCCTGCTTTGCCCTCTTCTCCTGCAGCAAAGCATCAATTACCTTCATAAAACATGCCCCCTTCAGAAACTTGCCGAAGCCGAATGTCTTCACCCCTCTCGCTGCCACAGCAGCCAAATAGCCACGACCGTCTCTAAAACTTTGAGCACATCGTGCAACTATGCAGCACATTTTAAACCAATACTCAAATGATCAAAAAACAAATGTCAAAGAAAAAGTGTGTAACAGCTTCAGGTAACGTCAGCAACTAAATCAAGTGAATCTCTGATGCTTGAATGGATGGTAAACAATGCTTATCTATATGAATGCACATTAACACGAATACCCTTGAGCTGTAGACGTTTCTTTCACTTATACTGTAAAGGGAGGCATTAAGTTTTCAATTTAAGGCTTGGAAACCAGGCTGTGTGGCAGGGTGACTCACTTATTCTCTGACCCTTGACTTCTCTCTCTGCCAGGCTAATCCCAGGTTAATGATGGGGCCAAAAAACGTCAGGAGGGGACACAACAGTCACCTTAGACAGATAACAAAACACACACACACATTCAAGAATGATTGTAAGGCACCGTTGTAAAATAACATAACATCGTTTTCAGTATTGTTCACATGCTGTCCTGGTACAGATGAAATGTTGATAATTAAAAGTATCTTTAAAACAATATAACAACACTATAATGTTTTGCATTAAAACTTTAGTTATAATGAAAGAAGAATATTTGCTAGTGTCAAAGATAAAATAATAATGTAGTGATTCTGTAGAAAACCTTCATTGTATATGTGACAACATTAGACATATGTAGATCAGTTTAATAAACTGATGTATAAAGAATTATGAAGTAACTAATGCAAAAGATGAACAGACACACTGTAAAGTTACTTGAGACGACATATGTTGTCATTTGGCACTATATAAAAAAACTGAATTGGAATTGATTTGTGAGAATGGGTCATCAGTTTAATCTTCAACCCTACACTGCATTTCATAAGTTTGGTATATGTTTCTTATACAAGTAGAAAGTAGTAGTACTAGTAAAACACAAGTGCTGCGTCTCAAAAATCATGCCTAAGTCCTATGCTTCGGTAAATGTACAGCACGTCTCCCAGTTTTCTCCCTGTTATCCTCTTTCGTTCTCTTTACTCTACTTCCACTTACTTTCACACGCGCGCGCACACACACACACACACAATCACACACACACACACACACACACACACACACACTGACATGCACACACACACACACACACACACACACTGACATGCACAAACCAAACACTTTATCTCGCTGTTGCTTTCACTGTGCCTTTGCTCACGTCTTAATAGTTCAACAAGGTCCCTGCCATGCATTAATAGAGTCATTCTCATAAAAGGTTATTGAAATGATAGTCAGTGATTTATATACATATATATTTAACCTAAGCATAAGACTCGATAGCTTAGAGACTGTAGACAAAGTGTTATCCTTATCTCACGATTGCAAAAAGAGGAATGCTATACATAAACTTTTTTAGTTTTTTTAGTGACCTGGAGAGCTTTGCAGCAGAGCAGCAGGTCAAGAGGCAAAGGGTGACGGTGCTAAAATGTGAATTTAGATATCCGAGTATTGCACTTTAACATTACAGAGAGCTTTAAGGGGATTAAGTGTTCTATATGTACAGTATTAATAACAAGTTTAGATATTATAATTTCATATTGGGTTAACATTTTCACAGTAAACTATTCAAACCTGAATCTGCTTTTAACTATAAATAACCAAAGGGGCAACATTTGATTTTATTATACTGTACTGACAGTATATCAAGGTCAGTGGCAGATCATTACCTGTTCTCATTTAAACAATCACTCTACCTGTGTGACTTCACTTAAAAAAAAAACAATAATTTGGTCACTTTTTCTTTTAGAGGTCCTTTAATGATTAATTGAACATTTCTTTCACCAGTTAATTAGCATCATAATATAGAAGGTGCTTCATTTCAAAGCAGTTATCACACGATTGTCTGGCACGCGTGGAAAGTTGCTGGCGCTTTGTCCTGTCAAACCCTTGTGGATTTCTGCATGAGGTGATTGACATGTGTGAGTATTAGTGTGTGCACGTGTGTACTGTGTTTGTTACACTGCTCGGCGCAGGTGTGCGTCTGTGTGTGTAAATAAAGTATCGTATGCCCTTGGCACCACACGAGTGGGTCCTTGACTGCTTTATATTCTCTCAGTCAAGCAGCCTGATACCAAGTAGCAGGTGGACAACATCTGCTGCTAAGTGAAGCTCTAAATGGAAAGAAACATTGCAAACACAATACATTCCATCTATATACTTACTTTCACACAAGTGCACATGGGCACACGTGCGCAAACATTGTGGACGTTCAACATTAGGCCTTCAGAGAACCCTGTGATCATGGTCTTTCTCGTAATGGACAAGAGATAAGCAGGAAACACTTTCTGCAGCAGCTCCGCCATCCTTTCAACCCCCGCGCGGCATTTATCTGCAACGTCCATGTACACACGCAGGACATGTCTTGAGATTTCCAAAGTTAATTACAGCATCAAATTAAGCACATGACAAGTGCCAAAAAAGGCCAGTGGAAGGATCCTAAATTTCTTTTGAGTCCTGAACTCTCCTCCATGGCACCTCAAGCGCCACCTCAGCCACTGTTTTGGAAATTTAAAAAAACCCCAGCTGTAGAAGGCAATCAACACGCTGGTGGATTTACACGACTCTATCCCCTGTTTGTTTATACGGCACTGAAAGGAAAGCAATGCACGATTTAATTGAATGAGGTCCCTTTCTGCAACCAGTTTAAGGGGTAAATTTGATTGCAGTTTTAATTAAGCAGCATGGTTTGCCCCTTTCATCAGTCCAGGGGATTACAATTATGAACACAATGAAGCAACAGTCGTGTGGTGATTTGGTCATTTGTACTCAAGTGAGGCCTGTTCAGCTGCTCCTTTAAAGATGCACGAGGCATTCAGGAACACAGTGGAAGTGGCGCTTTCAATTCAGGCTATGGAGATGTGTGCAGGGCTACAAGTCAGATAAATAATTTAATGATGTTGAGAATGGAGTCATTTTATGTCATTTTTATCGTCTTCCATTATTTTTGCATATTTGCATCCATCATCTCTCACGTGTGCATTTTATTACCTAAAGATTAGTAGCATTTGTAAGTCCAAACATGCACCTGTACATGTAGATTAGATGACACGCATCATTTCCAAACTGCTCTACTGTGCAGACAGAGAGGAAAAGACGGCTAGCTAATAAACATGTATGTAAACAATGAAACATTTTTATTAAAACATATGTCTGTTGGATAACACTGACAGAAAACCCAACAGGGCAAATTTAAATGATAGATTTTAAGATTGTATCTTGTTTCCACAGTAATTTATTAAGGACTCTTTTGTAACTTAGAACTAATCCAGACACTATGTTCCTTGGCCATTTAATTAGTTTCAAGAAGAATGGAAGAGGAAATAACCACTTTATTTGAACCAAGGCAGATGTTTATTCATCAACTTACCTGATGTGTACTGGTTATCTTAAAGTCGATTAGGAACTCATTTGGATTACGTAATTGAAGTAAGTCTACCAATCAAACATTGTCTCTACTGCACTTGTAGTTTATAGAAATTAACAGATTCCTGTACCAATCTATCACTAGTCATATATTAACAGAAATTGTTGACACTTTAAAGACTCAGTCTTACAGAAAAAAATAACCTACACCACATAGTCCTGAACTTTACTGGTTGATGACTTCATTGCACAGATGAAACACGCTGCCAACGCACTTGGCAATGTGATTTAATCACCTGAATTTTATCTCACCGATGCTAATAGAAAGCATTCGTCCTATTTGATCTGTGACAAGCCTACGCTCTGTGTTTCCCCGTGCCTCAGTCTTTTTCCCTGCATCTCTGTCTTTATCTCATTCTTTGAACAGGAAGGAGTGATGTGGAAACAGAGGTGGTGGTGTAACGTGATTCCAGGACAACTGATCTTAATTTCTATGTGATATTATCGCAGGTGCGTGGTCGATATGACTCATTACCCAAATAAGAACAGCCAGCTTATAGTGCCAGTGTTAAAAATCATAGCTACTAATCTACTTCTAGCTGTTTAACAGCTGAAATGCAGCTTTTGTGATACATGGGCCCAGTGAGACAAACAGTTTTTAATGGATATCACAAGAACAATATACATAAAAATAACTTCTGAATCAGGTGCACATAGCATAACTTTACCATGACTGTACCATACTCCATACTTTTTATATTCCTACCATATCTTCTGGTTTAAACAAAATGAAATAAATACAGGTTTGTATTTTATCAGAATAAACTTTATTAGTCATTGGTATCTTATTGTTTTAGCAAAAAAATGCTGTGCAGCAAACAGCAGAGGAAAGAAAGTCCAGGTAGAAAGTTGATAGAGGGTTGAGTTGGGTGTGATGTTGTGGTTATTCCCTCTTTTTATTAATAGAAATAATCTTTGGTAAGGTTCAGTATTTCCAGCTTCTTTATACAAGAACCTAACGCTGTACTTAATGTTCAACAGATGATATTCATCAAGCAACCTCTTACATGTAGACAAGGACGTGAGTGTGAGGCGGCCACAGACAGACCTCTATTCCCTCACCCATCCCAGCGCCCTCCTCCCATATTGTAAATGTGCAGCACTGGTGTAGATCAGCTCCTCCTGGCCAAATGGGTTGTGTCAGCTCACAGAGAGCATCATCATCACGCTTCTTAGTTTAGACTGGGAGTCCGCTGGGAGGAGTGAGCTAATGCATTACAATGCACAGACACACATGCAACCAGCACGCATAAGTAGACGCACACACGCACACACACACACACACACATAATAATGAGATTCAACACATCAGAGGGCCAGAGGTTGCTAAAGAGAGGTGGACAGAGGTTGAACAAAATTTAGATACAATGAACAATAAAGTCAAGCGAAAGCTGAATTACAGTACCTGTCTCACACACACACACACACGCGCGCACACACACACAATGAGTCACAAATGCAACATGTTCCTCCATATGAGAGATACATCAACATGTTTTGGCACAAATTTACATCCACACCCTCCTTCTTGATACAGCACAGGGCCCTGGTGAGCGTGTGAGTTTAATGACATACTGATGAGGTCAAAGCGAGAGGGGAGTCGGGTTAATTGGGAGCTGCTCAGAAAATCTCAGGTTGAATGATGATTACAAATCCTCCAAATGTTAACAGGAGGAAAATAGGATAAATATAGCTTTCAGTTCAGCTGAACGGGAATGTGGAGCAGTGTGACGACGAAGAGAATCCTCCCAGGAGATGATATCGCCCCGAATTAGGTTATGATACCGTTCTTGATAGAGGTAAAGACAATGATCACATCCCCCTCTGTCCAGCCAGACTCCATGATTGATAAAATGCCCTGTGGAGTCACCAGGATCAGAGCAAATCAAAGGTGGAAAGAATAATCTTTTAGTCACTGACTGGAATGTTTTATGTGTTAATACGTATGTGTATTTTGATGATGGAGTAATAATTACATGACTCGAAAACTACAAAGAGGTACTGAGTACTTTTCAGGGCTGAAGAGTAAACCGTTCGGGCTGTGTTTTCTTAAATACATTTCAGTATGTGTGCTGATGATGACATGTCTGTGATAAGATAAAATGTATGGGCCCGTTTTTTTTTAACTTAATGATCACAAAGTTATTATTGTTTAAAATATATTTTACTTACTATATTAAATTTAGAAGGTTTAGACATTTGAATTTTGCTAACATTAAAGCCTTGGCTTATGAAGGTAATGTTGTTAACTTGTTAGTGCAGCCAGCTGACAGACAGCTTTACGGAAAATATATAGTAAAAGATATACGTATATATACCTCCTGATAGAAATCAAGTTGATGAGAGTGGTGTGGTGAGAGCAAACCAAAACGATATTCAGTAGAGCTGCTGTGAGCATGGTAAAAAAAAAAGATCTGTGAGTTAATCACTTTAAAGTTACTCTTTGTCATTCATCCTGTCATTCACATAAAATATTTACTGTAGTTATAAGGAACACTTCACCTTTGGGCATTTTCTTTCCACTTAATTGGCTTTTTACCTGTTGATTTCACATCAGTGAGAAGAAAGATGTTCACCAATTCACATCTCACCGTCATAAAGATAATCTTTGTGTCGTTCTAAAAAAGCTTAATGTAATGTCATCAAATCATTATTTCTACCAGCAAAGATCTTTCTATATTTTTTCTTTCTCGGCAACTTCTCTGGACACCTTTACAGTTGCTGGGACAAATGTACACACAGAGATTTCACTGAATAATGCACTAATAGAACTTCTTCTTTTCAGATCAGCTCAGGATCTTCTGCATGAATTTGTGGCCCCTCCTCTTTGTCTCAAAGGCTCCCGTGTCCTTGCAGTGCCCGAGAAACATCAGGAAACACCGTCTGCACTGTTCTCAGTGGAGAGCTTATCTGCGAGAGGTGGTCCTGCAGGTCACACTGTCTGAAGAAGAAGAGAGGACGAGAGAGGAACAGAATTATGAATAGTAGCTGCTTGGCCTTATCATGTCTTACACGCTGGCTTTTCTGTACACTGCTTTTTAACACGCTTGTGTTACTGAAGCGTAGACTCAACTGAAGACAGGAGTACAGATTTTTATTTTATTTTTTTTAAATGGAGCCGCATCACACTGTTGTTTGATTTTTGTTGTTATGTTGGAAACTGTGCATCAATTCAGGTGTCAGCTGCTTCATTTTTGTCTTTTCTCTTTCACTGCACATCCCACACACATACACCCACACACACTCACATCCACACACACAAAATGTACAATTTTTCAATACTTCCCACATCTCTCCACCCACAATCCCTTCCACACAGAGATAGCAGCACATGTATAATTGCAGTGTGCAACAGTGCGCACCTTAGAGGAAATAATTACCACCATAAAAAGAGCAATTACTAACCTGGCAGAGAGTTGCAGTGGATTTTAATGCTTCTGCCAGTAACGTCTGCTCACATCCCGCTCTTTGTTTGTTTGACTAATGCCTTCTTTTGAAGGATAAACAAGCCACATTTACCAATACTAAAATGCTGTCTGTTTTGCACACACGTTTAAGCGGAAAACACAGCTCGCAGCCTGAGCGGAGTGTGCCGGGAAAAGAAGCAGGGCTGAAGGATAATATGAGTTTGAATCATGTAACCAAAGACTAAAGATAATACTTAATATCCACTTTTGATTAGCTCGTCTCATTTCCATCCTTTTCATCTGTTATGAATGAATGCTTGCCAAACTGTGTGTTAGTGCAGGACAGTTACTCATTTTCTTCTTGAACGTCATTAGACGACGAGGATCACTAGAATGATAAGAAGTGAGAGAGCGAGCGACTTTGTGATTTGCATTACAACCATTCAGCTCTGTGTGCGGAGAATGAAAAGATGCATTAAGGCACATAGTCGCGTACACACACCATTAACAAAAAGAAAAGGGGAAATAACTGCAGCGATTTTTTTTTTTACTACTTCTGGCAAATCACTCTGTTAGAGAATTAATCACAATCTGTTCCCCGCCCGCTTCAGAGAATACAGCCATCTATCAAAACCCTTTTGCTCGTCCTGACTCCACCGCAGCATTCACTAGTCATCTCACAACTATTGTCTCTGGGCTTCAGTGATCTGATTGATTTTACAAGACAGCTACTGGGGATTATCATTTGGCATCATATCCTGCGTGTAATTGCACAGTATTGACTGATGCTAACTCACAAAGTAAGTATAGAGGGGGAATGAGAAACAAGTCTCCGGTTGTTATTTTGGTGGCGGTAAGTTTTTAAATTTCAAGAGTATAGGATCAATGAGCTTCACAATAGGCGCACACCTTAGCTCCCTCTGAAACAAGGCACTTTCCGGTAAATAATAAAGTGTTTAGAAATAATTTGCATATAAATCATTGGGATCTGTTGGTAGGAGCAAGTGAAATGTTGTTAATTGTTTGGTTTGTCAGTGGTTTATGACCCAAATGAAAAAATGCATTCCCATGATTCTCAGCTGTAACCATCTTATACCAGCATGTATGCGAACACCAAGTTCCTTGAAGCTCGTAGCACTCATCAGGTTCTAGTTCTCAGACCCCGGGTCTGTCTGGTAGGTCCATTTGGTTATCCATCATGGATTAGTGAAGTGACTGTGAGCATGTCAGTGTTTAGCTCTAAGCGTTAGAGTTGCATGTTGGTGAACTAATCATGCAAATAAGTGTCATGAAGTAGTAAAATTGTTTTATGAGCATATGCTCAACACTTTAAAATGTGTATAAATCTGTAGTATTTTTATCATCACTGTACGTATGATGTAGGCAGGAGGCCAGGCTTTAAATACAACAAGTGGACACCCATGACCAGGTTTCCACGATTCAGCACGATAACAGATTGCTTGCTGGGTTAGGCGGCGATCAGCATCACTCCTGCTAGTGGTTTAAGTAACACAATCTGGCGTCTAATTTCAAACAGCTGCCTGCTCTGTCACAGGACAAGAGCGGAGGGCCAGAAACACCTTGATAATTCATAGCCTGCAAAATGAAGATGATTTTTTTTATATGAAGTAACATTAAGAGGTTTCAACACAGTCATCCAGATCAAACACAACAGCCTGGCAACCTAGTTCCTTCATGTCTGCAAGGCTGCCGGCTGTAACACGGTCAATTATACGGTGGGCTGGCATTGAATGGAGGCTTAATATGCGTGAGGAGTATTTATTCTTACTTGAAATTAATGACACAATCTAACTGATACCTATATTTGAATCAGTAATGACTGGATTCATTTAAAGATGATGTTTGTAATCTTTGCATTCATGCATACTCTTCAGAGTAGAGAAATGTTTCATCATGTCAGTGCTTATAATGCGGTAGCATTTTAATTTATTGCACAAATGAGAAATTGGATTTGTTTTTTGTCTTGATTTAATGTCCTTAATCCTGTTAACTAATATGCAGTGTGTGTGTTTACGGATGCATGCGTGTCAGTGTACATACGTGGCAACCCACACCACGTGTACGCCTCCATGTGTGCGCCCTCCCTAACTAGGTTTGCAGGGGTAAATTGAGTGTGTGACTGCGTATAATTCACTCTCAGAACAGCCCCATTTCCCTCTGCCCGCCTGCTTGGTCACACTGATTCAATACACCAGTAGCAGCACAAAATCCATACCAATAAATTTCACCTTCAAGGGGTTGCATGTCCCATCAGCCAGGGATGCCCCTGCCAGAACCCAAACCATAGCTGGTTAGCTACAAGAAGCAGGTTGTAATCACCCCTTGGTGCTGATCTCAGGCTGCTTTTACTTTTTGCCATTGTACTTTATTGTTATGATTACTTAACCCGAGACACCACCTTCACACTCATCTGCCACAGTCATCAGTGTGTTTATATGTTGGTAAATCAAAGCAAATCCACCGGGCTGACTGCGCTGGTCATCTCATTCGGGCTGTAATGGCTCAACGTTGTCCTCATGATTGATTCTGCTTATTTGACGTGCATCTCAAAACGGGTCACAGGCCAGGTTTAAATCAGCCGCAGCAGTCAGACTTCAATACTCTGATATGACGCATGGATCCTTTGTACAAGTAACAATCAGGATTTTATACATAACAGTCCCTTCACACACCATTAACCTGCCCAGGGTCTTCATGTCATTATCGATTCTCAAAGGCTGCATGGGCTGTAAACATTTCTGATGCCCTTCAGAGATATCACTCCTAATCATCCAGGGACATTCAGACAGGAAGGAGCAGGAGGAAAAGGCTTCACGGTGCAGGCAGGCACACACTCTGATCACATGTGTCCGTCCGTGTGTAGATGTGTATTTATTGTGAGCCAAGTGTGTTGTTTGCAAAATGCTGGTTTGTTGACAAAAACTCTGCTGTTGCTGAAACATGGCCACATGCTGCTTTCACACTGAAGAGCCACTAAGGAAAACAAAGACTGCCAAAGTGAGAGACGAGCGGTTTAACAATCTGTGTTGACGGTTTGGCCATTTTTTGCTTAGGAACCACGAGCACTCCCTTATCACATGGCTAAGATCCCTTAGAGCCCTCATTGATATTCACAGGCGAGATGATAGTTTAGGAAAATATTATCACTGCTGATTAACAGGGGACTGCAGCAAGGGCCAGTAAAAGTATTACATATTATTATTATTATTATTTAAATGTGCTGCAAAGACATCACCAGGTGTTTGACACATGAAATCTTGTTTATTTTGTTTGGCTGCTGTTTATCCTAATCTTCCTCTGCGATCCTCTACAGTTGTCATCACCCAGGGGACTTACTCTTCTCCCTTCACTGCATGAGAAGTGAGAAATTATTTCTTAGACCTCAAATTATTTTTATTGCAGGTACAACCAACTTGTCAGCATTAATTTGACGCATTATCCCCCAAACCAGACCTAACACCAAACGGTTGTCTGCACATGCAGCCGACAACAAACAAGCGAGGTGAGGGTCATGTGACCAACAGGGGTTGTAAAGATAGCGCTGCTGCTGGAGAGCTAATCTGTCAGAATCAGAGTTTGAATGTGAGTTACAGGCCGACCACTATTGCTAGTATGAGCAATTACAGTGTTATCTACTGCCCTCACTGTCACCTTGATGATGTTTTAGGTCTTAGTGTGGGGGTCTAATGGCTTTAAGTGGCTGACAGGTCAACGGCACAGCTCCATTTGTGGTGAAAGATGAATTCTCTTCACAATGAAAAAAACATCTGCAACATATGGATATGGAGGCAGTTTTTTTAATGTCTCTCATTCTGGGTTTTTGGTAAGCCTAAGGTTTGGCTAGCATTTCTGGCCATTTTATTCTTGTTTACAATAGTTTAATTGAATTTCTTTGGCACAACAGCTAAAGATGGAAACTCAACAGGCCTAACAGCGCCTGATACAAGAAGATTTCTATGAATCACAGACCTTAACTAGCTGTTGTAGAATACGAAACAAACTACCAAACATGACTTTCACTCACACAACCTTATTTCTACATAGTAAAATCAGTAAACATTTTTCACCACAGGTTTGACTGACTCAGTATTGAGGTCAATAAACTGTAGCTCCTGCACATTACTGGGTCAACATTAGACTGTACAGTACCTAAGAGGTGCTGTGACCCAGTTTTGATGAGTCTAGAGGGGTGCCTCAACCCATTATTGTGTCTACTATACTATACTATACTATAGAGAACCAACATGAGGTCAGATTTAACGTTTGGTGGTTGTGATGTTGTGAGGGTGGGTTGCATTTTGGAATGGATGCACTGGATTTATTTACTGATGCAAATCTAGTTCCAGACTGCACTACTGTAATTCATTACTCATAGGATGTCCTAAAACTCACTCAAACGTTAATCCAGAACTCTGGAGCCAATCTCAGTGGAGCAAATCCCCTGCTGGTCTTTTCTCTCCCCCCTGTCCATGCATCCTAACATGTCCAGGCAGATGACCACCCACCCTGAGTCTGGTTCTGCTGGGGTTATTTTCAGTTAAAGGGAATTTTTCCTCTCCACTGTTGCCTAGTGCTTGCTCAAATATTCTATGTGTATGTATTTTGTATGTATGTTTGTATGTATCCTCTTTAAGTATTTGGAGTTACCTCATTAAGCCCCATAGTATTCTGTAGAGGACATCCTGGGCTTTCCAGTGATGTATCATGTGACGAGTTTGCATGCTGGGAACCTTCCTTTTTTCTCTATCAAGATGGCTGCCATACGAACAACCACATTTTATTTAAAGAAGAAAGGGAAGTCAGATATTCTTGATCTATTGCAATTTTACCATGATAATTATGCATCTTCTTGTTTTTTAACATGTCAAAAATGTTATATTTACATCTAAAAACAGTTTCATTATTTCTGTTTTGAAATAACTGTTATCTAATAAATGTCAACTGTAGTGGACACCAGGACTATTTTAATGTATTTCATGACTGCACACAAAACGTGAGGCAAAGAGGATTCCATACCAGATAATGAGGGGAGATTCAGATTTGGAGCTATCAGATGAGGAATAGGATAAGGATGAGTAGAAGTCTGTGATAGGAAAAGATGGTGATGAAGAAGGAGAGGAAGAAGATGCAGGAGAATCTAATGAGACAGAGTCAGAGCCAGAGCAGGAAAGTGGTCGTGCTCTTTGGGCCTGGACTAACTTGTATGTTTATTTTGTTTCAGGCTAATGTATTCAGTTAAATTCATTATCATGTAAGAACAAGGAACAAGAGCTGCAATAGCAAGACATACATGAGGTGCACCAAATGCAAGATGTTCCTCTGTATAGCTAGAAAGAAAACATGCTTCCAGGATTATCACAGTTGAAAGAAGAAAAGCAAAAATACTAGTCTTCCGAATTTAAGTTCACTGTTGCACTAAAGGCAGGTTTTGTTGTCCTTGCAAGCAACAAGCAAACAGAGGAGAATGCAGAATTGAATTGATTTAATCAAATTGAATGTGTTCTTGGGGTAATGTCACTCTAAAGATAGAATCTGCTTATATTTTTAACAGTGCACATGCTGTGAAAATATATTTAACATTTTTTTATTGCAAGGTGTTTTTCTAGGCCTAAATAGATAGGAAATCACACAAAAAAGAAAATTGTAAGACTCTTTTTTTCTTTGGTTCTCAGGAGGATGAGGTCCAAAACCTTACACCGTAAAGTGCCTTGAGGCGTCTTATGTTGTGATTTGGCACTTTACAAAAAAAAATGTAATTGAATTGAATTGACTTGATGTATAGTGCTGATATAGATCAAGCGTTATAAGTCACATAGAAAGAATATATGGCAGGTTGCCATCCAGCTCTGGCAACAACATACATTTGATAAATATTCATGCATTTCAAACTGTCACTAATGGATCAATAAACAGGATGATGAGAAAAGATGGAAGGTAAGTAAATGTCTCTTTCTCTCTCCTGAAGACATGGTCAAATGTTTTTTCATCCTTCTCTTCAAATCCACATTCCTACTACGGACTATATGTCACACATTAAGGTTTCCTGAGCAACGATCCACCTGATATTTAGGTTTTGTTAATATTACTATAGAAGATTTGAATTGGGTAAAACTAGTAAAAGTGGAGGAAAATGGATGAAAGCATTTGCATTAAAAATAATGTCCACTTGTGAAATATTGATTTTTGGTGAATTAAGGCTGAAGGAAAACTGTCTTCTATTCAATGAGGTTTGACCACACTGAGGTATGTGCCTTTATGTTTGTGTATTGTTGTGTGAGTGTGTGAGTGATACAGCAAATTGTCCATTTGGAGTATATCCGATGGGCTCAGGGATGTCATTAGTCACAGCGTGCTCGTTCTCATTAAATGGCCCAGTCGCCATGGCAGCCCCACAAAGGCCAGCTCCTCCCCCCAGTGCACGTAGAGTGACAGGCCAATTAGAGCAGGGCGCTGTGACATGCAGTCTGCTGTGATTACAGCTCTGAGCAGAGAGGAGTCAGACAGGGGACATCATACACCGGCAAGATCCCAACAAGATCCATCTCCAAACAAACATGGTGAGCCGAGGCCCCTGGAGGTCATGATAGCTCAGAGACCGCATTGCCTCCCCCCTCCTTTACATGTGGTACCTGCTATCAAGAGCTGTTAACTACCAATGGAGAGAGAGAAGTACAACCTACACCACCCACATTGCTCCAGGTACGCAGGGTAGACAACAGCAGGTTGATTGTCCTGTGTTAGTCTGTGTTGGAGATCTTCATCACCTGTCACACGCCACACACAATGCTTCGCTATAATCCCTCAAGTCTGCGTATTTTGAGGAAAGCATGTGGCAGTCCTGTTAAATACAAGTTATCCAGACACAGCAGGAGAGAGCAGAAATTATTCTAATCTCGGCAACAATGAGATGATAGCAGAGAAGAGAAAGTGTGACAGAGAAGT
The DNA here is from genome assembly GCA_032359275.1 of Microctenopoma steveboyesi. Classification (NCBI taxonomy): domain Eukaryota; kingdom Metazoa; phylum Chordata; class Actinopteri; order Anabantiformes; family Anabantidae; genus Microctenopoma; species Microctenopoma steveboyesi. Next base: position 12,908,808 of record JAUMHF010000021.1, read on the forward strand.
GCGACGTCTCTGTGTTGTACATCCAAAATCTGACAAACGTACAGAAAAGCAGTTACACAAAATGTAACACTAGATTAGATTAGATTAGATTAGATTAGATTAGATTAGATTAGATTAGATTAGATTAGATTAGATTAGATCGAAAGAAAGACACGTGATATAATGTAATAACAGAATGTTCATCACCTTATCTTATCTGAATCTTAGTATAGTTTCAGTTTTAAAGCCAAAGAATAGAGTATCAGTGAAAAAATAGCATGACACCTCCTCTTCTAACTCTAAAGTGAAAATTAAAATATCTTTGAGACGTAAAAGATCACTAAAAGCATGTCATGTAACTGACATAGTGTGTTAGGATAAGCACAGGAGGTTTTAAAAATGAATGTCATTGTTCAGCCTGATTTAGTTTCATCTGCTACCAGGTGTGTCCTTGAGCCAGATGCCCAGCGCTAGCTCCTTGTAAGTCGCTTTGGATTAAAGCGTCTACAAAGTAAAGTAAAGTAATAATGCTTGCCACTGGTTTAGTAATACAACTGTAGCTTTGCTTGACTTTATTTTTAAACTACCAAGAGGAACATTTTGATTCTAACTAAGTAAAGGTAACTTACTTTACATAAGATAGGACTGTTTAAATTCAAAGTGAACCAAACTACTACTCTGACATTAATATATAGGATTCAGATATGCATGAAGAGGTTCAGCTGCTGTAGGCCATGTCTTCCGCAAGTAGAAGAGTTAAATGCCACTTAAATCTTTTTTCTGTGTGCCACAATAGAAGAAATAGAACAAAGGCAGAAGAGAAAAAAACTGTCTGGGCAGATCAAGCCATTGGCCTCTCTCACTGCACATCTTTTGTGCTTCAGAGAAAACGGTTCACTGCTTTTTGACAATAAAAAACCATGGGGGAAAAAAAAGCACATAATTTTCTTCCGGCAATGTCTTCCTTTGCTAGCTTCCTCTTGAACAGCCACACAAAAAGCTAATTTGGTCCAAGTTTTGTGTGAATTACATTTCTCCCTGCACATAAACAATTTTTTTTCTTTTGTCTCAAGGAGGCGGAGATGACATGGTAGAACAGAAGGGCTGCATCAGAGTAATGATTTAATTGCTGGTAAGGAGGAAAGGCAAGCAAAGACTGTGATTTTGTTATATGATATTTATCTAGTTGTCAAAAAGAAACACAGGCTATTTCCAGCACTAAAAGCACAAACAGAAGGTCGTGATCTCAGCCTTTTCTTTTTAATCATCTACTATTATAACAAATGTGGTATTTACATATTGGGAAATTTGGTATTTTTGCACACATCAGTTGTCATTTAAAGACTTTCTTTCACATTAAGGTAAAGAATAACAACTTTAAACATGCGCCTCATCCTTATTCTACTTTCATCTCTTGACCTCTCTTGAGTGCTTTGTACATACTGAATACACCCCGGCCCAAACAATGTTGCCTGACCCTTGATAGTGATATAGTGACTGTGATCACATTTCAAACAACACACACTAATACGTGAAGACTTCACACATGATTTCTGAAGCCTGGCTGAAGTTATCGTTGCCTACGTCAGAGCAAGTCGGTGTTAAGTCCGACATAAAACTAACCGGCCTGCACTGAATCTGAGCAGATTTTTTTCATCTTGAAGGAGCATGTCTCCTCACTCTGCCGTAGAGTAGTTAACATTAATAAGTCACTATCCGGCTGTATAAGGGATTTTCTCCTGTCAGTTTGTAGACGCTGCTCAGTAAAAATATCCGAACAAAACATCCCCAATGTGAGAACTATTTTTGGGTTGTGAAACCCATCATCAGTTCTTATGGAGAAATTAACTTTGATATGATAAATTGATAGGTCACATAAGGTGAAGATGGGAACAGTTACATCCCAGACACGTCACATCAGTACTGGTACTCCACAAGGCTGTGTCCTCTCTCCTCTTCTCTTCTCCCTCTACACCAATGTCTTCATCTCCAGCGACCCAGATCTGAAGCTCCTGAAATTCGCAGACGACACCACCGTCATCGGTCTCATCCGAGACGGTGATGAATCTGTGTATTAACGGAAGGTTAAACAACTGATTGCTGCTGCTATATGGACACAAACTGCACACACACTTTCTGTCTTGTTACAATTTGTCTGCAATTTGTCTTTAATGTATTGTTTTTAATGTACTGTTTTATGTCATGCCTAGAGAAGCTACGAACAACCAGAAACAAATTCCTTGTATGTGCAACATACTTGGTGAATAAAGCTTATTCTGATATACGAGCTTTTACAAGCAAGTTACCAAAGCAAGTAAACATGTCAAGTAAACATTTTACAAAATTGTTTGTTGTGGGTACAACTGCAAAAAAAACATTATACCAAAAATCCAAGATGTTTTTTTAATAAAATAATGATATAAATATCAGTATATAATTTTATGCCATTTATTTGTGACACCAGGAAGAAAAATATATAATTTAATTAGTTATTAATGGCACATTTGATTACAAATGCTTGCACGCCGGAAGCCTTCTCCTCCCAAAAACTTTAAAAATAAATAACGTGTTTAAACTAATAAAATGTTAGTATATTTGAGGCAATTGTTAATTATTTACTATTATATTATAGCATGCGCTAGCATCACTGTGATCTCTTGTTGGACATTTTTTACTCTTTTTTCGACAGAACTCCCCTTGTAAGTTCGTAAAAAAAAAAAAAAGGAAATACTGTAACATACATTGCTGAAACTGCCCCCGTGCATACAAATAAACAGATACACCACTATACAAGGTAAGTTATCCAATATTAATGCACAACATCATCCCTGCCCTTTGAAAACTTATTTCATGATGGCTTTAAAGAACATTTCTTTCTTCTTTTCTTTCTGTCTTCTCTTTTTCTGTTTCCCTGGTGTCAGAAGAGTGAACGAAATTTAAGATGACAGGACAAGGTGAGTGAGGAGAGAAGAGGCTCTAAGTAACTTAAGAGTATGAACTCTCAGAAAAAAAAAGATAGTATAGTAACACACGCCTGAAGTGAGAGTTGTAAGAAATGTCTTTGAGTGGCAATAGAGTGGAAGTGGAAGAAGGAGTCTGGGGGCTTTGAAAATAAAAGGAAAGTGCAGACAGAGAGCGTGAAAGAGACAAAAAAGAGGGAGGACAGTGGTTGAAGGGTTAAGGGCGAAGTTGGAGTCTATGTGACAGTATCAAAGCCACAGGAGCAGCAGAGAAAAGCTGTTAACGGGAGCTCACCGTGCTTTAATCGATTGCGAATAGTGCTGCAGAGCACAGCCAATCACAAGAGCTCCTGGAGACTAGTCTGGGTTAGAGCACTTACACACTGTCTGCCGCCCGATCAGAGAGCCGACGCAGGGAGAGGAGAGTGGAAAAGACAGAAAGAGACAGAGGGGAGAAAAACAAAGAGATGAAGAGAGAGTGTGGTGTTGAAAAAAGTGAGACTTCAAGATTTGGGTTTTGCTTTTTCATCTTTGTGACCTTGAGGGCTCTTGTTAGGGATTGTATGTTGGAGCAAATATGCATCCAGTGCCCTTTCTTTGTCTGTCCGTTTGTCCATCTTTCTCTCTGCTTGACTATCTTTCAGCAATCTTGACATGGTCTCTTTAAGCCAATACACATGACCTTCAAAAGCATGTCACATGGCATCAAAAGAAACTTTTAAACATTGTAAGAGCACATGACATTTTGGAAATAGTTTCTTGAGTGGACAAATTCATCTGACACAAAACTGCTAGGAGATCTTGCTTGCACACCATATTGGAAAAAACACACATTCATCCAAGAAAACAATCTACACAAAGACAAAATAATTGTTTTTTGTCTGGCCAACACTAGGTCATCTACACTACCAGTCAAAAGTATGGACACGCATGCTACTCCGTCATGTCTATGGAAAGAGAGTGTCTTCAGCTGTGTTATCATTAGCAAACATAATGGGCTATTGAAAGGCAATACATTTATATAAATATTCTTTATGATACTTTATACAATGGTAATATTTAATATAGTTTGTCTACACTGTATTTCAGACTATAATTTGCTTCAATTTCAAAAACATAGTCATTTCTGTATGTGTCCAGACTTTTGACCGCTAGTGTCTAATAGAGTAACTGTGAGGTTCGGTAGGCTATCTCCGAGGTTTTTGGGCACAAAGGTATAAGATAAGTTAGACTGTATAGAAAATTACAGGAAGCCAAGTCTTTATTGCTTTTTGTGTGCAAAACAAGCAACAACAAACAGCAATTGGTAACACAAAGAGTTTGAAATCTACTAATATAATGCAATTCCTTTAATCTGAATGACAGTCTATCTAATGAAATGTTGCACTGAGATCTAACAGGGCAAGTAGTAAGGAAAATCCTTACTATTTATGAAGCTAAGAGATCATTGCTGACTCTTGCTCGAGATAAGGGATTACTCAACAGAGCTATGCCTCTTTGTCAGCCCAGCTACAGTGGTAAGGATAATTGTGTCTATTGGACCCAAAAAAGCAGTCAGACCCATCAGGAGCATTAAGAGCGTTTTTAATAAAGAAAAAATGATAAAGATTACAGAATGGAGAAAGACTAGACTATGTGTGGCAGGTGAACAGCAAAGCAGAATGAACAACCAGCAGTTGAGTGAGATTTATAAGATGGCGAAGTGATTACGAGATGGCAGGGTCCAGGTGAGTGGACTGACTGCACGGCCAACATGGCAGTACCCAGAGTCTGACTCATTATCAACAAGATGACTGTAAGATGACTTGGCAGAGAGTAAAATTAAGATGGCTGCCTTAACACATGGCATAGAAGTAAAAAATTATGATGAATTCAATCTCTAAACTAATTAAACAGCAACAAGTATATTTTCAAATATATATATTTGTCTTATTTCTTTAATCTTTCATTCAAATACAATCAGTTCAAATTATGGACAATAAATGTATTCTCAATCATATATCTGAATCTTAAAGAATGATTCTCTACAGGATCAAAACAAGTAAATACATTGTTGAATCATCAGATTAAACGTTGAATAAATGTTGAGTTTTGAAGCACTTCAAGTATTTTTATTTCATGGGAAGTTAAAAGTTCACATAGTAAATTGGGCCTCAGTCTAGTAAATCAAGGCAGTCTATTTTAAATTGTTTAAAATCCTACTTCTGTGAGAAGAATTGAAATTAAAAAGAAAGTATCTTGTCTTTGTTCTTATTATCAGCATAACCTTTGAATTAGATTTGCTTGATGAAAAATATAATAGAATCATAGAAATTATGTAATTCTGGGAAAAAAATGCATTGCACTTGATAAATACAATACATTGGACTAATCAAATTGTATTTGACAGTTGTTTTTGTGTCTCAGCTATATGTAAATACACCTGTGTATCACAGAGGAATGTGTATTGAATGAAACACAACCAGCATAAATACAAATTAAGATATCTGTATATAATTTTGTGCACATCCTAAAAATGCAATCATACATTTTTACATTTGATTCCATATTAGTCCGCTCAGTGGTTTGTTGTTTGTAAATGCATGGTTTATTTTTCGTCAGACTTTTTATAGACAAACTGTCACATGTTAACTGAAAAAAACAGACATGCTGGACTCATATTTCATTTTATAGTTCATATTTCAAGCTAAACACAGTAAACATAAACATTGGTCGTAATGGAGAAAACCCTGGGGTAAAAAACTAAACAAATAGACCATAAGACCTTAGACCACTTTGACAATTATACTGTCTCTGGTCAGTCTTCTAACTGTGTGGAGGAGTGGAAGTACCTTTTCACAAACATTTGCGTTTACCAGGCAGGCAAGAGTTACCATTGTAATTATGGACGTGTCATCTAGTGTTTTTGACCTACAGTATATGTTGGGGTCACATTCTTTTTAAAATAAGTGCGTCATCTCTTCACATCACTCAAAATCTGTGTCGCTGCAGATTCATGGTTTACAGTTTCTTTTCTGTTGAAATTTCACAGTCAACAAGTAGAACTGATGCTGTGTGTTTTTTCTACCAGTGCACCATCCCACTATGTCAAAATAACACACTGCCACACTAAAGTCTTGCTCTACTGTTTGTTGTTTGCACATAGTTTTTCTCCATTGCATTTTTTTCTGGGATACAAAAGAGGGAACATTTTGTTGGACAGTGGTCTTACAATCAACCAACCACAACATTAAATCAATTTGGTTGATTTAAGTAAGTGTATTTTCTTATGTTTTCCCAAACTGAAGATTCTGGACATTATATATTTACCATATTGACCCCTGTGCTGCAGCTGATTGGAGAAAAATAGTGACTCAAGCTGAACCTCTAGTTCTGGATCTCTGATTAAGCTTTACTTTAGCTTATGCATACCTCCTGGAGATCTCTCAAAATGTGATTGGTGAGCTTTGGCTCTTTGTGTCTTCTGCGTTTCAGAGACCGCAGGAGGTTGTTGAGTGTGAAGGCAACATTTAGCAGGTTAGCAAGTCACACTTATTTATTCTTTTTCTCTTAAAAACACTAATTAAACGCGTACATTTCTGCTTGCATTTATTTTTTTTCACAGCGAAACAAAATAAACGCATCAACTGTATGGCAGCTCTGGTTCACTGGGTTTAAATCCACACCACAAATACTGGATCACTGGAGCACCGCATTAAGGCAATGCAATTACATTGCACATTCATGTCCTAAAATAGTGCTTCTTTTCTATTTTAGAGTGCATCTAGATTATTAATGCAGTCGAATTCAGCAATGGGAGAATCCTCCTACATGTTTTTTAGCTTTGTAATTTACTATGTCTCTGTTATGTTACTGCGTCACTATTAAACTAAAACAGCAGGTTTCACACGTCACACCTTTGCTGCTATTATGGGGGGAGAAATCTCATTATGTTTGCTTGACTGCTTTTCCCTCACCTTGGTGAATAATGTCACCATAGCCATCAGTAGAGAACAGAGCATGTGTTGCCAGATTGAAACATCAGGTTGTGTGTTGATAACGTCAAAAAGAGGTTTCCACCAGAGAATGTCAGACAAAGAAACTCTCTGCCACATTCATTTTAGGTGCTTTAATTTTAATTTGGTGCTGCGGTGGTTACACTGTAGGGTGCCAGAGCCTATATAAACCTGTTATTCAGTTACTCAACTGAATCTACAACTACACCTACACAAGTGCTGTTCTGCCAACTGGTATGAGTTTGCTCATTTCAACCACATTGCCAATTTAGACTGATTTCCCACATTAAGCGTAGAATATGACTCAAATCCAACCTCAGTGGAAATCTTTTCTTGAATTTAAATGCATGAGACAAGGTGAAATTGAGCCTCATCTGTTTAATTGATCCAACCTATTGCTCTAACCAGTAGTAGAAGTTTGTTCTACACAGCATCCATCAATGCCGTGAAGTGACACTGGCTTTTTAGAGAGCTTCAGTGGAAAAAATGTAACAGTCACAGGTTGAGACAAACAGTTTTCGAGTGCAAGCAGAGTGCTAGTCAAGGGCAAACTGTCAATATCCAGAGCCGCCCCTTAAAATGTCAGTTGTCTTGGAAACAGGTGCAGAAATTGAGGAGTCGGATGGTGACTGAGCAACCAAGGAGCCACGGTTTAGCAACGCCTAAGAACAACACAGTGAATGTCACCCTGTGGAGCCACGCGGCTCCACTGAAGCAATGAAAGCTGTAATTCAAGCAAACTGGGGGGTCGAAGACCATGAAAAACAGACCACCTGATGGTACAATCCTCGTATTCAGTGTAATTTGTGATAAATAAGTGTCAAAACATGTAGAACTGACAGACATTTCACACTCATTGTTTCTGCAGTGAAGTAATCCTGCAGGATAAATTAGGATAAGGATTAGTTATGATGATGAAAAAAAATATTTGTTCCCTTCCATTGTGCTTTTAATACAAAGCACCCTACAGGCCTACAGGTGTTTATATTTTAGAGATGATCTATTATCTAATTAGTTTATAAGCCCACTCGTCACACCCCTACTTTATTTTCATGGAAGAAACACATAATTAACTAGAAAATAATGCAGACATGACCTCTCCCAGAAAACAGGCGTGTCTTGATGTGAACTTTGTGCCACTCAACACAAACACTATTCACTACTGCCCCCTGCTGTGAGCATAAATGCATAATTACCAGATACTGTGGATATTAGATTGGACAGAAAAACTGAATATTTTTAAAGAGTAGAAATAATACTAGATATAGTATTTGCATGTATAGATAATAGATTAGGAGATTAGTACGAGCGAAAACATAGAGGGCTGGAGATTCCAACAATGAGCTTTTAGTTTAATTTACATCAGCGAATGTTATCATATTAACTCCCTGCACCAATAACTCTGTTGTTGGCCATTATAAACACATGTGGTTAAAATTAGCATGTTACTATTTAGCTGTACTGCTGTACCTTAGTCATACAGAGGCACTAGTGCAGGACTAATGTTGTTGGCATTTTAAATTTTATCAAGTCAAGTTTTACGTTCGAGTCAAGTTTGACATGGAGCTGCAAAAATTGTCCCTTGCTGATAATGAAGTTTAAAGTCAAAGTACAACATAACTGAATTTGCATAGTGTCTGCTGAAAATTATTTTTACATCCCTGGATTTCACTTTGCTGTTGTTAAACATGCCTGAGGGAATAGTTGGGATGGAAGAAAACATCCCTATAGCACACTTTTCACATTGTTTATGCAACGTCGATGTGTATCCAGGATGACGGACATCCTCTGGTCTCTGTGGTTCCAGCAAGTAGGATGCATTGTCAGTTTCATAACTTATGACCAGACAGTGACAGATTTACATGTCAGCACCTCTACAAACAGATCTGCCATAATACACGCCATTGCATACATTTTTTTTCTCCAAAAGCCTCTTGTGTTCTACTCTCAAACCACTCACACTCATAAAGGCACAAAAAAGAGCTGCTGAGACAAGTCAAATGTATTTCGTTTTCATTATGATCCCATTCTGTGAGGTGCTTTTTCTCATCTTACATCCTCTCCTCTATAACACAGAATGATCTAGCTCCTATTTCCAGCCATAGCTGATTAATTGCGGGCAGGGAGATGCAGATAGAGCTGGACAGATCAGATCCTTGAACCTTTGCGGCATACCGTAACCACTGGTGCTGCTGAAGTATGGAGGCAAGATCGCCGGTGGGCATGACTTGGATGGGGACCTTTCAAATCCAATTGCATCATATGGGTCCACGTTCCGTCCGGGCCACACTATCAGAGCAGATAACGTGCTCCAGTAAAGGTTAAGACTCACCATGACATTTCTGTTGAGACCCAGCAATCTCTGATTCCCGTGGACTAATCTTGAATTCATATACTGTAAGTGTGTGTTTGTGTGTTTCTGTGCTGCACGAGTTTGCATGAGCCCCGTACTTTGCTTATAATAAAAGGTTATGGAATAAAGAGAAACAGTAGGCAACTCAAAACACGAGGAACAAACAGTTGATTGAGATCGTGAAATAGAAGTCATGAATCCCATTAAATCCCGTTTTAGGTTCGCTGAGATCATCAAAACACCAGAGCACGTTCCGGAGGCAGGAAATGTTGCATCTTCTTATTACTAAACTCTAATCATCTACAAAACTACTTTTTCCTTGCAGAGATGTTTATTCATTGCTCTTTACAGTTTTCCCCAAAAGTGTAGGTATGGTACAATAACAAAAATGCACAGTGTTGAATTTTCCAAACTTAAATTAGAAACATGATAAGGAAACAATAATAATGAGTACATTATTAACACTTAATAGATTATGATAAATAGAAAGGTGCGTGTGCTCTATTTACACAGTCATCTGATCTACGTTCATATTTAATTTCAGTAAAAATATCAAAACATCAGTTTTCTCACCGCCTGACGTGTTATTTTATTTTCAGTTGCATATTATAAGTCAAAAGTCTTTTAAGTTTCCAATAAGCTAAAACTAACTATCCCGATTGTTCCAACCACCCCAGCGTTTACAGCTTCTGATTGGCTGAACACACCTGAACCAGGTAATCAGTAGAGGGTAGGGCAGGGGTAGCTGCAAAACAATCAGGATAGTAGCTCTCAAGGAGCGGAGTTGGCTACCACAAGTCATCAAACCTGTGAATGTCAGTGACGTCATTTTAAAACCACGTGAATCAGCATCCTGCCTCAATACTCTGCATATATTTTTTCTCATTATTTTGGAACCTCGCTACAGGGATTTGTTCCCATTAAGCCACATGAACATTACTGTAGAAGAAACTTATGCTGGATGATCAGGCCTAACACTGTTATTTACTTTTACATTACAGGGTCACTTGACTTTACAGTCACCAGGAGGCATGTTTGAAAAAAAATGTTTTGGTTCTGTAATTAAATTAAGTCAAATTTAAAAGAAGAGAAACACTAAAAGACTTGAAAATAGTTATTTTAAATCAAGCCAAGCAACCAAATTGTGTAAAACACACAGACTAGAAGTTCATCAAAGTTTGCAGTTATTTGTTAGATGGTAAATAAAGTAAACATCAACAAACACAAGACAAACACTTTGATATAATCAAGAGATTGTTAGTGGTAATGAGCCTTCTAGGCTATAAGACCAGGTGGAGTGTATTCCAACATCATCACTACACTAAATAATTGTTGGTATAGTGCATTAAACTGATCCTGGTATCCAATCAGCAGCTTCTTTGCTGAGGTGACCAGTGTGACTCTGCTTTGTACCACAGTCCTCTTCACTTTCCTAACAAAAGCATTTTCCTTCTGGGATTCACTTCATTACCCAGAATAATATGGAGCAAAATGTTTATTCAAATGAGCCAAGATCAAATCCTATAAAATGAATGAGAGGAATGCTGAAATGGATTATATGCTTGCAGAAAAATCATCATATTTCAATTAATTATAAACTGAAAGTGTAACACGGCTGAAAAAATGCTTATTCTCTCTCCGTTGCCTTAGTTATTTTCTTATTAGCGTGTTTTTTTCGCCTATAATCCGACAGTGCCCAGTGTCATCAATATGTGTCCATGAAAACTGAGAATAATTACATTTTATCAGGATCCACATGACAACGCCGAGCGCTGTGAGCAACTGCTTGGCCGTTGTTTTGGGGAGGCATTGCACATTGTGAGCTTTTGACTGTGCGTTACCAGAGGAAAGACTTTCTATTAGCGATTGATTGGGCAGTGTAATTTTCCACCTGAATGGCTCCCAGGCACACACACATATATTGTGTGATTTTGGCCAGAGCCACCTTTGTATAGTAAGTGTGTGAATGTGAGATTCTTTTTGCTCTTAAATGGTATTCTCTGAGGTTTGATGGGGTCTTGCACGGCGGGAGGGGCATTTCAGCACAGTGTGCCCAGGATAAGTCACATGTGACAGGCTGTCAGGTCCCCTCTCATCAGGAAGCATACAGCAGAGAAAGCAAATCCACAACAGCAACACTTCACACGCACACACAGAAAATCTTCCCCATGATCATTTTCTGCTGCGCATAAATCTTAACTCTACTTTATGTGTGGATGCAATGATCATGCTCAGCACATCTGCACCCAGTCATGTGACACACTGCTGCACAAAGTGATTCTGCCAGCTGACAAAAAGCCTCTGAGTAGAGAGATATCAGAGCTCCATCTCCCTCAAAATAGAACGCTGCAGCCTCTCCCTCACTCCATCTTTTTGCCTTGCTCTGATTTCATTTACTCTCATGAAAATGTGATAACAGGTGATTCAAGCACCGCTTTGCTTCTGTTTTTACAGCCTGTGTCAGTTGCTGTTAGTCTGATGTAGTGGTGTTTAATTCTAGTTCATACAATGAGCTGTTTACCATTTATCAAATGCTTATGATAAAAGCTGAAGGTTTGTGTTTTCATTCACGGAAAAAAGAGAAAACCAATAGGAAGCTGGCTGATTGGTCGTTCTTTCCTATTGGTGGAAACACTATAGTGTCAGGCACTAAAACCAACCTACAAGCCTACTCTACAAGTACCAAAAACCACATTATTGTCATTAAAACTGTACATCATACAATAACATGGAACGTTTTTGTAAACAGCAGGTCGAATTTCATGAGAGTAACATAATTTTGCCCTGAGAGCAAATATTATGTTGACCAGAGTAGCTGTTAACACCTGTTAGTTTTTCCACACCCAAGGTTCCACGGTAGGAATAAGTTATCCACACACAAACCTGCAAAAGTGAACTTGTTTAGAGTTAGATGAGTCACAACAAACATTTAAGAGTGAACCACATACTAATTTCCAGTCACTTTCGCATAGAGAGAAGTAGAGAGATAGAGAGATAGATAGAAATAACTTTTAACATTTCAGATGAGAACATGCAGAAATTATTATTATCTTATATATATAATTATTACAATTTAATGCTTATCATGACACATAAAACAAAAAAACAACTGTACTCACCTAAAAAAAAAAATAACCTAGATTTTTAGATGTGAGTCAGAATATATAAAGTCAGCTTCAAGAGTTTGACCAAAAAAAAGACCAAAGGAGAATTGAACTAAACACAGAAGCAGGTATTTGTCATTTCACCACCAAAGCTTATTAAATGATGACTGTAGACTTTACTGTCCTGAGAATTACTTATTCATTGGAAATATCTCATTTAACAGTGATGGAGGTGGTAATGGTGGAAACATGATGGAACGACAGTAACTATAAATGTAGAAACACGTAAAGAAGATCAAGACTCAGTCATAGTTTCTGCTCTTTACCATGCCCTCGTTTACGAAAGCACAAGCCTGAGATAACTTCAGAGTGGGTGGTGTAGTCATACTGAAGCGCATTATATTAAAAGGTGTTTCTAGTGTCTTGGCCCTCGCATTCAAACGTGGCTTTTGGTGACTTATACACATAAGTTATGTAAACAAGCATGCAGCAGATCTATAAGAAACCTGATCAGAGAGTTGACTCCTTTGAAGGACACAGACACAGAGCGTGACAAAACAGTTATTAAACCGAGAGAGAGCGAGACGATCTCTAGACCGAGCAGCAGGGGAAGGAGAGACGTGACCATGGAGGGGTGACAGAGCGAGACGCCAAAATGAAGAAATGAAGAGATGAGAAGATAGAGAAATAGGAGGCCTGCCAGACCTGACAGAGGCAGGAGGAAAAAGAGAGGATCACTCGAACCTAGACCAACAAATTAGAGGGGTCTCTGTTTGTGTGTAGTCAGTTTTTAAGTTTGTGATATCACTAAAAAAGATTGTTCATGTGTGGCATTCACTGCTTTCATTTCAATGTTTGTGTTGCAAATTTTCAGCCACAGGTTCAAAAATGTATTTCAATAATAAATAGCTATTTATATGTATTTAGATTGTTTAACAATCGCTGTATTATAAAAGAATAACAATGTTAACAGCATCGTTCCTCTCTTCTTGGACAGACGGAGCATATTTAGGCAGTCGGTGAAAATGTGAAACAATAAACAGACTAACGGGCAGCGTTGAGGGTCAATCAGTGTAAGAGCCCTGTTGTGTTTTTTCCTGCTATTATCAAGTAACTGCAGATAAATATAGTGTTTCAGGATTGACATTGATTTGTTGCCTTGGTCTTCTAAAACCATTTGGGTAATGTGTCTTGTTCAGGAAAAGGCAAAGTGATTTTTAAAAAAAGCATCTACATGCATCTCCTCTTCATTTCCTCCCAAACAAGCCACTAAAGCGAGAAGTAGGAAATATCGGTTCTGTTCGGAGACAAGACAGCTTTGGACACACCACTCAGATGTTTAATTAAAAATAATATAATAGCACTTCAGCGGTAACAATACTGACTCATATGTGATACCTGACAGCCAGAGCTCTGACCTTGATGTCTCCTGCCTTTGTTCCAGCTGTTAGCTGTCCCACATCGCCACCTGCTGGTCGTAGGTCTAGTACTGACATATTCCATAAATGCTGGCGAGGGTTCTCAGTTATCCAGGTTAAGTTATCTCCAGTTGCCATGGTTGAACTTCCAGACACAGTATTAATATTATGGGACCGTGAAAATGTACAATCTTAACATAATGTTATTTACAATTACAGAACATGAACAGAAACGAGGCAATGTAAGTTAATAGATATTTAGTGAAAGTCGCTACATGGAAAATACAATGCCATTTATCAAAAAACTTTAATTAAAAATAATCTTGTTACAATTAGCATAAAACAACTATTACAATAGTAAAAAAATACTCTTCCTGATTTCTCCATAAAAGAAGTTTTTTTGACTGAATTTAAAAAGCCCTCATTTAAAAACTCTCAGACTCTGTGTGTTTACATATTTTCACATTGAACGATATGCACCATGCAGATAACTATCTATAGGTCACAAAAGCCCGAGCTCAGCACCGGTTTGCGTGACCTTTCTCAGAAAGTCTATTACACCTGAAATGGTGTGGAACAGTTCTCCCCGCTCCATCCAGGGTAACACATGCACTGAAACTCAGACTTCATGCGTATCACCTCGTGCTCCCCGATCTGTCCCAGAACTCTGTAATTCTTCCACCCGTTTGGCTTCTTCTCAGACACCACCTTCCACACAGATGGGTCGAGGTGGAGGTAGGCCCTCGAGTTCAGATTCTTCCTCTGACACCTTCCATGAGAGGAACACATGATTCGGCTGCAAAGAGTGACGGCTGAAGTCACGTTCACCAGGTACGGACCCAGGGTGTTGTCAATGAAGGATCTGACTTTATTACAAGAGGCCTGAACGTAAAAAAAGAAACAAGAGACACGTTAAACAAGAGGTTTTTACTAGCTACCTAAACTTTATGTAACACCAGAATAAGAAAAGGTCCTTGTAGAACAGATAAAAGAAGAAGTGAAAATGGCGACACACAGTACGGGCTCAAGTGTAACGTTGGTGATGAAATGTTACTTGATTACAACATGAGTAAAGTAAAAAAAGTCACAGCACACAGTCCACCAAATCATTCCCTTAACAAAATAAACTCTCTCTCCAGTAATTCTTTGAACATAAATCTTGTCAGTGTGTATTTTCCCTGAGTATTGTCGCAGGCTTTGTACTTGTTGTCCTAAACCTGTTACAAACACATTAGTCACAAATGTTCCTGCATTACAACAAAAAAACAAACAATGCTGTATTCGTGATCCATGTGTTCCGCACTCAGAGTTGGGCTTTTTTAATGGGTTTTGTTTGCAATAAAAGAGACGAATTAAAACAATAAACTTAAAAAAATTGGTACAATATTGTTCACTGTGGGGATGAAGTTGTTGTGAATGTGTTTTTTATTTATGCTCCAGATGTGAAGCTCAGTCTGTTGATGCACGTGATGTAGTTCAGCGCGAGCGTCAATCCAAATACATCAAAATTAAAACCTGGTGCACAATTCATTTCTCCTTTGGCTTTTTCATTGCTTATGTTTTGTTTTTGGTTTCTTTGTAGTTGAATTAGTAACATATTAATGTTTATATAAATAACTACAACACATGTATGTACAACAATATCACCATCAAACCCATTTTTATAAACACGTCATATTTTCCATTTTGTCACGCACATCTTTATTATATTATCTTACTCATTTGTGACTGGACTCACAGTTCCTCCACACACCAAGCCTTTAGCAGAGGTTCGTGTTGTTCTCTGACATACAGTAGGACAATTAGGTCTTTATTAGGCTGAGTATTTATTCTCTTGACTGTTGACTGTTTAGTATAAAAAAATCCAGCTCAAACAAAGTGACACAAGCACAGATACTGTACCAGAGATTTGGAGTAGGTGTTGTCACCCCAGAGCACCACACCTGCTGATCCCAGCGCAGCACTCTCTCCAATGGTGTAGACCAGGTGCTCCTACAGGAAGGGACAGAATCAGGGGTAAGCAGCAGACACACATGAATAGGAATCACCCAGCAGCGCAAACAATTGCTACTTGCCTCAGAGAGGAAATCTAACGAGTAGGTGTAGACGATGCGACTGTAGGTGAACACAGGCAGTGTTACTGGAGTCGCCTGAGCCCCCACTCTCATGGCCTCAAGGATGCGGTGGTTGGTGTAGCGGAGCACTTCTTTGCCGAGGCCTCGCAGGTTGAGGCTGAGGTAGATGTCAGGATACAGAGCTGAAGAGGCTTCCCACAGCCACTGCAGCTTGTTGTTCCTCTTGATCTCGATAGCTGGGCACTCACCCGTGTAGTTTGTGATTTTCTCACTATAGTAGTTGTAGCAGTTGGGAAAACCGTAGTAACCCCACAAACCATTTGGTCTTTCCCGCTCACCCAGTTTCAACGTTTCTTCCATGAATTTTCTTCCTGCTGCCTCGAACATATTTCGGGCTTCGGCCTCCACCTGTGCAGGTGTCCACTCCGGATGCATACGCCTCACTAGTGCTCTTGATGCCTTCCAGTAAATCTGCTTACTATCCCAGTTTCGTTCCCATAGAGGTCTCCAGCTCTCCCAGTCAATCACAGCCAGACCCTGAAAGTTCTTCTCAGGAATAAATGCAAAGATGTTTTCAGAGGCAGCTTTGAGGTGCTCGGCCAGACTCGCGTTCTGTGGGACTCCACCATTAATAGCCACTTCCTGGTTGGAGTATCTGGGATACAGGCCAAGCTTTTCAGCATAAAATATAGTTATGTTTCCTCCAATAAATGTTTGGTTTTGGTTCTGGACAATGTTGAACAACCCCAAGTCGAGGTCCACGCCATACTGAGAGAGGCAGCTGGCAGTGGGCGCATTCCACACAGTGAGGAAAGGCACCTGAGCAAAGTTAGATTCTACCGGTACAGCCGAGGCAAAGGTAATCAGATTAAGGAGCAGTAGCCCCTCATAGTGAAAGGAACTCATCCCTGCAAAGAAGAGAAGCACAGCACTGCTAGTTCCACTTAAGTGTGTTGCGAAACTTAAACAAAAGTGTTGTTGTGGGTGGATTTTGAAATATTATCCTTTAAGAGCACATTTTAATTTTGAAGTTGTTCTGTGACAGGAGACTCAATGTTTTTTTTTTACCTATTATTGATGCAGATGTTTTTGTGATGTAACTATTAGAGCAAAGTACTAGTATATGATACAAAACACAGTAGAACAGTAAATAAGTAAGTGAGTAAAGCGTATTTTAGATATTTAGAAAGTTATAACACTTACCTATATCAACTTAGGATAAAGGCTTTAGTTTGTACTTTATGCTCTGGGTGTGCAAATAGTCTCATGATCTTACTACACAGGCAAGAAAAAGGGAAGGAAAAACCAGAAGTATGCGCTGGAAATTCAGCAACCAATGAAAAGTGTGCATAGACTTTCTATCAACCAATCATATATGTGCTCAAGATTTCGAACAGCAAATCAGGAGAACCATGCAAATCATTTATCGGGGAGACAGATTTAAAGGCACAGGCCAGTTAAAAGCTTTCCATCAATAATTAAATCCTCAACATTGTTTTCATTTAAAGCCAAACACACGATATAATTAATCTTCGATTGTTTCTTCCATTTGGCTTCTACAAATGACTTTTAAAAAGGTATAATGAACTCTTTCACCTCCAAATTTAATTATATGCCCAGCTCAACTCTTAAAACTAGTAAAAAATAACTCTTGGCTTAACAGCACCCTACAATTACATGGGGAGGGGGTACGAGCTGCAGCATGAAAAACAGGTCACTCCCTCAGGACTAGCTTGATTTGTTTCCCCTCAATGGGTCAGGGTAACTTGGTTTTGCTCTGAAGCTTTTATTTATTAGAAATATCTAAACCAAACACGCATAAATAGAAAAACGATTTAATTCGAAAACTGTACCATTTAATGCTGAAAAACACTTCATTGGTATTTTCTTCAAGGTTTTTGTGTTTTGTAACTAAGAACTATAGAGAAATAACAAAAACAATTCAAGAAAAAGTTTTTTATTTTAAAAATGTTTTCTCAAACTTGAGAAAACAGTATAAAGACAGAGGTGATAATGTCACCCTGAAATGTAGCATCAGACATCTCGTTTGTTTGTGCAGTTTTTGTGCTTTCTGCTGAAATATGACACTTATTTTTACAATAAATTGAGTAATGTAGTGTTTTAAGAAAACTAGTAGTCATTCTTGGACATAAAATAAGAAAATGTCATAAAACACATAAACATACATTCAAATAAATAGTACTGTATTTGCCTCCATAGAAACAGATGTCAGAGAGAGGTCAGGTTTAACAAAGGTCATGCACTTCATGTACTTTGTGCTATTACCAGACCTAAGTGCATTAATTCCACTTTCACCACACAGCGACTGACATACTGCATGTCAACTCATTCACATTTCCCCCGGAAACAACTTCTCACTGATAAACATGGAACCTGACACCTTGGGAAACAGTGACTGAGAGGAAGCTGACAGCAAAACATAAACAAGATCATTTCCAGCGAGCTCGTCATTGCTTGAAAAAAAGCCATCAACATATAACTTTACAATTTCCACAGTGTTTCTTACAAAATTTTACTCTGTATCCTGTGTGTTTTACAGCTATTAAATGTAACATTACAAAGATAATAAAATGCATCTATGTCTACAGTACTGGTGCATTAACAGAGACGCAGAGAGATGATCAGTAAGAACACACATTGAAAAGTTGATACTACATGTTGAGTTGCCTTCCCTTTTTGCACTTTTTGGTGTAGAGGATCTATCTGATTGCAGCCATCTCCCTGATAGCCGCTGTAGCACTGACACTGAAAGTCCTTTTGAAAAGATGTCTCGTCTGCTTCACCAAGCTGCTTGGAGACTGTCAGCTTGTCATCCTGCCTGACGATACTGTGGGTGTCGGGGTTCAGATGCAAGTAAACATCGCTGTCTGGATTTCTGCGCAGACAGCGGCCGTGACTACCACACAAGGTCTGGCTGCATAGCTCTGCTGCCGTGGAGACGTTGAGGAGATAGTGACTCAGCGGACCCTGTAGATATGTATCAAGTTTGGCGCAGCTATCCTGGAGAAGAAACAAAATACACTCGCGTAGGTCAAGAGTCACAGTGGCTACGTGTCAGACTAATTACTCAAACTAGCTTAACATTAAACTTATAAATAAAGTCGCACATGGGGCCGCACATGTAAGTGCTATAAAAGTGTCAAATAGATGTTGTTTTCTTTGTTTCATATGCAATAAAAACACCAAACTGCAAAACTGGCTCTTTGCAGCTGGTAAACAAACATAGCTTAATGAAAAGTTTAACTGATCAGAGCGAGACATTACTTATCAGCTTAAATGTGACTAAAAAAATGGCTTTGAACAAATATCTCCTGTGTATCTGAAGAATGCTCATGTGATTCAAGTCACTATCTGTTTGCTGGAGCCCTGAGCAATATCGTGTAAACTCACTGGAGACATGACACATGACAACAGCAGGTCAAAACTTCAAAGTAGGATTTCTGAGTTGTGTTTCAGAATTAGTGTGTGGTTGCTTACTTTGCTGCTTGCATAGGCTGCGTCTCCCCATAGGATAATTCCAGCTGCTCCTAAAGCCACGCTCTCCCCGATGGTGGAGACCAGGTCAGTCTGTAAACAGCGAAACTGCACTTTTCAGACAAGTCACAGACAAACTAAGTGGAAATATACTGTGTCAGTATGACAGGGTCAAAATGTTAGTGTGTTATAAGCTAGTGCCTGGGAAATACAGCATCAACTCTTATCTGTTCAGCTTCCCACAAGGAAACAGTCTATAGGGTGTTAGCAAGATTTTCAACTTGACCAACACCCATCCTGCCCCCTCCATCAGCAGAGAGGTAGTGGGGTGTCTGTCAGCTACCACAACAGGAAAGGACTGCAGTTGCTGATAAGGAAAAGCAGAGAGCTATGGGTCTGTGTAGGCTGCACTGATCAGAGGGAAAGAGGTGGATGGTAGTGCCAAAGGTTAGAACCACACCGTGACTGAGAATTAATGTCGAAATCCAACGAACAAAAAGCATCCACATGCTGAGTTTCCAGATTGTTTAGTATCGCACTCGACTGACGGCATGCAGGAACACGTTAGTCATGTTACAGTTCACCACAATTGCGAAAGATCAGAAAAGGAAGAGGAATCAAACCGGCAGAGTTTCTCGTTGGATCATCACCTCTGTCAGCTGTTCCATGGACTTGGCGTAGGTGGGCTGGGTGTACACAAAGACAGGACGTGCCAATCCATTGCCTGATGATGCCAGACGCATCCCTTCCTTCACCCGGTTCCGGACAAACTGCCGTCCGGATGGTGAAGAGCGTAGCACAGTGCTCATGTAAATGGATGGGAAGAGGGCTGTGCTCTCAGTCCACAACCACTTCAGCTGCTCGTTGCGAGCCATCTCCACATCCGGACAGCGACCTGTGTAATTCTCCAGAGTACGCCTATAGTCGTGGTTGTAGCAGTCAGGGAACAGGTAGAAGCCCCACAGCTGGTTGGGCCTCAGGTTCTTGGCGTACCTTAGTGTCTCCAACATGAATATTCTGGCAGACATCTCAAATTCCTGCTGAGCCACTTTTGCTATCTGCTCTGGAAGGTACGTTAAGTTTTTCTGGTGGACCAAGTTACGAGAATATCTACGGTAAACATCTTTGGTTTCCCAGTTCCTTATCCAGAGTGGCCGCCACTCTTCCCAGTCAATAACTGCTAAACCCTTGGCATCTTTCTCACGTATGTACTTATTCACACCTTCAGGCATCTTCTCCAGATGATGGCTGAGACTGGCCAACTGGGGCAGGCCTCCGTTGACTGGTGTTTCATCTGTGTTAAAGTGGGGGTACAATCCCAAGCGCTCCTTATAGAAGATGGTGAGGTTCTGTCTAACAAAGCCCTCATTGGGTGTGGCCACGATCTGGAACTGGTCCAGCTGAAAGCGAATGCCATGCCGCGGGAGACAGTCTTCAGTGGGGGCATTCCAAGCGAGGAGCAGGGGTTTATGGGAATACAGCGGCCATCTTGTGGGTTTCACTCCCCAAACACCAAGGTGGTCCCACAGCAGAACAATCAGCAGCAGTGCTTTCCAGTCACACAGAGTCCAGTACATGTCTTCAGAAGTTGACAGAAATGACTGTCACTCTCTGCTCTACAAGTCACGGGGGAGATTGACAGACTTTTTTTTTAGTTCACCATTACAATCAGTTTGTTAATTCACCAGCAGCAGTGGATGAACCACTCAGATCTCTCACTTACATGAACCTATCAGTGTATGTATGTTATATTTGTAACAGAGCGTAGAAATACAAATTAAATAAAATGCATTCATAACCTCACAGATATAGATAATATACTGAACAACGTTTAATCTACTTATAGTGTATTATCTAAACTGCAATATAATAGCTGATGTAATAGCTGTTGCACTGCATGGTAACTTAACCAACGATAAGGCATTATAATTGACTCGGAAATTTCATTTTATTCAACCATCTGAACCTGCAACAAACTTTTATATCAGGACTACTTTTACTAGTTTCCCCTCAATGGGTCAGGGTGACTTGTTTTTGCCCTGAAGCTTTTATTTATTAGAAATATCTAAACCAAAACCAAACGACAACTAGATAAAAAAGTGCAAAGCTTTACCCTAAAATATAGGAAAGTAAATAACATAAAACAGAAATCCCTGAAGAAAAGTACAGTTCTTTTAGACGTCGCTTATAAAAATAATCACAAAAGATCTAGTTTTCTGTCTTCATTTACAGAATATGTGTATATTTGCAGACTTGTGGCCTAAAGTCTGGCACTTGTGTTCTTAAATGAGAAAAACTGCAAGTAAAAACCAAAGTTAGTAGACATGAGTTTCACTGCAGCTGGACGGACTTACCTTCCCTGGCTGAGGAAGCATTCCCGAAAACCAGAAGCCCGCTGCTCCAGGTTCTACACTTAATATTTTATCTGCTTACTTGCAGAGCACAGAGACTGGTGACGGGGATGTTTCGACGTCGGCATGCGTTGCTGATACGTATCCTCTTCTACCCTGCGCCGTCGGACTTCCTGTGGTTAGTGGAGCGAGAAGACGTGAAGTTACCCCCTGCGATGTCACATCGACTCGCCTACGAGTGCCAAGCCTCTCTCGGGATGTTCCATTCGGCTCGGGAAAAGGGGGGGGTGGCGAGTAAAACCGGACTTCCTAACACCACCGTCAGCATATTTAATGCGCCCCAGGGACTTGTTTCTTCGCCTTAAATCTGCTCATAACTGAAGGCAATAGTTAGGTGGGACACGGGTTTGATTTGCACGCGTGTTTCTGTATTGGCTTCGTGTCGGCGCAGCGCCGAATGAACCGGACCGAGACGCTCACCACCACCTCCGCGAGACAGATAGAGTTGAACCAGCAGAGATTCCTAGAAGGTCACAGCTTCTACACTACTTACCTAAAAATAATAGCACACAACCCGTGTGTCACACTGACCTTTCTACATTACAATCACACACATGTACGTGATGTGGTAATTTATTACTGAAAACACTTAGTTATACGTTTAATTCATGAACTCACTGTATGTGATATCTATTCATAAGTCACAGGATTCTGACATCACAGGATGTTAAACCATAACTGATATCAGGTTTTTAATAAGATCATTTTTATAAAAACTCTTCCTGCTAAAGGTTACTATCAACTACTGATGTTAAAATTAATGTAGTGGGTTTGAAACAAAATACTTTACTCTGATTTGTCGTGAAGTAAAAAGTAAAAGTAACGTAAAATGGAAATACACCAGTCAAGTACAAGCACAAAATTGTACCTATGGAAAGTACTTAAGTAAACGTACTTTTAGTTAGTTATGGCCTTTGGGGGGTTGTCTTTCTCTATCACAATGACACCTACTTAAATACAATACAATACAAAGATACAGACAAGAACACTATTCGTCACCAACTCTGCACGTCACCCATTCATCCAGTTACTTCATTAGACATTTCTATGATGACCTAATTTCATTTTACTGAGAAATAAAAGTACACTTTTACCTTTAGCTTCGTGTAATTCACTGCTTAATTCACTTTCTGTTAATCTTGGCGGGAAAACAGGCAGGCGTCTTATAAACATTTCAAACACAGTGTGCTACAAATAAGTAGCGTAACATGAAAGTACAACAACACAAAACCACAAACGAATGCTTTCATGAATGTCTGACTACAAATGTCTGACACTTCTTTTCACTTAACTTCTAGTTTCAATGCACTACTTCTTAGTTGTTGTGTTGCTACTTAAGAGACGGGTATTAATGTTTTTCCACTAATGCTTTGAGCAGACTTCAGATAGTGGGCAGAAGGCATCTGGCATGCAGATGCACTGCTCCCTGAGGCATGTGTTGACAGCCACTGGCAATGGCTCAGTGAAGTAACCAAGTAACACATGCTGTCGTGTTGGCAAGTGCGGCAGATAGAACGATGCAGACGTGAGGAATAAAGGCCATGGGAAAGAGGGTAGAGGCCACGCACTGACACATAATTCATCTAATTTAACAACCTGTTTTCAAACTCTGTAGACGGTGCAGTTTGGAAGAAAAATGAAATGGGAGTGTGAACGGCTGGTAAAAGTGTTTCTGTCGTTGCCAATAAAATGGCTGCTTCTGCTCTAAGTGCAGAGTGCTGAAGAATAATGCTGCTCTGACTCAGGCATGAGAACATTATCGGATGAGGTGGGGATGTGGAAGTAAGACGTTTTCCTGTGTCCGTTCCGGTGTTTGTTTTCTGAGCTTCGCTGAGTCACCTCACCATGTCATCAGTTTCTCTGTCTCTGCAAAGTGTTTGAGGAAAATCTAGAGCATGGATGACCCATGTGAACGAACAGGGGGGGAAAGGAACAAAAGAAAAACTGGCTTTCCTTCTTTTCCAAGCTTCCCTTTTGCACCCTGCCTCCTGAACATTCTGCAGAAGTCAGGTACTATCAGGAAACAAAAACAATAGCAGGGAAACTCACATGCACACTTTCAGCATGTGTCCCAACCATTGAATTGCAATACACAATTGTGTGATTTTGTTAACTTGAATAAAAGAATCATTTTTGATTTCCGACCAAGGAAAACACACAGTTTGTAAAAAAACAGTCAAGCATGGTGAGAGGTACAAAGCCTCAGAAATGACTCACAGAGATCACTGCTACTATTTGCACCTACATGTTATTAGAGTGGTTGTTTGAATTCACAGGACATTACCTGTGCACTGTGAACTATATAAACTATGTAAGATAACATTATAACAATGTAAAGAACTATTACCCAGTTTACTTTGTTTAATCACCCCAGAGAAGACACTATATCTAATTTACTGTTTATAATTCAAAGCATGCTTTAGTTTTTTCCAGGCTGCTGATCATTTATAACCACAAAGTCTCTCAGCCACAGCCACATGGACAACACACTGTGTACATCAAGGAACACATTGCACAGATCAAACCAGTCTTATACACTGTCATATTCACAAATTTCAGTTACGTTTATATGACTTTACAAGTAAGAAATCATCCTTTTAATGCAGGCCAGACTTTTAGCTGAACATCAAAGACCAGTGGAGAGGAAATACATCAAAGTAACTGACCTCTGGTCCCCAAAACACACCCAACCACATTCCACACAATTACAGACACCAGATAATGGCTGCAGAGGAAACCCTACCCAATTATTGCAGGGATTTGTCAACTATACGAACTAAAATATGTTTAAAGTTTGATACTGTGCCAGCTTGCAACACCAGCAGCAACCTAATCATTACATTTAATAACATCTTCCTATATCAGTCCTTTGGAAAGTCTAAGTGCACCGGATTATCATTTGAGTGCAGCGTGCATATGAAACCACCAGTGGAAGTTGGTATAGGTATGGATTTCTGCTGCCATCTAGAGGTTCTTTACTTGACCCATTATGGAAGTTTGCACTTATTGTATTTCAAAATGTCTGCAGATTTTTATGATCTTCCCATAATGGAGAATAAAATGAGGAAAAACAATCAGATGCACATGGCAGCCTTTCAGCTCAGCAGGGCGGACAGAGTTGAAGGAAGCAATGAGGAAAGGCTAAAAATAGGACAGAATCTGGACATGTCAGGGTTATACTTACAGCTGTCCTGAAGTACAGGAATAACTGGAGTCATTTTTTTGAAGTTACCACTTCACTAAATGAACTAAATTATGAGTACACTGGTTTATAATATCTGGCCTCCAGGTCTGTGTGTTTTAACTTTGATTTCAGAGAACCTAGAACCATACTATTTAAATCACCTTTAATCAACAACCATAACATAGTGGGGTTTGTAGATGGCTGATGCTGGACTCTGGTGAGTGGTTGTTACCTCTAGTTGGAGCATATGACATCAACGGACATTTCCATCAGTTCAAAATAGCTCCACCAGCTTTGCTACACTCATTAGCCAGTGTGCAGTGTTAATGCAAATAGATCAGAGGTGTAAAATAACAACTCAAATGGAAATAAAGAAATCCATCCGCTCAGCTAAACGTTTATTCAAGTATTTCCAACTAAGAAATCTGAAATTATTTACAGTACATTATGTTCACTAGTGCAGGTCTGAGTTCCAGTAACTGAGAAAAACTCAGACAAGACAATACAGAACATGACCATATGTACAATAAATTTCACAATCCTTCACTTTCCTACTCTGCAACTGCATCTTGCATCTC
This sequence comes from Microctenopoma steveboyesi, assembly GCA_032359275.1. Taxonomy (NCBI): domain Eukaryota; kingdom Metazoa; phylum Chordata; class Actinopteri; order Anabantiformes; family Anabantidae; genus Microctenopoma; species Microctenopoma steveboyesi. The sequence continues at coordinate 12,934,360 of JAUMHF010000021.1, forward strand.
TCTTACACACAATCATTCAAACACATTAAGTGCACACATCTACATATACAAAGACACACACCGAGTCTAACGCCCCATATTTCACGCAAGGCATAAACCATTAAAGCCTTTTCACATAAAGAATGTTTTTTTCCTGCAAAGAAACTCACAAGAGAAATACAACTTAAATGTAATGTATTCTCTAAAACTGCCTACATGTCAGCTGGGTAGAGGAAACACAACCTGTACCATCAGTACCTTTTTGTTGATATCAAAATATGGATTTAACAAACAGGGCAATCTCTGACCATAAGTGAATTCAAATACAACATTTGATTCAATATATGAATGTAATATGACAGTCTTGACTGTTCATTTTTCTCTTCAGACCCCTGCTCCAGTCTTGACCATAACATTTGGACACTGGAACAAGAATTTGCTCTGGGAAGAGTTCATGTGCCCGCACCTCATACTGTGTAAGTCCTGTGCAATACTTCACACCTCACAGAGAACGATGGGGAAATCTACATGAATACAGGGATGGTCCAGCTTCACAATTCCCTGAAAGGCAAGCAAACAACAATCAAATAAAATTATTCAAATTATAATTTAAACAGAGTATGGTTAAAATTTGTTCCTAAATCACCTGTGGAATCAGATTTTTCTGGATTCTCTTCAACTTGGACTTTTTTCTCCCATTTTTAGTCACCACCATCTCTTCATAGAATTCATGGGCAAGATCACCATCCTCGTCATAGTACAAAGAACTGCCAACACAGCAAGAAAAGAGTTTTGTCCCAGTGGTATCTGGGTATTCATATATTTTAATGTGCACAGGTTTTTGAAATTCCTACAGCTAACTAGTACATCAATCTGGTACTACTCATTTAATACTCACTAACAATGTACTGTACTGGTGTACTCTATGTACTGTTTTGAGGTATCAACTATGTAATGCTATGACCATTTAATTAGATGAGGAGGATACCCTGCCACTTAAACCAATAAGAATTTTCACACCTCAGTGTGTACAGTTTTTAAAGACACCATTTTTTAAACAAAAATATAGTATCTGTATCTACTATATAGGCATATAGTAGATACAGACAAACATTCCAACTCTCTTTCACACCTATGAGCAATTTAGTTACCAAATTAGCCTAACTTCATATCCTTTCACTGTAGGAGGAGTACCTCAATTAAAGCCTTATGGGCACGTGGAGAACAGCCAAACTCCACACTTAGAGGCATCTGGCAGGTTGTGAGGTGACCGTGCTAACCACTCCACCACTGTGCTGCCCACTCAAAAGAAAGTGCTGGCATCAAACTGTGAATTTTAACCCAGATATGAATTCTTAAAAATCATGAAGCCACCGTGTGTCAAATCTTATTCAAGCCACGGAGTCCTAGTGGCCTTAAGACCTGAGGACATGTAGTGTCTTCAGTTCAAATCTTAACAAAGACTATCACTGCACATCATTCCCCACTGTTATATGCAAGACTTTCACATTCATTATATTTGGATGCCAGTAAATCACAGGTAAATATTATAAAACATCAGCACATAAACCCACCAACGTGGCTACACCAGTTGACAGTCCATCCCTTTAACATTTGCAAATGACATTTCATTTACCTCCTCCTGGTGAAAACAAACGGTGTTGCATTTCTGGAGCCTTTGAGACGGGCCAAGGACTGCTCGTTCCCATCATTAGCTGAATCGCTTCCAGCTCCACTGCCTGAGAAAGGCCAGACACCTTTGGCTTTGGATCCACTTCCTCCCATGCTCAGAGATAAGGCATCGTTATTCACAAGTTGAAGCTTTCTGTGTGTGTGTGTGTGGTGGCCAGATGATCTCAATTAATTATAGAAGCTTAGATCTGAAAAGGAAAAGTTCACAAAGAAATCAGATATTCAGACTTGACTTGCCTGGTCGTGTTTGGATATACGACTACTTTTGATCGAAGTGCCAATTTCACGGTGTGAACTGCAGATACGCAAATGAATAAGCCTACTATCAGGATAGCTGATATAAAGCTAAAATTAAATAAGTCCGACCGATGTATTATCTTAAAAAAAACGTACAATACTGTCAAGGTGGTCTGCTTTTTATTAGCCACACTGCTACGTTATGCTAGCTTTGACGGTACATTAAGCTAACCAACTGAACCATAAACAGACAAACGTTAGCAATGTGGTCTATAACATAATTAAATTTTTATGACTACTTTATAAAGACAGTTTTATTAACACAACATACGCAGTATGTTCCCTTTCACCATTCTCTCTTCGGGCACTGTCGCTAATCTTAATTTGCCTCTGGTACCTACACATTTAAGTGAGTTAGCTTGCTAGCTTCGTCCACTGCGCAGGTTAGCTACACTAGCTGCACAAGGTAAAGTCATGTTTGTAAAACAGACACAGAATTGCGATGGTTATGCGTGATCAAGAACGGCATTACTGAAACAGGCTTCTCACCAGTGCCCTACCTTGGATACGTCGTCATTTTCCATGAATGTATATTAAGGTCATATCACGTCCTGCCATAACTTTAACCACTACGTGCTAACTACGTTCAGCTAGCTTTAGCCGCCTGGGTCCTTACGACGAGTTGATCAGCTGGTCCGACACACTAAACTAAACAGTTAAAGGAAAACACTGACTCTTCATCTTTTATATATATAAATCAAACAACCACCCCATAATGGCAGTTAAGTCTTAAGTTTGAATTCTTCTGAATATTTAAAGTAATGTTTACATGTATTTAATACAGCAAAAATGTTGATCATTGATTGTAATTACATATATATTCTATTTGTAATTACATTGTTAAATTAAGATCCTGAACTTTTAGTAACTTATGATAATTTGTTTTGTCATAAGGGAAAGTACAATAACTTTACTGAATACGAAAATTCTTTACTGAACACAATGCTTATTTGTTCCATGTGAACGTTGCTACAACATGTAAAATGTGTGTACAGATGAATACAATTAAAGTGATTGTGAAAAACAGAGGACAAACATTTTCTGTAAGAACAGTAAAAAACAAGGAACATCCAGTTAAAGACATGTATACTAATATTCATTCATTATTCCAGTCAACCAAAGTGACTTAAGCATTGCTCTTTTCGACATTCATAATTGCATACAAATGTCCATTCATCAATCATACCACAAATCAACAGTGATATTTAAAGAAGAGTTGTACCCATCAGGGTGTAGAGGGGACATGGCAGACCTTTGAGCCTGGGTCAAATGAAAATCCAAGTACCTTCAGCAACAAATGAATGTTTAATAGAACTGCTGTCTGGAAAATGTCAATATGGGGATATGATGGTTTTTAATGGTTAACGGTTTAAAACAAGATTTAATGTATCTAAAAAGGCAGAGACCCTTATTTTGATATAGTACAGTGATCTTGTAAATCTTCCAATCGTTCTTATGTTCAGATGTGACTACTCATCTCCAGCATTCTTTCTACTAATGGATAATTGACATAGGGAAATGACTATGAAATGACTAAAACCATCTTTGACATCTTCTTTAACGCCAACTTGGCTGAGTTAAGGTACAGGATAATCAGATGGTACCCAATGGGGCATAAAAGCACTGTCTCATATTTCAGTCTCCATTTCTCTCAACTCATTCTCTCAGGCACATCAGACTCTCCAGGTGTAAGGCACTTCTAATCTCTCGCATCATTTCACACGCACATTCGCGCTAGCTCTCTCTCTCTCATTGTCTTGCGCCCTGTCTCACTCTCTCGTTCACCGAAGAGGCCTTGTGAGTTGTGTTCTCCGGGATCTTTGAATGCAGCGATGGCTAGTCGTCTTCATGTGATTGACCAGCCAAGAGGTGCACGTTCAACCCCGAGCACAGCGTCATCTCAGCCAGGAGTGGAACCAGCTAGAACCTGCTGCATCTTAGTGCGGGCCACAGCGTAACGCTGCACTATCTGCTTAATGTGTTCCTCTTCTTCGCGCTGCAAAATGCGCAGGAAGTTCTTCAATTCAGGCATGGAGAAGGCATGCCACTGCCGGTTCAGAGGGGAGAAAAACAGCGTTAGCACATGTAAAGGACACTCATTTCTCATGCTTGGAGGATCTGAAATGTAGTTTGGATCCTCAACCGTCATGTTCATGTAGCACTCACATTGACTTCTCCAGTTTCATTCTCTTTAAGCACAAAACTGAGGACTTTCTCATTGGGCCCGGCACACAAACGCAGACCGAGGGGATGCTCATCATCAGACAGTTTGCGTACGTAAACTAAAAGAGAGACACAAATTTAATGTAGTATGCAGAAACATAGTTAGATTAAAAGTAAATAAAGTCGTTTAATGTGTTCATATTCACCTTGGTCGTGACGCTCGCTGCGCTCAAACAGAGCAAACTTTCCAGGATTGTCCACAACAGTAAACTTTTTCAGCAAGGCCTCAATGACCTCACGGGCAGAAGTGCGTGAGCTTATGTGCAGGTGCTTAGAAGCATCCTTAGGCAGGTAAAAAGAAGTGCGCCGCTTCACTCCACTGCACCTCTTCCCTCCAGCTTCATGGCCTCCTTTCTTGGAATGGGGAACTGAAACAGGTCGTGCCAACTTGAACTGCACTTTTATGAAGCCAGTGTAGGAACCATCCTTGTTCTGTTGAGATAAGGACAAGAACATTACACGCTGAGATAAAAGACACATCTTCATTAAAATGTATAGAGGTGTGTGCAGTGTAATTTCCCATCGCTCACCATGTTCATGAACAGATTGCTGTTGATTTGAGCATTATATTCCTTCACCTTCAGCTGAATATCTGGAGTTGTCAACTCCTGCTTTCCCCATTCAACTTGTTCATCCTAGAGGGGACAGTGAGAAGTTACAGTGTTAAACCACCAGGTGCCAGTGCTCACTTCCAAACCACAACACAAACAAGACCAGGCTGCCAGAATACACCAATGTTGCACTATGCACCACGTTCAGTAAGAAGGAAAGACATTAGGGATTCCTTGCATTAATCTGTTTACAAAAACACAAGCTGACAACCCCTTCCAATAAGTCTAAATCACCTGGGTACAACAAGGTCAAAAACATTCTGTACAAATTAAAAAGACAGTTTTATGTCAGGAAATAAGTTTACAGCTTGGGGGTGGAAATGGGTATTCTGAGTGTACCCAGGGTCAGTAAATCTAAAAAAAACAAACAAACTAAACATAAACCAAATTAAAACAAGGTGAAGTGCCACAACAAGTTCTCGTTCCAGCAGGATTACTGCAAGTTGTTTACAAGACATTTATAGACACCAACACCTCTGTAAAGGTGTTCATAATTTACTTTCTGTGAGGACCGATTATTTCTAACTCTGAGCACCAGTTGCATCAGCCTCAACTTCCTGACAACGAAGCATAGCTGAAAAATGATGATGTCAGCGCTGACCAATGGCGTTTCAACTGCTCTGATCCCATGCTGTAGGAGGGGTGGAAGCAGGAAGAGAAGAAGAGAGACTGGGGGCGGGGTATGTCCAACATGCAGCTGTTGGCCACGACTGTGACCAACAGTTCTGCACTGCATTCCTGGACATGGTATTCATGTAAAAATAGCCTCCCTACCAAGGCTCTCACAAGGGGGAGAAACAATGCCCTCCCTTGTTTCCCAGGCACATCCTGTGAAGTCAGCTGCCTCATCAACCACAAACACCCAGTCATGTTTCAGTCATGTACGTTTGGCCACTACAGTCTGCAGGACAGTAAACTCAACTAGGCCTTTTCCTGTGTCTACAGAGCAAGTAGTATTTCCTAATTATGACAGGGTAGCATTCAAACATCAGTCTGATGCACTTTTTATCACTTAATCTGATCAACGTCATTGAATAAATATGAAAAAGTGTTGCAGGTCACGTGTTTCCAGCCTGTATAGTAAAACAAATGAGTTGTCTAATACAAAAGCTGATACTGTATGCACTTTAAGAGCTGGGTAGCATAAAGACAGATGTCACGCAGAGCGAGATCAATAGCAGCAAATTGAAGTGCTTTAGAGTTTCTGTACTGTTGTTAACAAGTCAATAAATCAATGTGCGCGTTATGCTGCACTATCCAATAAGATAACAGCAGAAGGAAAGCACATGTATGTGGAGCGGTGCCCACAAGAGGCACAGTTGACAAAACATTGTGGAGGATGTGCCAACAACATAAAATGACCGAGCAAAGAATGTCAGTGAGTTTTCCAGTAAACCTCACTCGTTTCTCAGCACAGAAAGACAATAGCTGAACGGGTGTGGGTGACAAAAGGAACAGAAAATGAGCTAATCCAAAAGATTCCATGACTCATCTATGATTGAGAAATTTGTGTGAAAAACCTGAGAGACAAGTGAGTGAATAAATGGTGGGTGTCATGCTAGAAACCTGAGAAGCAGGTCTGCGTCACGAAACGACTCTTGGCTGGTTCTTCCTGAGTTCATCTGTGGGTCTGTACTTGTTACAATAAAAGGACGTACTTAAGTGTCTGCTTTTTCCAAGTGCTGACATGCATTTTACCACCTTATGTTTGCCAAAAACTACAACAACACTCCACCTTTCAGCCTACAGGCACATGTTACTTTGCAACCATCTGGGTTTGGGTGCCCTCAGGTAAAACACTCCCCAGTAGCAGCAGTGTTAGAAAAGGACTGCTGCTCACAAACTCACCCTTAACTATGACTTCCAAAAGCAAAGATAAGGGTTTAATTAATCAAACTTAAATGCAGATAGAAAGCAGAAGTAACATATGAGAGTACAGCTCCATAAATGACCCATCACCCACTTCTGCTTAGCAGTGCTTCCTCTTTCTACTAAGTTATGCCCCATGTTAACGCCTGGTGTTCTGTATTACAGTTTATCTCTCACCTGTTTAACATTTACGTTAGGTTTCCGTGTTTTGGGGAAGAAAGACGTCCGGGCGGTGAAGTACTGCTCAAACTCGGACTCGGACTCCTCCTCGCTGCAGTAGCCGCTGCTGGTGGAGCTGCCCCAGGTCATCTCGAAGGAGGGAGTTTTGTCCGAGCTGCTAGCCGCGTCTGTCATCCTGACTACGAGTAAAGCTAAAAGCTGCCTGCTGTCAGGAATATTTAACTAAGCTAGGACGTCTCAAAGTGCTCAAACTAACGCTTTTTTCAGTATGCTATAGGTGAAGACTGGCTGAAAGTCCGACCCAACAGTGTAAGCTAACGGTGAGAGACGTATCTGTGTCTAATCGGCAGCTTCTTCCTCTACCGGCCACGTTTCCACCGCACAAACCAGCTTCTGTGTGAAACAGGATGTGTTCGGGCCCCCGCCCTCGCTGCCTCGCTTCCTTCCCCCTGCCGAGGCACCACCCAGACGGGTCCGTTGAGCTCAGTTTGGAAAATACACAAAACCACCGCGGCCGGTCGCGATTGGACGCCGAGAGGAAAAACCACGAAGCCCCCCCCCACCTCCCCTCTGCTCCTTCACCATCTCCCGCGGCTGCTGCTTCGAGCCGCCACGTGACTGTTCACGTGGAGACTGTTTCACATAAGGCTTCAGATAATGATTTTAGGGACTACAACACACACTGGCAGCTTGCATTGTGTCGTCTTTACAGTGTGGATGTCTCTCTTACTGTGCGCATCTGGTTTAATGTTGTTCCTTGTGTTACTTTGCAACTGTAATAGTAACTTTTAAAATAGTAAAATAGAAGAAGAAAACACAACTCAGCCAAATGAAAATGAATGAATGTGACTTGTGTGTTAACCCAGCAGTGATGGCGAGTATTTACTCGCCACCCCTCCCCAAATGTCCACTTCCAGCTTGTAACACAGGTTTTTTTGTTTGGTAGAGGAAGTCCTCGTCCACTCAAAGGGCTTCTCTGTCCTCACTGGGAATTTTACACATCACAATTTGTGATGTCACTATTGCTAGTAAGACCATCAGTTCATCTCAGACGAATTTCTGAGAACTAAAACAAGCACGAGACCCGTCCACGTCCCTCCCATGGTGCTTGAAGATATGTGCCTCCACAGAGTTGGTTTCTTGACCAAAGCTACCATTAGCTGCCAGCTCTCTCTGTGCAGAAGAACGCTGCTTTATTTTACTTTACTTTACTTTGCTTGGCAGACGCTTTTATCCAAAGCGACTTACAAGGAGCTAGCGCTGGGTGTCTGGCTCAGGGACACACCTGGTAGTGGATGGATTAGGAGTCAGACGGGATTCGAACGCTGCCTTTTAGGTCCGGTTTCAACCCACTCTTGTGTGCCTGTGTCGCCTGCTCTTTTTATAAGTGGTGCTTTGTGGTGGACGAGGCTGATGTGCAGGCTGGAGCAGCAACAACATACCAGGCAAACAACAGTTGAGAGACACATCTTGTCCCAGTGCCATTAGCGTACAAATTATACATCTGAGAAATCAGAATATTGGTACTAATACAGTAATCAATTGAAAATAACAGCAGCAGCTTCAAATCTCAGTACATACAGCAATGATCCTGTTGTTCCTGTTGATCCACTAGAGGCACAGATACTACACTGAAACTAAAGATGACGACGGTACACGTTTGTAGATCTTTGGCTAAAATCATGTACAGTACTATGCAAAAGTCTTTGGTCATGATTAGATTTGTTGTTTTCTCTGTTATGTTTTTTGTGCTGTATTTTCTTTATTAGAATACAATCAACTACTAAAGTGACAAATACTGAGTGTAAAATCTGTAACAAAATATGGTGAGGTCTCATCAAAAGGACAAACTATGATGAGACATTTCTCAGAGTTTCCTGGTTCAGCATCTGGATGTGAAGTTGATCCTTCCATAGTCTGAAGAAGCTTGATCAGTGAAAAGAGAGCAGCCAAGAAACCATTTTCTGTGTTTCTAGTTCTAATGTAAAATCTGAGAAATACACATAGGTACGGGCATCACAGTATTGTTCAAAAGAAAATCTAATGGTGGCCCACGACCTTTGCACAGTAGTCTTACTTCAAACTAACAGCATTTAGAGCTGAAAGCTGAGTAGTAACTTCCTCAGATTAAAGATATGTCTTTCTAGGTTGTTTTTATGACATGTCAAGTCCAAAAAACACAGGTACTATCAATAACCCCAAATGTGGCTGTGTTGTAGTCAGGTGAGCCAGCTCGAGGGCTCTGGGAGCCGCCCTCGGTGTTATTAGATCCACCTGTGCCTTTCTTGCTTGGTCAGAACAAAATGGCCGTTAAGTAAAAGCTCTATACACAAAGAACTAATACCTCAACACCAACACCATTTCTGCCCATGTCTGGGTTTGCTGAAGTTTTTAAGTTTTTAGACTCCACACTAGGTAGACAGTGAGTAACAGCTGTTACTGAGAATCAGTCCGACTGCAGCCTTGACTAACATCAACAGCTAAACTCTGAGGCAGAGAAGCAGTGAGGTCTCTCCTTCCACTGAGATTCTGAAGGAGGAGCAGCCTCGTGTTTGTCACATACTACACTACAAACAGATTTTAAACTGCAGTGACTGAATCAGCTGATCATCCTGCACACAACACTGCCTCAAATGTTCAGTGTTTCGCAGCAACAGACTTCCTCTTCAAAATCTCTTCACTTCCCTTTATGCTTTTTATGTTGTTGGCTGCCCCTGCCTGGTGCTGCTTGAAAACAGCAACCATATCCTAATTCTCAGATTCAGTTAGTAAAATAGCTGTTCCTGTTTTTGTCCATAAAATAGTGGATTTGTTCTGTAAGCCTGATGGATGTATCGGGACAACTTTTCCTCACTCGCTGTCTTACAAATCATAGTGGTAACTAAAGTGGCACAATATGGTAATTACGTTTTACAGTAAACATGCGTATGAACTAGTGAAGAAAACTAAGCCAGTGACACTGCTCACACACCGGTCCTTACCACATTTGTGTCTGTTTCTATGGTGTGCTCCACAACATCTGTTTGGTCTGATACAAAGCCTCGGTCCCAGCTGCAGTCCAACTGGATCAGAGCACGACAGCGGTAGTGACAAGTGAATCTACAGTCTGTGAAGGCAGAAAGTCACTGAATTTAGATAATAAATTCGACAAAGTTGCTCACTGCAAATATGTGTGTGACGTTAGTGAACACTGGTAAATGAGCTATGTCCTCCACTGACCATTAAAAGTCACTGCAGTTAGTAAAGGCTGACTTTGTCCAACAATTAATGTGTGTGTGTGTGTGTGTGTGTGTTCGTGTGTGTGTGTGTTCGTGTGTGCGTGTCTCAAAATATAAAACACATATATAACGAACACTTTTCTCCAGATATGCACATTAAACACATTAAAAATGGTGTGCAATGATTAGACTTGGTATTCTTTTGTCTTTGATCATGAACATGTTATGCGATACATGTCTGCCAGTGTCTATGTGTCATGAGGGTTCCAGTTAATGCAAAGGAAGTTGAGAACTATTGCAATAAAGAAGAAGGAGCAAAGAGATTGGTATTTCAGCTCTAAACCTACACAACCAACGAAAGCCTCAAAACCACCTACTGTATCTGTGTTGGTTTCCTTTTGCTTTCACTTTGAATTTATTATATTTATAATTATTTGTAAATATTAAAACTGGCAGCTCTTTATTTCTGTTTAGAAACATAAAGAACATATAAAGCATGACATGTCCACCTGTTAAATTAGCCCCTGCTCTTCCTGATTTTTTTTGTTTGGTCTTATGTGAAAGAATATGACATGTATCAGTCTGTGTCCGGACATTAAACGGGTAGTTCATGCTCGGAAACCCTCCAATTTTAACTGAGTTAAAAGAATTATGCAAATAAGAAGGGTACGAAATCCACAGTGATGTGAAAGACTCGTGGCCAGTTACTGCAACTGCTTGATTGCAATTGTTGCTGCCAAAGGTTGCACAACTATTTATATGGCTTAAGGAGCAAATTACTTTTTGACATAAAGCCAGACAAGTTTGGACAGCTAAATAAAATCATGATTTAAAACAACATTTTGTATTTACTTGGTGTAATAATAGAATTAGTTTGTTCTTAGTCGTGGAAAATATGACACTGAATTAACTAAATCAGGAAGGAGTGAAATACTTTACACCTACGTTACTAAATTTCCTTTTCATCTCAGTGTTGCTCATTTCTGATCATGCACAAAACCATTCACGCATGCACACACTGTGCAAACAGCCTACATAAGCCAACTCACTGACACACCGCAGGCTCTGCTTGTAAAGCCCCCAGATGAAGTCTCCACACAGGTCACACCACGTGGGCTGAGCGTGGCTGCAGGGTTGGAAGTTGTGCCCTTCTCCCTTTTCCTCTGGGAGCTGTGGGTCCTGGGTGCTGCTCAGGACTCTGATAATGCCCACCCGGCTCAGCATTTCTGGAACTTTTCCCGGGCTGATCCTCAGAGCGTTGGTTCTCTCCAGACGTGGAGGTGAGCATGGTGAACGTGTCCCAGTCAGCTCTATTTGCTGTCTGCTCGTCTGCAGGTCACGCAATTCAATGAACTCCTCCCAAGACATGGTGTCACTCAGAGTCCTACTTCCTCCATTATCACTGAAAGACAGACAGACAGACTATCATTCATAACCTACCAATCACACGGCTTGGCCCCTGTTTTTAACATAAAAACAACATTTTACTATCTTACCTTTACTAGTAAAATAATAACTAATAATTTTCTTTTCACTTTGTGAGGTAGTAAAAAAATCTGCCTTCATTTACACAGCAAATCAACAAATGATAAGATAAGCTAAATGTACTCGAACCAGGGAAAGTGAGAGCACTCATTACCGATGCTCTCACTGTGATCATCAGTATTTAAATAAGTGTTCTGATTGGACCGAACATTAAAATGTATATGCTGTTTTCTTTGTATTGATACACATTTTTATTATGCTTATGAGGTAACATTTTTAAATAATTTGAAGGGGGGTAACTATTAGTGAAGCAAACAATCAAAAAAACAATTAAAAAGTCACACTCTACACTACTATGTATAATATGATGTCTGCTTTGCTTTCTGTCCGTTTTCATGTAATTTTTGGGGACCATATATATGTTTACATTCTACACTATGTTTCTGTATGCGGTGGTTTGTAACCACGGACATGTTGCTTTGTCACTGAGACCGTATTTTACTGTGTAGGGAGTTATTGTTCGGCCACGTTAACGCCTGTAGAAAACTACTACAACATCTTAACTGTAAAAGTGATGCATCGCCTGTTAAATGTGTTTGTCAGAGCTATGAGGAGAAATATTACCTCAAAACCACAGGTCCTGTAAATCTTACTATGCACCTTTCAAACTGTAAAGTAAATCTTTAGTCTAACTCACCAAAACAGGGGTAGAAAACAGCTTTATCTCGTCACTTCTTCCATCCGAGGAGAAAAACTTTCCGCAGAAAGTTGTGACGGGTTCCGCGTAACGGGGAGCAGCCGCGGATACCTGGAAACAACATCTCCCCCGCTCCAGCTCAGCTCAGCCCAGCTCAGCTCAACATCAGAGAAGCGGCGCAGACTCTCACCATCTTCTGCTTTTTCTCAGACTCTGTAGCAGGAGGAAGTGGAGTGTGATGAAAAAGAGAGTGAAATGAGCCTGAGCTGCGCCGACATCCGGAACGTCTGTGAGTCCGGAGCGCAGCTGAGTGGGCGTGTAGAAGTCCCCCAACCTAATCTCGGTGTCCAAGCGCGGAGGAGCTGGCTTTCATTAACCACAGTAAACCATGTGTCATCACACATGGTTTTATAAAAATACATTTTTTCATCACTGAGGGTTGGTCGTTCTCCCGAATCCCGGACAGGACGCTGAGCCCCAAACAACTGGCGCCTAAAACGCCCCGGGAGGATTCAAATACCAGTCATTCTTATTTAGTCCTAACGTAGCACGTGGAAGACCACTGCTCTTCTACTTTTAGTTTTTACATGTCACAATCAAATATTTGAACCCAGAAGAGGAACAACAAATTAAACTCGTCGAATACACACGAGTGACTTTTACTGGAACGTTGATAATTTGCACAAAGTTACTGTGGGAATTTGAGAACACCTTAATAACAATGGGCAAGAAGAAAAGGTGCAATGAAATGCGATGCAGCCTCACAATCATTTGACAGAGAAGGAACATATCAAATTCTCTCGCACTTTTTTATTAATAACACAAATGATTGAACACAGCATATACCAAAGGTTATTAAGGGGACAAACATATTTCAAACAAAAAGTGCAATGAAATACTGTACAGTAAAGCAGAACAATTGCAAGGACTAACAGAAACAACATTTCTTATTCCAAACATATGTTAATTCAAATCTGCATCCACTCATCTCCTTGCTCAGACCGCCCTGTCTTGCATATATCAGCATTTCCTACAAACACTCTGTTAGCTGTTGATGTTCAGGTCGCTCCGGATCTTCTCTGTGGCCTCAGCCATCAGCTGACAAGCCTTCTTGTGTTTAGGCCAGTGCTTCACTTGACATTCTCTGCAGAGACATAGAGACAAATAGGACTTTACTCCTTTGTTACACTGGCAGTAACACATTACATATTTAGGGAAGTATGTTTCATGGTCATGGGTGAGATATCATTTTATTTTATTTTATTTCCAGGTGCTTGCAATGGCAACAGACTAAGCAAGGTGGCTCATGCTTCCTTCTCCCTGCTCTCTGTCCACATATCTTCTTAGCTGGAAGTGCCAGGAATACCTCTGCAGGGCTGATACACAAACAAACTCAACTAGCTCCTTTCATCTTGTAGGAGCAGCAGCTCTATTCAGACATTCATCCGGATGTCTGAGCTTGTGACATTTCTGACTCTAAATTTAGCAGCTTATGTTTATTTTGCATTTATTCAGTTATTACTAAAACGTCAGACCTCACAGAACCCGTCACCAGACTCAGCTCATTCTTCACTACAATAGTGCTGAATTACTGCCGGAGTCTCACCTGTGACAGTACCACTCCCCCTGACACTGAGAGCATCTCTTTGTGGCCTCTTTTCCACAGGAGCCACACTTTGGCTTGTCAGGGAGTAAACTCTCCATCACACTGAAGTTATATGTTTGCGCCAACCTGAATGAAAATAGTTATCACAGTAATAATCATGGGGATAATGATGATCATTTGGTAACTCTCTGTAACTTCCTTGCTTAGTCAGACTTGTGTTTTCAGTATTACCTCTGTGCCTGTAATCTTAAGTCATTCTCAGATGGGTTGAACGTTTCTTTAACTTGATACTTTGCTATTGCTTTCCACTTTCCAGAATTCTCACTCACAATGTGGTTCCACATTTCTGGGATCTATACAATAAGAAAATGTTATTTATAGCGATATAGTGGTTTGATCTACAGCAGGGCGATGTGCTTATGTAGCATGTGTTTACCTGTTCCAAAATGAGCTCTTTCTTCGGAGGAGCTGGGTCTGTAACAGCTAGATGAGCGAGAAAACGCTGAAGTTCCACCAGATTTGGCAGCTGATCAATCAACACCTCCGTTAAGAACCCTCTGAGCTGTGACATATGAATGATAAAGACACAAATAAGACAGCATACAACAAGTGTAACATGATTAAAATCATCAGCATAATCTTTCCTTGAGTAGGGAAGACTCCATTAAAATAAAAAATGTGATTGCAGGAGGATGCACAAGGCCTTCTGGTTATATAATTAACACAACAGGAAGAGGATGAGAAAGCATATAATAGGAGGAAGGATCTAAGTCAAAACAACCCCTGGAAAATGAAGCTGGGCTCTGACAAGTGAGGAGATTAGATATGATGTTTCCTCAGCTTCAGTGTACAGCTAATGCTCCGTAGCACTGGGATTCAATTGAGATTTAGTTTGTCCATTGATTAGCTAAAATAACTTTCAACAGCACAGTACAATACCCCAAAGGTGAAGAAGTCATTGCATTCAAACATAGGTTACCTTTAAAAGCTGATTCTTATTGAAGCTGTTGAAGTCATATTTCCTTTGGCAGTCTTCTTTTAACAGCACATTGTAAAGGGAAATCCAGACCTGCCCATCTAGTTTTGTCATCTTTAAATGGTCCTCCACAGGAATCTTCTGCCAATGTCCATTTATGTACTTTTCCACATCACCTATTGTGGGAGACAGATGCAAAAAAAAGTACAAACACTAATATTTTATAGCAGATGACCCAAAGCAGATGAGAAACAAGACAGATTTGACATGAAAGACGTGTGATTTACTGTCTGTACAGCGGCTCCAAGGGCAGCAGTCAATCAGCTGAACCAGTACACATGGCAGGTTGTGAGTGCACAGCATGCGATTGATAACACTGATACTTTGAAGAAAAAATGAAGAGAGAAGAATAATCAATTTGTCATTGTTTTACTTGTTAATAATATAATTCAAGTCTATAGTTTTAGCTTCTCAAATATAATATTTTTGCTTTATATGATTGTAAATGTTATAACAAGATAGTTGATTTATTACATGGTTTCAGGAAATTGTGACAAAATTTTCTGACTGTATAGACAACACAGCTGATGAATTATTGGTACACACTGAAAATAGCGTACAGACCTGGTTACCAATCATAACAGCCATAAAAAAGCAATGCAATGATTTATCTTAGTTTCTTGGAAGGTCTTTAAATCAATTCTCTTATACTGATGTCAAATTCATATCCCTAAACCTCACTCAGCCCAGACACTGCCATACCTATGGGTGTGATCGGTGATGTAGCGCAGCACAGATACAGCCTTCAGGGAAATCTCAAACTCCAGTGCAGCACTTTGAATCTGCACCTCCTTGACCAGTCAGAAAAAAAACTCATCAATTGAAGTAAAAGAGACTTTTCTCAAACAGACTGAACCATGTGTCAAAATGATCTGAAAATTCTAAACCATGTGTTGAACAAACAACAGAGCCATAAATCTAATGTACCTCTATAGATGAAACTGCTGCCTTCCTGCTTAGGTTGTCTTGACTGTGAGTTGCTTTACTGGCCAGCAGCGTGAGTTTTCGGTGGCAGTAATCCACCAAGTCAAGAACAGAGTCATCAGCTGCTTCACAAGAATCCTGCGCAAAAATTTATTTTCTACACTGTCTTGCCGTAATGTCATAAAATACTTAATATGTTGAAAATTTGCTGCAGATAAATATAATCTAATCAATTTTTGTGCATACTGACCTTATGAAACATTATTGTCTCAAGTAGGTTTATGATTGTGGCTTCATGGTGGATCTAAGAAGAAATCATTAAACAAAACATTTATACAGTTATAAGTGGTGCAGTCTGATCATTGTTTCACATCTTATTTTACACTCACCACCATGTAAAGTTGGAATGTGTTCTTGGGGTTGAAGTCCTGCAGCTGACATAAGATGGGAAACAGTTTTTGCTTCCACACTTCGATAAGGATCATCTCATGGACCAAAACGGGTATCTAAAAAGGAAGACAAAATAACGACTGTCATAATCTGTTCATTAGCCATTAAATAATAACTTCACTGTACCAAAAGGGCATTTTAGTTTGGCAGCAGGGGAGCAACATAAACACACAAAAGCACACAAACAAGACAACATGAACCGTAGTATTTGCATATAGTCAAATAAACAGCTTTGACATGGAACACATGACATTAGACATATTTAAAACACCATATACTCCATGCCTTTCCCATAGTAATAGAATAGGGTAAAATAGAGTGTTACTTGTGCTTTCTATATAGTTTCCTTTTTAAATTATAGATGGTATATAAATGGTTAAAAGGTTGTGTAGATATGTATAGAGAAAAGGCACCTTTCCATATGACACCAGGAGCTCCTTGACAAACTCATCATGCATGGCAGAAGCATTCAATATAGCCTGCATGTTAAGTTTTTCAATGTACTCGTGCTGCCTGAACCACCTGTAAACCCACACAGAGAAGAAAAAATAAACATTAACCATCCAGGTCTCTAAGGTCGTCTGTGTCATATATAATATATATATATATATATATATATATATATATATATATATATAACAGGGAAAAGTGCACCACATATGCCAAATACCATTAGGTCAGCTTCCATCCCATTTCTATTATATCAGAACTAAAATCTTACAACCACCTTCTAAAATTAAATTTTCATATCATCCTCATGTCTCTCACGCTCATACAGTATATTTCTGTTGTATGTGTGTCATATGTAAAGATATATATTGATGAAAATCACAGCAAGAGCTACAAAACAAGGCCGGATCATCTGCTAGTGTAATAAAAGGAAAATAAACATGACGCCAACGACCTTTATTCAAGTCTGGCTGATTGCGACGTGATAATGTTGCAAAAATACTACAAATATCGCGGATACAGTATAAATACACACGTGTACTGAGCAAACGGACCACTTATGGCGTATGATTATTATCCAGACTACACACATTCGTATTAGTCAGTATTGCTAAAATTAGGTTAGCTAACACTAAGTTACCTCACAGAGCCCACTTCCTTCACGGACAAAGTTTCCAGACTTTGAACAAATCCCTCGGCTTCCACGGGCAGCAGCACAGACGTCTCCATTTCGTTATTGCAAATAACTAAATGAACTTTTTGAAGTAGTTTTGCTAGCGTTAGAAACTCCCGTTGCTTTCTGCTGTTTCTATGGTTACTGTAAACCAAGCGCAAACCGTGTAGTTACAGCTCAGCGCCGATGGGGGGCGCTAGAGCTTAAAATAAAAATGCCCAGTATGATGTGGTATGATGGTTCCCGGTCATAGATAACCAGCAGTTAGTGGTAAAAAATCAGCCCAACTTTATTAAATACTGTAAAATTGTGGCGGCAGCTCAGTGGGTAGAGCTGTCGTCTTCAAAGCCAAGGGGAAGAGAGTTTGATTCCCAGTCCCACCAGGTTACATGTCGAGGTGAAAAGACACCGATACCCCATAGAAGCGCAGACACAGGTCTAGCAGCTGTCCAAACAATAATTTCCCCAAGGGGATCCATATAGTATTGATTATTAATATAGTAACACCAATCTTATTTCTAGAAAAATTCCTTTGCATATTTTTCACTTTCCATCAATCAGAAGGAAAGAAAGAGATTTTGACCACTAGACAATTTAGAATACATTTCTGTGGGTTTGCACATAGATGCCTGTATGCTTCATGAATCCTGTACCTCCAACATGGCCTAGGGGCAATCTGTTGCTCTAATCTTGGTTATGTAGTGGATTTTGCAAGGATGTAAATTATGTAACTGGAATGAAATGCTAATTCCTATAACACACAGAGCAAGTCCATGAAACAGATTATAAAACCACATACACAGATGAAATTTGTCGTCTCTTTTTTATTTGACGATATGTACAAGGATGATAGTATCGGTTTATTAGTCAAATGTTTTTATCTGTACAGTATGTATAGTTACAGATTCTGTTGCAGAACACAAAGCCAACATAAAAATCACAAAGTTACCGCCACACTGTTATCCCATGAAAACTCTCCCTCTTAATTTAAGGCATCTTTGGTGGAGGCATGTCTGTATCTTTGTTTGTTTGTTTACTTCACATCACTTCCAGCACACCACAATGTTGGGATCATTTTCCAAACGTTCATCCAGCTCTTGATAACTGATCCCTGTGAAATTACAACAACAACAGTCTTGTTAATAAATTCACTTTTCACGGATAATGAAATGTGTTTACTAGCAGAAGTCACTTCTTAGCAACCACACAGTGTTTTAAAACCTGCCTGTTTTACAGCAGATCTCATCGTAACTGTGACACCCGGTGTATAGCCGGGGAGGCTTGCTCCTCTCATCACTGATCACCTTTACCGGATACTTCTGCAGACGTCGAATGAGAGACTTCATCAGCCCAAACTGGATCAGCCTCCTGAAAGGCAACGCGTTACATGCATGTGCATACATATCACTTTAACTTAATATTTAAAAGTAAGATATTTTGGAAAAGGGGAGTGATGCTGACCTCTCATCAACACTTTGAAGCTGCTGTGAGTGGCGAGAACAAAGATCTCTGACTGTGGTTCCTGGATTTAGACCACAGTAAAGCTGAAACACATCTCTCAGACTGGCTCGCTTCTGACCTGACAGACAGAAGTGTAGCAGCATACAGCATGTAACAATATAAAGGAAGAAACACACGCAGCAACAATAACAACAACTGTTCTTTACCCTGCTTAGTGACGTAGTTAAGGCACTCCTCCTGGATGGACTTGTCATCTATGAGACTCTGGACTTTTGGGGTGGTGCAGTAAACATTAGAGTACTGAAGGGAATAAAAAAAAACCTGAACAGTTGTAACAGAATAATATGGGGGAGGTCAGTACTCGGAAAATAAAGTAGAAGATGTACTCTATGAGGAAAAACAAATACTTTGATAGAAAATATCTGATTTCTAGATTATAATAATTTTAATAAATGGTAGAAGTAAAGACTTGCTCTCTTCTGTTCTCTGTTATACATTCACTAACCTTACGTTATAGGTCCTACAATATAGCAACATTTTTCTTAACATTTTCTGTTTTCATGTAGAGAGAAGACTTAAGAAAGTTAAGAGAATTTTATTTCCCTACAGTGAACACATGCTCCATTGTAAATAATACTATCGGTGCGATAGGTCCAGTGTATTGCATTGTGTGAGTTTAGTTTTGTACCTGGAATATTGACACCAAAGTGACAACGCCGTAGTACCTGCAAAGGAAAATTAGCCTTTGAGTATAACACAACAGTGTTTAAAAATGCTGTCTTCTATTAGAAACTCAAAGGCAAAAGCATGTTATATGAAAGGTTAATATGCATCAGCACCACCAAATAGAGCGCTGGGTGAGTTATTCCCATGTTGTTAATCAACCTGCAATGACGTTCAGCAAGATGGTTTACTGTACATAGGAGATAATGGATGAGGGCGTTCTGACGTGCATCAGCTGCCGCTTGTGTGTGTTGCACTTCATTTGCTCAAACTTACTTACAGGAGATTCTGTACAGCAATACGAACAAGATTCAGCTCCACGTCAGCTTCTGCTGAAATCTTCTGGATGTGTCTAAATCCATCAATATAGGGCAGGATCTGCAGGCAACAGACAAGTTGTGCATTGTTACCTACTCCATGGCCTGTGTTACTGGTTTAAAGGGCTCAGCTATGGCTGTTGCTGTTCAGTTCGTTATTAAAGCAATAACAAACCATGTGTACCAATAAATCCAACACACCTGCTTCCTTTCTATTCAGAAATTGATAGATATGATAGAGGTGTATATATCAGCTGATAACAGGCTTTTTACTCACTAATCTCTCTCTCTCTGCACTTCTTAGAATGTTATCACGGTGTTTCTCTATATCGGCCACGTGCAGCTGAATGGGGAGGTCTACCTGTTGAGTGGTGAGATCCCACTGAGATTTGATAAAATGCTCTTTGCACTGGGTGAAGACAGGCACATCATATTCCTGAACAATTGGTGGGTCCTTTCGTAGCTGGATCAGCTTTAGGTGGATGGTGTTAGATTCATCTAAAACAGAGACAAACCTTTATAGTGAATGATATTCATAAGGTACACACACACACATGATTTGCATTGCGCACCACGGTGTCTACGCATCTTAATGAGACACTGACAGAACAGGAAAATAAAAAATACCTATGGGTAAAGTGCAGGCCCCGGTGGCATTGAGCTCTTCTAACAAGGTTGACATGATGGGTAAAAGTTTCTGCTTGCTCTCCTCATTGGAAATGAAGCCACTTTCCAGCTGCACCGCAAAAAGCAAAAGTTTGAGACAATCTCTGACATTGTCTTTCTTTTGATTTCAACTTATGACAGAGAAAAAGTCCCATTTGACAATAATGTGAAAATTCGTTATTCACTACCTCCAGAGTAGTGAGGTACCCAGACAGCTTCTTGACAATTGGCTCGAGGGCACAAGTGTTGGTTTGAGCATCACAAACGAGGCCTAGGTTGAACAGGAGAGCATTTCGGCTATACTTTTTATGTTCGATGCACACGGGGCACCCAATCAACTTTTTTCCCATGGCAGTGCTAGAAGAAAAAAAAAAGACATTATATTCATTACTAAATGAGAAAGTAAGCAACGTACCAGTCTCTGGGAAAACATCACACACATCATTTAAATCAATAATTTATGGCATGATATTAATGGTATGGGAATGGTCATTAATCACATACACAGTTATTAATTTATTCTGTAGTTCTGGCTTGGTGATAATATAAACCTGAACCGTGTCAAAGAGCTCCCGTGAAATGTATTCCTCTGGAACCTGTCAGGAGAAGACATAAGAGACGCTGAATAACACTAGGATCAATCCAACATGAATACTCAATAGATGTTTACCACTAATAGGATTAATACCGTTCATTTTCATTCAGAAAACAACTATTATGATTATTATTATTTTTATTATTATTATTATTAACAACTAAAGATTATTACAAAAAATGTATCTGTTAAAATCGTTGATCATTTAAAAAAAGATGAGAACTGATCCAGAGTTCCCAACCCTGGTCCTCAAGGTCCACTACTGTTCCTCAACTATCCCTGCTCTACCCACTGCTGATTATCTGGATGGTGTCTGTCCAGACACCATCTCAGACGAAGTGGCAGAAGACAAAGTGAACTGGTGTCTGGCAGCTACTGATTGACTGAACACACCTGACAAAGGTGGAAAACAGTCAGGGCAGTGGGCCTAGAGGACCAGAGCGGGGAACCCATGATCTACTATACACCTGCTGGAAAAAGATAGTATAGTAAATCATAGTGACAACGACATTATGTATCACTACATACTAATTAAAAACGGTGAACTGTGAATGTGAACGTCACGTCACCAATATAATATCTGAGCGCTCACCTGATATGTTATCTTTGGGCCCAGAGTAGGATGAAACTCACTGAAAAATATACACTCTATTCGAGTGGTCATCGTAGACATATCAGTCAGGGAAACCAAAGTGTTAATGTTAAATTAGGATGGTGTTCCCCTGTACCTCGCTTCCCTGTTTAGCTGGACTTGTTTTTAGCAGCTAAGGCTAGCTGCTAGTTTTAGTTTTGTACTGACGAGGTACAAACATCCTGTAAAACACATTTAACAATTCTCACGTCTGAACAACGTCCAGGAGCAAAAGTGTTATTAGCAAAAATTCAAAGAAATCAAGTGAAAAGTTAATAATACTCTCCTCGACATCTACTCAACCACACCAGGTAGTGGCACAACAAAACGGATGCGTTCGCGGACTACTCGTAAAATACTGTTTTATTTTTTCGAGATTTTCGACGGTACTTAAAGGCAACCCGCATCTGCAGAGTCAGTGCTGCGCAGACTGCGCCGCATATAAAGTCGTTTCCTGTCTGTCATCTGCTGCGCCATGTGCAGAATAAATGCTGTAAAACGGTGACGACCACGGTGTCGTTAGTAGTACAAAATGTTTATTTGTTGTAGGACAGTACCAGTGACCTAGAAAAGTAAACACATAGAGGCGAACAGCGCAAAGCTGCGGCGAAGACAACGCCGCTTTAGTGTGATGTAAAACTGTAGGAAGCGTTACCGAAGTAGACAGAGTTTATTTACAATAAACGATGTGGAGAAGGTCAGTGAGTGCAGGCTACACATGCTTTGGGTGCAGAAGTGCTGGACCAAAGGTAAATCCACTGGCAACATTGATTTTTACGTTGTTTTCTGGGAGACCTTTGGCAGAACAGCTGGAGTGGCGATGGATTAAACACAATGCGGAAAAAACAAGCTCAGATCAGGGAGGAGACTTTCACTAAACCTGTGTTATCGATAATGTTCATTTTCCTTAAAATTGAAAGTGTGTTAAGTGTTAGTATTTTCAGTCGATTGTCCACCTTTTAATACTGTGATGAATAACAATTATTCCACATTTATTATTTTATTAGTTGGATACTAATAAAACCCAGTGCTTGGTCTTATTTGTATATATGTATCATTTAGGTAAACTCAGAAGTAGATATTCAGTTGGCAGGTAAATGAAACAGGAATCGGAACATTTAAGAAGGTCAGAACTACACATATTTTGTAGCTTTACTTTACTACAGCTTTGTACTGGATCAATTAATTCAGTGTGCAGAGGACGTAGTGAAAGCCATTGTGGGCGAGACCTGTATCCTGGGTGCACATCAGTCAGTGGTGTCTGAGGTTTGACCCAAAATGTAGTTTTCCACAGTGTCATTTACATGATAAGGGGGATTCCCCAGAGGGCCACTTGGGGAATTTTAAAAAGATTGTTCTTAAACCACATTTGAATGCACAGTGATTATAATTCTTTGGTTATCCATAAACTTATAAATAAAATGCCTTTTAGAGCATTCAGGTCTGCCAGGCAGTGCGGGCATGTAGCAATCCAGCCATACCTGCAGGCCGTATCACAGCACGTCAGGCTGTGGACTTGTGGAGGAGGCACTTTGAGGAGAGAGGCGTGACGGAACCAGACCACTCCAGCAGCTACATCATTGCCTATTTGCTCGGGGCTAAAACTGTGAGTTGAAATATGCTGAGTTCATGCTACACTGATTAATGTAGGAATATTAACAAAGGCATCTCCTCCTGTTCTAACATGCCATTTTATATGCAGATCGAAAGCCTTGAGCATGAGAATTTAACAGAGTATCTCAGCAGAGAAAAAACGGAGCAAGTGTGGAGACTCTGCACTAGACGGCTTTCCAGGTATAAAGGTCATTAATAAACTACAGTAAAAATGCATTCAGATGTTTTTTTCTTAATAATACTCACCAGTGTTTGTGTTTGCTGAAGAATGCCTGTGCAGTATGTGATTGGGGAGTGGGACTTCAGAGATCTGACGCTAAAGATGAAACCTCCTGTGTTCATACCAAGACCCGAGACAGAGGTTCAGAGGATGAAAAGCAGGCACACGTACATGTAATAGTTAGTGAAAACTGAACCGGAACAGTGTTTTCTCTGTACTTTGGTGCAGGAGCTGGTTGAACTTGTGCTCACAGATTTGATGAAAGAGCCTAGGATTGGAGGCGACTCCCAGCAAACATGTTTGGAAGTGGGGTGTGGCTCTGGTGCCATTTCTCTTAGTCTGCTGAAAAGTCTGCCTCAGGTGAGGTTTCTCTTTATTATGAATATAGCCCTGCTAGTGGCACGGGTCTAGTAATGATGGTCGGTCCGCACTGTCACATTATGTGAGGTAACTGATCTCTTGACATTTTGTCTGGTGCTAAATATTTGCAAACCTGATGACACCCCTGCCAGCTTCAACTGTACTGTGTTTAGTTACAATTAACCAAATGTTTGCATGCTAAGAAAGCAAACAGCTGTGCTGAACAGGTAAACATGACAGCTGCTATTCATAACCATGTGTTTACTCGCTGCCATTAACATTTAGCATGGCTATAAACTATTAGACATGTTTTTTTGCTTATTCATACATGCCTGTTTCCTAATGTTTACCTAATCGTAGAATCATAAAAAATAACTTTAACACATGTATAAAGATGGATGTAATTTGAATTTTACCTTTAATTATTGTGCACGTTTCTCCCTCTAGCTTAAAGTTATTGCGTTGGATCAAAGCCAGGCTGCAGTGGATTTAACAATGGAGAATGCATTAAGGTTTGTTGTTGTGGTCTTAAATGTAATGTTTGTTTTAAATGTTGGTGTGTGCAGTAATATGTAAAACCTGATGATGGCTTTGCCTTTGCAGGTTGGGGCTGCAGGACAGATTACAGGTTCATCATATAGATGTGATGAAAGGTAACTCAGGAAACTGCATTATTAAATAACATGCCTGCACACACTTGAATGAACAGTTTTTATGTTTGTTCTGGCAGATGCAGAAACTGTGTTGAGCCTCTGTCGGCCTGTTTCAGTGTTGGTCAGTAACCCTCCGTACCTCTTCTCAGAGGATATGGCGTCGTTGGAACCAGAAGTTTTAAGGTTACTAATATACAGTCAGCCCCTCTAAATTAGTTTTTTTTATTTAAACTCCATATAGTTAGCATTTATAGCAGCATTTATAAAAGATTTTATATTTTAATTAGCCTTTACAGTTATTGTATTAATTGATTAGTAAACAGCTTTTACTATCATTTATTTTCAGTATTGATTAATCAGCAGATTTTCCCAGTTAGTCATTTGCACTAAAACATGTATGCAAATGGTAAAAAACCATACTTTCCCACAGTCCTAGGTGACATCTGCTGATGCCTAGTTTGGCCAACAAATAGTCAGAACCTCAAAGAAAAAACGAAGAATCATGTGAGCTTTGACTGGATTTCACTTTAATTGTGGATAGTTGAATGGTGTGTTTGGCTTCTTGTAGCTTCTAATGTGATGTAAAAGCTCCTAAATTTTACACTGCTAAATGCCTTGACATGACTTATGTTGTGATTTGGCGCTATACAAATAAAGTTTAATTTAATTAATGCACGGGTAAAAAACATGCAACATACCTCGTTGAAGTTACCAAAATCTTTCAATAATATATTGTAGATTTTAAAGCAGACTGTGCCATGAATTAATTATAAAAACTAAAACAAGTACTTAAATAAAGTTGAACTACACTGAACAAAAATATAAAAGCAACACTTTTTTTTGCTCCCATTTTTCATGAGCTGAACTCAAACCTCTGAAAGTTTTACTACATACACAAAAGACCCACGACTCTCAGATATTAATCTCAAATCTGTCTACGTGTGTTAGTGAGCACTTCTCCTTTGCCGAGTTAATCCATCCCACCTCACAGGTGTGGCATAATTAGACAGCAGGAATATTGCACAGGTGTGTCTCCGACTGCCCAAGATAAAAGGCCACCCTGAAATGTGCAGTTTTGCTTTATTTAGGGCAAAAAAAAGTAACTGGTGTGGCCACCATTTGCCTCATGCAGGGCAACACATCTCCGTCGCATAGAGCTGATCAGGTTGTTATTGTGGCATGTTGGTCCACTCCTCTTCAATAGCTGTGTGTAGGTGCATACAGATGCACAACCTCTGTGCATTCAAAATGTCCAAACTTTAAAAAATTCATTAAATGTAGTGTGTTGCAGTGTATGTTTTTGTAACACTGTACATGACGTCAGGTGGAATTATAAAAGGATTATTCCGTCAGGTTTGAAGACCACTCTGCTCTAGATGGAGGTGAAGACGGCCTAAAAGTGATCAAACAGGTTTTGACTCTGGCTTCACAGATTTTGTCAGACCATGGGTAAGGAACCCCTGTGCCCACCACATGTGTACACACACACACATGCACACACACACACAGACCCACCTGGGCTGAATTCCTAGCAGCAGCAGCAGCAGCGGCAGCGGCGGCTTGTCACAAGAACAGCATGTTCTGAAAATAACATGTATCGTGTTGCCTCTTTAATGAGCTGAGCTTTTTAGAAGACTTCCAGTGAATACATGCGCTCATCTCAAGGTTACTTCTGATAATCCCTGTCCTGTTGATAATGAAATTTTAATCCACTTTGTGTGTCTTTTCCGGTGGAAAACAGACGTGTTTACTTAGAGGTGGACCCCAGACACCCCCTGCTCATTCGACCGTGGGTGGAGGCGCATGTGGAAGGACTGCATTATGTGGAGACACAGCATGACATCACCAGCAGGTCTAGCTAAAGAAGCACTGAGCCTTTATGTCTGTCACCTATCTGTCATATCGTTTGGATTTTAAGTAAAACAGGGCACCTGCAGGAATTTGGACAAAAAAAAAATCTAAGCTCTTTGCTTTGTGCTTCTCCCACACTGCAAATCCAAATTCGGCATCGGTGACACTGATTTGTTTTCATTTCCTAGGCCGCGATTCTGCATCCTCCAGAAAGAGAAGTCACACAAGGACCGTGAGCTGTATCTTGGATTGAGAAACTAAGATCCTATTACGCTGGCTTCAGCCCAGGTTGCCACAGCCCCAGCTCCCGTACCCCCACTGAGCAGCCAAACACACGGGAACCGATTCGATCACTTCAAATTCACAGTTTACAGAAGCTCAAATCACTTTCATGTCACTGTTGCACTTTTAATCTGGTAACATTTGTGATCACATCCTGCACTACAATAAAAACGTGTGTGAGATGGCACAAAAGCAGGCTCAAAGCTGAAGGTAATTACTGAGGCTTTTCTTGGAACCCTCCCTCTCAGAATCTCACCCTCCTCCCAGGAAGCATTCAGTACTTCTGCGAATCCGCTGATGAACGGTCCTCCCCTTCGCTTGTCCATTCGCTGACTCAGATGCAGGGTGTGCGCATTGTTGAGCAAAAACACACACGATGTGTGTGTACTTCCTCTCATTATCTGCATCTCTCACACATTTAAATCTCAAAGCCACAAAGTCACTGTGTTTCAAAGGTGATTGAAGGCAGAAATATGTTGTAACAAGTGTCACCAAAGCAGTCGTCATGTTGTGGTTGATGATGATGATAATGATGACCATTACGGCCTCTGCCCTGTGAGTAATACTGGTATTTTAAGCAATACGAGAGAAAAGGATGTAAAGGACAGAAATTACTCCAATTAGTTATTTTAATAGAAAAATGTACACTTGTAAAAGGTAGAAAAAATGTTTTACTCAGAAAAATAAAATGACTTAAAGGATGTCTCAGTGGAATCTGTGCACTTCTTGAAAACATTATGTACATACAGAGCTGACGAGGATAAAACAGATATGGACAATTTCCACATCCATTATAAAATAAGTGTAGATTACAGTACTGAGGTTTGCTCACGAGTTGTCTTCTCCGGGGCACTTCACTGCCCAGTCCTGGACAGATTATGTCTGAAGCCAGACACGTCGGTAATAACTGAATTTGTACATATTTCGTCAGTGAAAACATGACTCTCTGTCCAGTTTCTTTTTGTGACTGGCCTCCAGCTGCTGGAGCAGCAGTGTCATTTACAGGCACAGAGGACCTGTGATCATTTATTTCCTTTACGTCAGCTGAGATTCAGCCATAATAATGAAGTTGCGGGACCACTCATACCTTGAATGGATAGTCCTGTATGAAACGCAGCAGAGGCCTGGGAAGTGGTAGCTGGTCAGGGCTGTCAGAGTGTCTGTTAATGACAAGGCGCGTGAGGTGCTGTAAGGAGGGGAGGCCTTGGGGCTTGTACACAGCTCGCTTCAGTTTTAATACCACAGACGTCTCCTGAATTGTCTGCTGAGAGAGTTTTGAAGGAGCCTCCTCCTCCACCTTTCCCCCGTCCTTTTTCCTCTCTGGTCCCATGTAGTGCTGCACCAGGCTGGGCACATTAGGGAAGGATGACAGACTAGGCCGGGCCGGGGAGCTGGAGTCGAGCAAAAACCTGGCACAGCTGTACTGGATCCTTATACTGGTGGGGCCCCGGGCAGTCCTGACCGAGAGGGTCAGCATGTACAGTGGGTGGCTGCTGTCCCGTACCAAAAAAGCTCCTTCAGATGCTTCTTGAAGTGCAGCGTGGGCCTGAGCTGCAGTTACAGCTCCCCAGTACCATCCTACACACACAGATTCCTAATTATTAGTCACTCTGAACATGCAGCGCTGCGCTTTCACTGTCCTCCATGTTGCTTGATTGTTTATTTCACAGATCAACAATGTCCTTAAATCTTACAGCACATCACGTAAATAATAAACAACAGGAATGTGAAACAGTTTTAATACTGTACCTGAATTTTCTAGATAGCAGAAGTTGCTGGCAATTGCCCGAAGGTCTTTTGTGGGGTCCCATAGTGGAGGGTTGCTTTGTAGGCAAGGGGTAGGAGCTACAGTTCCCGCCCGCATGCCCCGCGGGGCTTCAGTGGACGGAGCACTGGGCAGAAGAGCTCTAGGACTGGAAATAATAGGAAAAATATGGTATTTTAAAAACACCAAAAAAGAGCAGCTCAGCCATATTAAGGGAGGAATCTGTGATTTTCTCTGGTTATGGCAGAGTGATAATGGAAACAGACAAGAATAATAATTATTTCATCTGCTCCATGTCTAGTTTCAAATTGACACAACATGTGAACATATTTTGTTAATTCTGTTTTTGTGACATATTTCTGTATTATTGGTGTTTTGTCTGTTGTTGCTGCCAATCACCAAATACCGTGGACAAAAGATTTCTAACTACGTCAGGCTTTTCAGAGTAGATTACATGTATAATTATTCTATTAGTATTAAGAAGTTGCTCAAGAAGACGTTAGGCAGTGTGAAAGGTCTTTTCACTTTGCATGGGTGAGACTTGAACTATGGACACATATTTACATCACTCATAAAGACACAGTACTTTTGCAGTTAGACGTGTTCATATGTTTTCACGCAGAGGAGAAAACAGAAACAAAGAAAAGTCAACTCACCCTGGTACACAAAGAATCATGCTATTTCTTGAATCCTGTGAGCTAAATTCTTGTCGGTTCTTCTCCGAGAAATAACGAAAGCATAAATTACGATCGAAACAATGTCTGAAGAAAAAACACCCCTGAAATACGAAGAATATTTAACATAGATGTGGATAGACCTAATTTAAGCGATATAAAGACGCAAAGCGCTCCGCGTACCCAAATAGGGTCAGGTCTGGAAAAACGGACAGTTCAAAATGAAAGAAACATGAAATCTGTGTAGCAGCGGGCTGGAGTGTGTTGTCACCAGAACTGGAGCTGAATGTGTGAAGGACTGAGTGTGAAGGGTTGGCTTTTAAAATTTACCGTTTCCTAGAAGTCTATTCTGAGAACTGTTCGCTGCACCGGCGGCTCTGACGTCACGGCGGCCGCACCAACTCCCTCCGCGCGCGGAGCGCCGCGCGCCGCGTCGCGCTGCCCCCGCGAGGCGCCCCCCTGTTCGCAGCGTTTCTCCGGAGGCGCCTCGGTCTGTTTTCACGGTTAGGTCTCCGCACAGCAGCACCGAGCCTCGGCGGCGTCTCTGGCGGCGGCCCGTGGCTCATCGTTGCACGCGGCGGCTCCTGCCTTCGCTCATCCGACGCTCGCTCCCAGGAATCGCGCGGCAGCTTCTCCCTATCCGCTTTCCAGGAATAATTGCAGGGCCTGACTCCGCCCCGCCGGGCGGCCCTGACAAAGCCTTCATTCTGGGAATTCACCGCCTCGACATTAAAGATAATAGGAATGCACACAGGCTATTTCCAGTAATATAGATTTCCCTCGATCCTGGTGGAAAAACACGACTAGAGCTTTTCTCGGAGGTTTGTCGGAGTAATTACGATCGAGAAAACAACTTGTTATTCGCTTGATAAACTAATATAATACACAAAAATAACTGATTTACTCTACAGTAAGGCCATAGACATTTTCATTTTGCTGTCAGTTTTTACTTTCTAACCCCGTCTTTTATACTGAATTAGCACTGGGTTGTTGGTGCGTTTGTCAGCTTTGTCTGGGTTTGGAAATTTAGGCTATCTGAAATTGCTTTTCTGCTCATTTTACCTCCCATGATATCTGTTTTCTAGGGAATAAGTCTCGGAAATCCCAGTTTATGCATCAGCAGCACTCCCTGCAGCATGTGGGCATTCATGTCTTCATAAAATTAGCAGGCTGCTGAGTAAAGGTTATGATGATCGTATTTACAGTTACAGGAACATCCTGCTCGTGGCATAAATATTAAGATGCTTCAATACTTGTCTCACTCAAATATGTGATAGATTATAAACAAAACTGCAGATGAAGCTATGCTATGAAGTATCAGAATCACGACCACGTCCACGAGAGTCTGCTGATCCCGAAAAGCTGATTCTCAACTTTTTCCAAGAAATCCTGAAATGAGCCTTTTTTCTAAGAAGTCTTGTGGACTTTATCTGTCCCTGCTGGATGTAGTTGAATGTTTTGTAG
Organism: Microctenopoma steveboyesi; assembly: GCA_032359275.1. Classification (NCBI taxonomy): domain Eukaryota; kingdom Metazoa; phylum Chordata; class Actinopteri; order Anabantiformes; family Anabantidae; genus Microctenopoma; species Microctenopoma steveboyesi. The sequence goes on from JAUMHF010000021.1 coordinate 12,965,026, forward strand.
TTCATGAAAGAATAACGCCACGACTATTTGACATTGATATTATATTGTATTATATTACACTATTTATGCTGTAACTAGAAAGCCTAAGAAAACTTTACCATTTTGGTATAAATCTAAGCAAACTGGGAGCATGCAGACCTGGTAAAAGGTTGCATAGTAATTTTGATATAATTAATATGAAAAGAAAGCTGTGTCAAGTTCAGAAGACACTCCGGGGCCATTAAAGATTACCCATGTGGATGATCTAGTTTTATAACTGGAGAGTGTTTTATGTAGTAGGCAGTAAGTTTACAAAGAACTGGAAGATATAATGGTGAATACTGTGTTCTTTTTCTATCTCTTATTTTTTTTTATACCTGAGCATAATTTCAAGGTTTTCATTGACTAGGTTTGAAAACATTATTACTTGGTTGTGTCTTCCCTCATTTATGAGCTAATGCTGCAACTAATGCCTGTTTTCCTTAATAATTAATCTGCCACTAATTTCTTTCCTTGTTTGGCTAATTGTTAATAATGTAGAAAGACAAGTCAGCAAAACAATGGCCGCGGCATGTTTGCAAAGTCATAAGCGTTGGAGTGTCTTGTTTTGCCTTAATTCTAACAATTATAGTTTACTGTCACTGAAGCTTAAGAAGAGCTGATTATATTCATATTTGAGATGCTTCAACTGGAGATTTCCCAATTTTTTCTCGAAAATGTACACACAGTAAATAATGTATAATAACCTAACTACGCTTTGGGATTAACTTTTTGTAAAACAGAAACAATAGTGTGTGCAGAGCCTCAACCCCAAGTGACAAAGTGACTCTTGGATTTACATCATTTGAACCTAGCACAGAGGTATATACAGGTATTCATGCTTGCTGTTATATGATTAGAGGACACAATTCATAAAACAAAAGGCATATGAGGCTCAGCTGATTTACCTCAGGGGTTTGTGTGTGTGCATTTGTTATCTGATGATTTCAACTCTCCTGCTTTCTGCTTTCTCCTTAAGTCAGGTGAGCTTTCAGGAAAATTAAGTGGAGTGTGCACTGAATCCGTTTGGTTCAGTGAAGCCTCACGTCCTTTTGTGTACAGAAACAGCAACTGTAAAGGTATTCCACAGAATGATGTTGTAGATTTTCTTCCAGTGTGACCACCTGTAAACATGGGAAATCTCTTCTAACTAAACCAGATATGACACAGAAAAAGAATCCTGTGATTATAATCCTATAATGAGAAGCCATTTCAAATGCATTGCACAATTTAGCAATTAACTATCAGTTAACAACTTTGGTTTTTATTAATGTACACATGTGAGCTTTCTTTGGCACATTTTGCTTTGTCACAATTCCACCTTAAATACAAAACTTCTAATCTGTCAAATGAATTTAATATTAAATAAAACATTCTTGGAAGGATTGAAAATGTTATTCTTTATATTTTAATCATTTCCAGCTTAATTTGACTCTGGCCTACAGGACAAAGGTGTCTGTCAACGCCTCAGCTGACAAATTAACACTGTGCACATAATGATATCTTGAACGTACCCAACTTTTCCTGTGTGCACACGTTACATACCAAGAGCTTACTAAGAATTAGTAAGCAGAGTGATGTCGGAGACACAATGAATAACTGTTGTTCTTCGGACGCGCAGAGAAAAATGGGCGTTTCTCCTGATTCTGAGAAAAGTTTTCACTGCCTGGAATCAGCACCATAAATTCATCCGTTGTACCTTAGGAGAGAAAACCTTCTTCATCAGCAGGTTTGTTCACATGGAACAGGCCTGCAGACAACTGCTGAGTGAGCTGATGTTGACTAAAGAAAATGTTCATCACGTTATTGAATTTAGATTCGGATTAACAACAATCATCGACTGGGTTGTCATGAAATTAGGGAAGTGCTCATGGTGCCCAGAGGATGAGTCTTTGGCACTTCCCGAACTTTTCCTGTAGCACCTCTACGAGGCTAACATTTGTTTTAACAACATATCTCAATAAGTATTGGACTTTTGCTGTGCTCAATAATGTCTATCATCGGGATAAATTGTAATAAATGTAGTCGTCAAGTTTTCTTCCTTCGAGAGAAACATCTTAACTTGATGTACTGGTTTCATTTTGTACAGACATACATTGTTCCAAAACTATGTTTATTGACTTTTCCTCTAGCACCACCATCAGGTCAGAAACTAGTTTTCCTGCAGTACTTGGTGGCTTATGACCAAATACCTGGAAAATCAAACTGATTCCTGTCGGCCTCAGCTGCAGCTGCATTAGGAAACGTCAGCATGCCAAAACATAAAACCAAGACACTGAACATGATGAACATGGAATATGTCAAACGTCAGCCTGTTTCCGAGCCTAATATGTGGATTTTCATTATTGCAAGGCCTTGGTGTGTGCCATTGCTTTGTTTTATAATTCTCATTTAAAAACCTGTATGAATATATCTAGTCAGTTTAAGGTTTCATAGTCAACTATGGCCACAATGATGAATTAGTTAATTACCTGAGTTCATTGTGGGCTATGCACTTTGCAGAGTCATGTAGAAGACAGCAGAGGGTTATGACAGTAGGTGTAGAGTATGGAAATCATAACACTGATCAGTAATTATGAAGAATATTTAATATATGCTTAATGATGCAGCCACAGATGCTGGCTTAATTTTTATGTGGTTAAATCAATACAAAATATTTTTTGAAGCCCTGTTGGTCTCATACAGTATAAAACAGAAGTTTAATTCTCCCATGTTTATCTGAACATGACAGACCACAAAGGAAACATTTCCACTGATGAAACATTGCAAGTTAGATTAACAACACACGATGAGTAATACTGCGTATAAACAAGATTTAATTTAGAACTTTCTTTTATATTATTTTTTTTCTTAAAAATATTGTTAATACAAAACTCGTATTGGAGTTTAGACACAAGTTCCGAAACATCTGACATCTTCATTTACAATTTAGTGCCATAGTGCTTTTTGACTGTATACTCGTCTCTATTTGTTTTAAGAAAGGAAAGAAAAATACAGACTTCACCACAACAAAGCCATCTGTCTCCACTTCAGCCTGAATATTTTCACAATGGACGAATCAGGAAACAGAATGACTTATTCTGTGTTGTACTTGTGCTTTCCTAGATGCAGTATATTAGGTAAATCTTTATGTTTATTTTCTTGATTTGTCTGAGTCAAACCAAGGAAAACACATTTTAACATTTCTGTCAAAAACATGTTTGTTTTATATAGATCACAAGCATTTCGGTACACAAACGGCAGAGAAAATCCAACCATGTGCACATTCCTTTGGGTCTGACGAGGTGTTAGTGGGTCTGGGGAAACGAGGGCAGCTGGAACTGCAGACAGGACGATAGAAGATTATTTGTCTGTGTCTAGCTGTTCTGTACGTTCTCTCCTGTCCCCTTAATGAGACGCTTGTGTCCCCTTTTTCCTGCTGGACCGCGGGGCTTAGCAAAGGCCTGTTTGTGAGCGTGCTGCTTGGGATGGACCTCGTCATACAGAAATTCCTCTGTTAGTTCCTCTCCGTTGTCGATCTCCAGCTGCACATGGATCCAAATAATGAAAACAAAAATACAGATGTTGTAAATTTTAATTGCAGGTTGCCACATGAAAAATCCCCTAAATTCCTAGAAAGGAACATGACGTTACAAACCTCGGTCAGTTAACTCTCTAACTCCATCCCTCTCCTACCTTTTTAGTAACATCTAAATGGTAGTCTCTCTCCACTTCATCCAGTAGTCGACTTTTGCAGCTGGAATAGAGCATTCTTTCCTTGATGCTACAGCTGTACCCTGGCATGGAGTATACGAACACTGTAGACAGCAAACGATAAGAGTATTTCAAAGAAATGTAAGTAAATAATTAATGTCGATGTAGGTCAGTGGTTCAAAAGCTGGAGACAAAACCCTGAACAGGTCCTAAGATAAATCTGAGAATAAATAATTCTAAAAAATAAAACGTTCAACTTGTCTGTAAGTTTGACTTTCATATTGTGAAGTACAGAATATTTCCTCTTCTGCCTACACGACTTCTCAAACTGCTCACACCTCCTGTACACAATGAAGCTATTTTCTGTCATGATAAGGCACACACAAGTCACAAGTAAATATTGCTTAACAGCAAAGGGGTCAACAGCCGACATGATTAGGAAACTTTCTGTCAGTGTCTCTCGATGTCTGCGGATCAGGTGTACGTATCTGCTCCTCCTTGCGGGTGTTTATTCACCTTGTGCACACGTAACAACAGGAGGACAGAGACAAGCGACATACCGATAGATTCCAGGTAGTCTCCTTCATGGGAGTGTTTGTAGAGGAAGAAATGATATCTGGGAGTGTCTTTGGGAACCCTGCAGGGCAAATCTCGAATTTCTGTCGGGTTGGAGTGAACGAGCTCGATTATCTCCTTCTCCACATCCAGCCTCTGACACAGGAGCAAAACTCAGTGTTCAGAATCCATTCGCCCAAACGTAAAATAGCAGAAGTCCAATACAACAACACAAGGTGGAACCTGAGACTGTCTCAATGCTTCAGTATTTGGAGTAACATAACTTTTTCTTCCTGAGGCTCATCACTTTAATGCCACTCACCAGTTGTATGTAGTTGATGCGTCTGTGGGCAAGTTGCTGAAGTGCTGTTTTAGCCGTCTCCTGCAGTGGAAAAGCGAGGCCCTGTAGTGTTTGGTGTTTACTGTCCACACTGATCTCTGCCTTCACCTGCAGGGGGCAGCAAGCAGACACATTTCAATGATAACTAAAGGCAGATCCAAAAAGAAAAACTTTCTTTTGAAACATTAAATACAACTGGTGTGAAAACAATATACAACATACCTGCTTAACTCGGCCCTGTAAAAGCAACAGAGAGTTAGATTTCATGTACAGAAAGATCACAAACAATCATGGAGGGCATGTTGACCTCTCACCTCAGTGATTTTGATCCTCTGGAGCTCCTGCTCAGCCAGAGTGAGCGGCGCTGGACCTGAGCAGGATGACACATGACACTGGTAGCCCAGCAAACAGATGTCCTCCTAGAGTTACGAACAAGACAAGAGACTCTGTGAACGGAGGTCATCAAAGCAAAGTGGCTATCATAGTTATGTAGAATGATTTCGAATGGTGCGGACCTCAGTTGTACCGAACATTTCATACTTCACATGACCACCACCAAACTCTTTCTTCACTGTAGCTCGCGTGGCAGCATACAGCATCTTTTGTTTCACCTGCAATCGCCAGAGGGAAGAATATGGGTGATCACAGAGCAGACTGTAACTGTACATACGTGACAGAAAGCCACTGTTATAGACATGAAATGTGAGAGGTATAACACTCCGACATAGGACGGGCAGGGGTGACAGAAGCTATTATAGGAAACATAGAAATCAGCATTCTTGGAGCGTGACAGAAGAGTGCGTGTCCTCATCTTACGTGTGTGATCACATAAGTATTTAACCTTTGAACTTCCCACATTTTTAGCATTAAATAAACACCTCTGTGATATGTGACTGTTTCACTATTGGGATTATTCTTCTTTTCTCAATCATATTATATAATGTTACAATATTAATAAACTATTCATGGTTTTTCACAGAATCCTTGTAATCCTTGGTTTATCTGCTGATACTTCCTGTTTATGCTGGGTGTACATGTTTGGTTGACTTTTCTTTATTTGGATCTTGTGAGAGGCTGCTGGTGCCCTCAGAGCCATCGTTTTTTCCCCAGGCTATGTTTATATACATATGTTAATGATATTGTCTGCCTGCATGTCTTCTTCCTGGTGAAGGCTTGAGGATACAAATGTTGGTGTACAGTGTTGTACAGTGTGTACAGTGACTACAAGTGATTAACAATATCCATATTTGTTTCCACTTATCTGCATTACTGTTTGTCTCACAAGTTCTTCAACTTTATGTGTGCAGATACAGCACCGAATTGGTTGCATTCAAATGTATGTATTGTGGGCTTGCACCTAACAGTGTTACTATACAATGATGTGACCTGTGGTTGTGTCTTACTGGAGACTGGTCAGGAGACCATGATATGAAGATCCACTCGTAGCCCTGTGCATTCTGGGAGTCAAGGCGGTACAGGATGTAGCAGGGTTCCTGGTCGTCCAGGAGAGGAAGCAAGAAGTGATCATAGTCCTGGTCCCAGCTCTTTTCCGGCTCTCTGTAGGCACCCAGCACCAGCTGCTCTGAAAACCAGACCGCTTTCCATCACAAACCTTACCCCAAGTAACAGAAGCTTAAGAGGCTTCACCCACGGTCGGTATCAATGCGTAACGCTGACATTCCCTGCCATCATATGGGCAGACAGGTTTTCTTCTCTCTATACATCCTGCTTTTTCAGCAGCTTACAGTATGTTTTGTAGCCTACTTACTGTGTTTTAGACAATTCATTAACAGGAGGAGCCATGCCAGGCCAGAAGTGAGAACGTTCACAGGTTAATCTATAACCACTGAACTTCAATTATTATAAGATATGTACACGTTTATACACAATTTAAAAATAACACAGAACAATTTAGCATTTGAACAATATTTCTCGAGGTGTGCATTTTCTCGTAACCTATTCTCCGTATGTGTGCTGTATAGGTTAAGGTGAGAGTCACTTGACACCAGTCTAGATTCACAGGCCATGTGGATTTACATGCAAGAGGATTGGTATTATTGTCATATAAAAAAAGTCAAACATCTGTGATATTTTCATGTAAACCTGTTTTGAGGCTTTTCAAAACGCAAGTAGTGATTAGATTTTTAAAAACCTAATGACACTGACTACATTAACTACTGAGAATAAAAGGTCAGAGATTTATCCAGTGAAGGAATCAATCACGCAGTGGATTTATCTGCTCATTATAACCATTGTTATAAATATGACTAATCCCCAGAGCGGGGTTCACTAAGTAGCATTGTGATGATGGGAAACATGACATCAGCTGATTCTGAAAACATTTTAGAGAGTCACTTAGAAACCTTCGGTCTAGCTGTGATTTGATAGCGTGAAAGCCTGTCTTCTGTTTCCCACTATCATTGAAATTTCTGATAACAGTTTTATATTTATCCCTCGGGGTCTCAAGTGTCAAAACCTGCAGTGACAGTCTCACTGTCTGGTCCAAGTGCTGCGATGAAACAAAGCAAAGACCAAGCTCTGAGCTAAAAATATTATCACTTGTTTAACTCTGGGATTAATGGGGTGGATCAACCAAGCCATAAAAGCCTGGTTTAATTAAATATACAAAACATCCACATATGTCCGATGATGTCCTTGTGAGGTGCAGGGGGATTTCCCGACAGTCTCCTGGGACGTGTTGCTATTCTGAGCTGTGGCACATTCCAGCTCTGCACACGCACACACACACACACTTTCCATCAGCAATTCTCTGTTGTTCCTGTCTTTACGTGATTCGTTGTGGAACATATGTGAAACAGTTAATTACTCTAAGTATTTTGTCTTTTTATCTTCGAATGTAGAGTAAAGTTGTGAAATCATGAGACACCAGTTGCCAGGGGACAGTCGGGTGACTAGAAACCGAGTGGCACAGCCAGAGGTGATGAAATGATTGGGAATGATGTTGTTTCTCTTTTGACATTGGAACGAACACCAGTGTCACTGGGCAGCAGTGTGCAACCATGTGAAATCACATGTTGCTCCAAATACCCGGTGACGCTCCAGAGAGATCAAAGAGCTTTAGTAAGGACGTAAATCAGACCTGACAGCATTTCTCTGGGATGCTTTCAACATCAATACTGCGAGTATGAGACCACATATTGAATATGATAGGCACGGTCCATAAACATGGCCTTCCAAAAAGTCCCAGAATGCATCATTACTAACTCATATTACAACTTAACATTGGCCAGATACTAAAACAAGATGTAAACACCCCATGAACATATCAGTACACATCTGTAATCATCTACTTAGAAACCTATTGCCTTACTGACCATTTTGGTATCAGCTGACACTGAATGCTTCACACAGCTCAACAACAGCTGACGCAATCCTCTTTTTCTAAACTCCAGCAGTGATTTAACTCATTTTACTTGTGACTAGCTGTGTCCACTTGTTGATACAAGCTCTATATTGTCAGTGGTGAGTTGTTCAGCTTAAGGCATCTTAGCTGGCCTTAGCACCTTAGATATCTGAGCCTCACATCATTTTCCAGAGGTTTCCCTGGACTTCAAATCTAATCAAGTTTTTTTTATAGTAACCAATCATAAATCACAAATTCATCTATTATTATATGTTATTATATATTATTATTATACGTGTATATGACATTCTCTGTGAATTGTGAAACCTCATATGCACGTTTATATTTTTCTAAACTATGTCAAATCAGCCACAGGTGAAATCAGGTCAAGCTCTAGATTTGTTTGAAAGAAAACTAAAGAAAACGTGATGCATCTGATCACAACCTGAAATGCCAAAAAAAAGGAAAAATATCTAATTTAGAAATTAATTATTTTTCATTTTAATACATTTTCTACTGTTGTCCTGATGGTTTACTAAGAGCAGGTTGATGTGTATTGTCATTGTCTACTTTATCTGCTTAGGACAGACATCCCAGGTAATGTCAACACAGCAGCAGAACTGTTTTGGAAACTTTCAGCTACAGCAGGACTTTTTACAGCCATGTTTAAGAGATAATATATCGCTGTCAGTGTGTGGGCAGTATTTCTATGAATAAGAAATAAGGGTCCCAAGAAAAATATGATTTTCATGTGAAAGACCAGACATTTCCACCCCTTCTAGCTTAAAAAGGAAAAAAAGAATCCCTAAAACAGTCAAAGAAAATAAGCCTCTGGCTGAACCGTCAGAGTCAAAATAGACATTGCGTCAGTTAGAGCTGCAACAATTAGTCGATTCAATGAGCAGACATGTCGCCACCTTCTTTTTGGTATCAGGATTTGTGAGGATTGTTTTAAATCAATGTCAGTTCCATATGTTTGGATTATCCTTTTCTACCATTTCCTGACGTCATATACACCAAATGATTAATAAAGAAAATAGTCGGGAGATCTTTCACTGATGAAATCATCATTTTGTTTTCATGGGCCACAAGAAAAAAAACCTTATAAACAATGGCGCCTTGTGAGAAGAACTTGTTTTTCCAGATGAGTTATTTGGTCAGTATCAGTTCATCATGTGAAAATTGGACATCTGCCCAGTGATTGTGTACAATACTTTAGCTATAAATGCTATAAATGTAACAGATCACCTAATCTGACCCACAAAATGAATACCATGGATAATCTAGATTTTAGACACATCCACTCAGGTGCCACTCATCCTCAGGTTTGGTTGCTCCACCATCCCCGGTCTTGGGTCACTCACCGTTTTGGATTCGCACCTTGATGAGGCGCACAGCTCCACGTCTTGCTCTGGCCAGGAAGTCCCTCAACTCTGGCGTCACCACTAGTGCGAGAAACATGGCGAGTCAGCAGCCTCTTCCTCCTGCAGCAGCAGGGACAAGAGGTCCACGGCACCAGGCTCAAATATTCAGTCCAGTAAAGAGACACTGAAGTCCGACCAAACAAGCCTGTTGTAGAACTGTCCTTAGATGTTTAAATATGGCGACTGAATGCTGTTCGGACTGCTAAAGAAGGCGATCACTGTGTAGAGACTCAGTGAGCAAGTGTTTTAGTCTGAGAAGGGACACCGCTCGAGTAACTAGGGCAGTATCATGTGCACGCAGCGGGGGAACCTGATCGCCTCTCTCCAAATTTAGCTGTCACTGACTGACCAGACCAGGCCCAGGTACTGGTCTGGGAATACAGGACCCACAGCGGAGGGGGAGAGCGTGACCTGTAATCCTAATAACCAACTTCTGTACAAAGAACAACTTGGGTTTAATGAACTGTCTGACAATAAACATAATCATAGGATAGTATTTGTTACATCTATGAGGTGACTAATAGATGTTCGGATTAGATTTCAACACATATCGTTTGAATAAAAACAATATTCCTCACATTTCCCGTAAATATGATTTTGTAATTACTGATTTAATCTGGTGTGGGAAACACAGATGTTTCATTTTACGATATTAAAGAAAAAGAGCATAGGACAGAGAACCTTTTTCCCTCCAGACAGGACAACTCTGAAGACCAACAGATTGTGAAAGACGTTTTCACTGCCACAAAGTATCTAATCATGCTGACAGCTTTCTCCCCGTGCCACAGACAGAAATGTCAAAACCAAAAGCTGCCAAATAAACACAACCATGCCAACTAGATCCTCCAGAATGGATAATGGATTCTCAAAACACTAAGCCAGTAATAAAAGAAACAAAACCACTGTTTTACAAGACAACACTTTAATGTTTAAATAGAAATATTAAAAAAAGATAAACAAAGTATTTATTTCTGCGAACTACCTATTTACAATATGAAATCGATTTGCCACAAGTCCCTGTGTTATTCCCAGAGAACTAGCTGCGCTGACATCTGCTGGTCACTTTGACTTTGGTCTTCAACACGAGCCTCGTCTTCACTCTTCTGTCCTCAGTCATCAATGGTGGGGAGCCAGAATGCCTGAGATGAGGAACAGTACAAAATGTAAGAGACCTATGAGACATCACGTGCAAGTAAGAATATGTTCACATGTAACCTGCTTCACTATTAATTAAAAATGGAACTAAAGACAACTAGAAAGAGGAGAAATCACATACACACACAGCTTGCATCACCAGCATGCTCTTCTACTTGACAATTTAGAAAGCAAATCAATACTCACCATGTTGGAGCAGGCACTTGCAAATGTCATGAACTTGGGGTTGAACTGCAGGCAGGTGATCGGGCCTGTGTGTTTTCCATCCAATAAAGCCACCTTCATTCCACTCTCTGCATTCCACACATGAATCTTTCCGTCTTCAGAACCTGAGACGTATAGACGCACACAAAACACGTCAACTTGATGGGATTGTTGTTTCTGTGAATTTTTATTTTGTCATTATTCCAGATATACATTTGACAAAAACATACATACCTGTACTAGTTTTAATAGGTAAAGTTCTGCATTTATACGTTTGTGTATATATAGCCCTAAGTCGTTTAGGGCTGCAACTATCGAGTATTTTTGGAATCAAGTATTCTGTTGATTTTTTTCAGCGATTATTCGAGTAATCGGATAAAACGTATTATGCATTATAAACAATATTGATAGTGCATTATGTTACATGAAAGACCTGTTTATATAAGCAAGCAATTGGCTGTTATTGATAAACCTTGATAAACCAATAATCACAAATACT
>JAUMHF010000021.1:12980050-12997472 GCA_032359275.1 Microctenopoma steveboyesi
AATCTCAGTCCCCAGACCTGAACATCATAGAAAATCTGTGGTGTGAGTTAAAGAGAGCTGTCCATGCTCAGAAGCCACCAAACCTGAATGAACTAGAGATGATTTATAAAGAGGAATGGTCCAAAATATCTTCAACCTGAATCCAGACTCTTGTTGGAAGCTATAGGAAGCGTTTAGAGGCCGTCATTTCTGCAAAAGGAGGTCCTACTAATTATTGAGTTCATTTTATTTTTTACAGTGCCAAGGTTGCCCAAACTTACACACCCCACTGTATTTAATGTCCCCTTATTTAATTCTATACTGAGTTTCTAAAATACTGAAACTTAGCAAACTAAAGCAATAACTTGTTCAAAAAAGGTCATACATATTCAGTTGTTTCAAACAGCATTTATTCTGTGTGAGAAAATATTGTCTCAGGCAGATTATTGATCTTGCAGTACACTTCAAATGACAAGATCAAAAATCTCCTGCACCACCAAGAAAAACAAAATCTCATATAGACCAGTGCCGTCACTACAGCCTACAGAGTTCAAGCCATGTGCCACCATATGTTCTGACATGTTGGAGAATACCATCACTATTACAAAGAGCTACGTAGCATCATACATAAATCTTTTCAATATTTTACTTTTTAAATACCACTCTTGACTGTCACAAATTATAAATTAAAATCTAAATTTGATTTTTGCATTCCTTAAATTACTTCATGTAAGCCAATATAAACATACATTTACATATTTACAAAACTATACACATGCACCTTTACTACACTGAGCTTGTATACATATATGTATATACTGTACACACACACACACACACGCACACGCACACACACACACAAGGCTTCGCCACACAAGTGGCTCCAGGTGACACCAATCCTACAGTTTTTTTTTAACAGGCCGATTGTGCTTTTCAAGTCATTCCAGCCAGATTTTCAAACATTTAAAGGTCTTCACTAAGTGATCATAGTAGAATTTGTTATAATAATAATTGTAAAATAATCAGCTTCACCTCTGTAGTGGCCTCACATCTTACTAACCATGTAGCTGCAATATTCTAGATTCATAATACAGTTTCACAATATGGAAAAATAAGTAAAGATTTTTCAAGTCCCACCTACAACACGTCAGAGCTGGACTAAAGGTCCGTGACAACTATCTCACTTTATATCCTGAGCCATTCTCTGAATTATTGAATACATTTCAGAACATAATCTCTCTCAAATGTAGTCACAGTAAGCTCCACTTCAGGGTTAGCTCTTAGTTTGATATTAATGACTGCAGGGAAAGAGTTGATATGAATATATAAATATTATGAATATCAAGTCAAGTTAGATTTAATCTATATAGCACAAAAATAAATAAATAAATCTCAATTTTGACTCAACGTTCTCTGGAGCTTAGGACACTCATGGGCCTATAAAACCTCAAACTGAATAATGAATAATAATGTCAATAAAAGGAATGGTAGGCTAGATTTAGTGCCTTAATACAGGGGGAAGTTACAGTAGTCCAGGTAATATCCTGCACCCTGGAAAAAAACCTTTGAATCTATTCAAACTTGCAAACTGTCCATAGCTGTCAAAACCACACTTATAGTCCAGATATGAGGTAAACATTATGTGAGACTTTCACACTTCAATAAACACAGTGACATTTCAATGGCAAATACAATCTAAATATGTTTTGAATCAAGACAATCCCTTTCACGTGAAAATATTTACACCTTTCTCACTTTGGCCTAAAATAAAAACTTTATATGGAAACATTGCAACAGTGGTTGTGTAAAACCTTTTTAAAAAATTACATGAAGAAATGAACAAATTTATCTACAAAACTGTTTTCAAGCACTTTGTCTCTCAATTTTAAAAATCTGAGCAACAGCGTAATGCAGAAACCCTTCAAATACCACAATAGTAGGAAATGTTATGCTTTGTTTTCCATTCCCGCCTTTTTAAGAAGTTGAAGCTTTTGTAGATATACAGTAACCAGCCAGCCTGTTTAAAATGACAATATGTATGATTTATATAAAATTGGAGGGAGTGAAATTGAGATTTCCTCTCACGTGGTTTAAATGAACCATGGCACGGTCGTACGCAGTGTTGACAGACTTCCGAACACTGGGTTTCTTGCCTTCCATTAAGCGTAGTTTGTCTACAGTGTCATCCATCCCCATAGGCAGCAGTTTGTTTCGTGGGAGCCACTGCCTGAAAAGCAAGAGACAAAAAACAGTGAAAAGGACTACTCCCAGATGACCCATTCCTGCCCGCTTGAATCTTACCAAGTTCTTTTGGTGTCAAAGAAGAGCACTAAGAAGAGTTTTTCGCCTTCTTCTGTTTGTCTCCACTCGCCCAGTTTGAGCACCTCCACAGGAGGCACTGGGATAGGAATGCCGTTGTGAAGAAGTCCTTCCTGGGGCATGTCCGGATCAACAATCTGTAACAACAGTATAACAGAACATTTGTTGAGTTCTGTAGGACGTATTAGCTGAGAGTCAGGGACAGCTCAGTATGTACACGAACTAAAAAACATTCTGACCATTGCTGGATATGATGGATATCCTCGGCATTTGGCCCAAACGAGGTCGAGTGGCGCGAGCTCAGTCTCACTATCTAAAGTCAGAAGTGTAGACTTTCCTGTGAACAGAGCAGTTCAGCAGAAGTCAGTGATTGTTCACTTAGAACTGACTTCTACCGGTTATAAAGATTTCTGTGACTAATCTTTCTTCATGCATCCAATAAACTCACACAAACAGAAGCATTTCACTTTATTTTAACTGTCCATGAAAATGCCTACCAGATCCAGAGACGTCTCCGTTCTCACTGCTGGGGACTTTTACTAGTGCTGGTTTACCACGACTACGCTTGGGTGGGGAGACGCCGCAGCTATAAGAAGAAAGAAGAAAGCAAAAAAAGAGATGTCGATAAGTTTTAATATAAAATGTATTATGTGGATACAGATATACTGTTTCTCAAGAAAGCCACTGCAGCTCTCCGTACTCACTTTAGTCTTTGGTCGTCATCCTCATCTGCAGGTGTGTGCTTTCCGTTTGTAAGGCCTAGTAAAAAAATGAAATCGTGGCCGGTGTTGACCGTCTGACTCATAACAAGAGTAAGATGAAAGTGATCGTGATTTAATTATTCAAACCTGCTTCTTTGGGTGGAGGGTGTTCTTTGTCTGCTTCACTTTCCGAACTTAGGCCTCTGGACCTCAAGTGGTGTGAGGAGGGAGAGGGAGGTGTAGGGGAGGCATTTGGAGTAGGAGGCAAGGTGATGTTGGTTACACTGGGTGAATTTGGGTCGGTGGGGATGCTCTCCAACCCGTTGCTTTTACTCTCGGACGTTTTCCCATTCTGTTGTGGCGGAGGCTTGTTTTTTGCCATCCTCGCCCCGTTTTTAGCTTTTTTAAACAGTACAGATGTACGCCGACCAACTCCAACCAACGGCAGTGCAGGGGGTGTACCCAGTGGTGTAACCTCATGAACAGCCTCCGGTTGTGAAGACGGAGTTTCACCGACTTCAGCCTCGTCTTCTCCTTGGCTTTTGCTCCCACTGCGGGATGACCTCTGACGCTTGTATGAGCGCCCGGGTGACCTTCGCCCTCCAGCTATGATGCCCAGCACAGGCGGTTCAAGAGGAGCATCTCCCGGCAGCGGTGAGGATACTGGACAAGTAAGTTCTAACACAGGTGGAGAGTCGTCTGGATCAAAGAGTATTATTATTTCAGAATTATAAATAATGTACAGAGTTTGCAGGTGAAAGAATAATAAAATTAATAAATAGTACAACATTTGTTTGTTTTTTTTTACCTGCCCCGGAGTTAGACACAGTCAAATGTCCATTATCCACGACACCCATCTTGTCAGTTTTCTTCTCCTTCTCTTCCTGTTCTTCCTCCTCCTCCTCTTCTTTACCCGCCTTATCATTACCATTCACAGACAGGCTGTTTTGCTGCTGCTGGTTCATCTTCTGTCTCAGAGTGTTGATCTCGCGGCGCAGCAGCCTGATGCGTTTGGTTCGGCCACCACTGGTACGCATGGATGTAACCATGTCCAGTTTGTCCAGCAAAGCCTTCAGCTGCTCATCTGTGGTTAAGTGCAGCCTGTTCTCTGGATCCAGCAAAGAGTCGACTATAGGGAAATGGATAAGAGAATATATAACGCATGTGGGAAAGTTAACTATGAAATAGATGGTTCCGGCTCTCAACTCACCATCATCCCATGTACAGTGGTAAAAGCCATGTTTGTTCGGAGCCTCTGGGAGATGCATGCCGGTGTTAGCGTCCAGGCCAATGCTCTGAGACTGCCTGTGGGCATGACGGAGAATGGCTCCACCCACCTCCTGCAGCTGCAAGGCTGCCTTGTGAAACATGGTGTCCTTGGAGTTGTACTTGAGGCAGTTGGAGACCATGAGGTCAAAGTCTCTCTCTAAGTCCGCAATGGAGCAGTAAGCATGTCCTTCCAGTTTGGTTCGCATGGTGGAGAAGTCCATGGGTTGGGAAACAAACTCCAGGTAGTCTGGGACCTTAGTGAGTCATTACAATCAGTGTATTAGCTGAGTCACTATGTTGAGAAACAAGCTGCTGAATGTATATTGTGTACTTAAGGCAACTGCACCCACCTCTGACAGATTGACAGGCTGCGTGAAGATTTTGGAGATGTCCTTCTCTTGCAGTTGCTCCAAGGTTGATCGCAAAAGCACCAACGCAGGGGTCAACTTCAACTCAAGAGCAGCCTGCTGAATTTTCATCTGCAGAGTGATGATGTAAACACACAGGAGAGGAGAGGAGAGGAACAGCAAGGTCATTCTGTTCACGGTTTAAACAGACAAGTTTCCTTATGGATTTTTTTGTGATTATTATTTTCTGAATTAAGTAAAATATTATTTTTTCTGTATAATGGCAATTTCAATTTGTCTTGTAGCATTTTTTCAGTAATCGAAAATGATAATAATGTAAAAATAACATTATTAAAAAAAAGGGACTGATCAATTAAATACATGTTTTCTGTCTCTGAATGGCAAACCAACACAAGTTGCTAAAATAACGGCTTGTCTCTTGCCTCACACTTCCTCTGTAACATACCTGTTCCCTCTTTAGCCGCTCTCTCTTGCGGATGAGCTCCACCAAGAGTCTGGCTCTTTCCAGGTCCTGCCTCAGTTTCTGCCAGTATCGTAGTTCCTCTCTTGCAGCACATAGCTTCTCATCAGGCTCCTTCTGAACATGACCCAAAAAACACAGGTGGTCACATGATGGGTCCCAGACTTGTGGTGGGACCTTCAAACAACCAATGACACAGTTTTTCAGTCTCTATACTATGAACACATCACATCAACCTGCAGTCACAAACCCCGACATGTGAAATAGTTTTGTATAAAAGTTTTTAAACAGTTATTTGATTTAAATACATTAAATTCTTTTAGCTGACTGTTCTCTTAAACTTTATTTGACCAACTCCTAATCGCCAGCCGCTAACATTATAAATGATGGTGCAATAGATCCGAACCAATATCTGTAACTTTCTACACGCTGTCGCCCTCTACAGTGAGATCTCTGTTGTCACAGCAACAAAGACAAAACTCAAGAGTTGTGCGGAAAAATCGCCATCAGTCTGAATCAGCCGCAGCAAAGTGTGATGTCTGGGCTTATGCTTGATTTCATGTGTGAGAATACAAAAGCGGTCGGGGTGCCACTGAGGACTTGAACACGCTTTACTTGATCTCATCCGTTCTAATAAAATCTTTTAGGTCAGATTCCTCTGGATCCTCTCAATCATGATGAGATAGGCCTGATTTTGGGGGCTCTCCTGCGTGTAACTTTAAGAACTGTTGTCAGGAAAGCTGACAGCGAATGTAATACCTTGATTGGAACCGTCTAGATTATCTAAATAATTTATCAACAGAAGGTTTCTTCACACGCATCCTCTGTCCTGTAGATGTGTCTACCTGTCACGTAACCCCCCAACACCACCTCCTCCACTACCAGAAGCTGTCGCAGAAAACACCACGCTGCTTCACGTTATGGGCAAAATCACGTGACAAGGAAGGCATAAAGTCACACAGGCTCAGCTCAGTACTTCAAAACTGTTTCCTGTGAAATATCACACAATCTAAAAAACCGTGTCCTGCAACTGCAGAACTTATATTCATGTAAAAGCCCCGTCTTTTATCTCTACCTGCTCTGCAGTCCTGTGGGTCTGTAGATGGGAATGAAGTCGGCGTATTAAAGGCATCCCATTTCGTGACTGTCGCTTCAGTAACCAGTAGTTATGAAGCCTCTGCATGAACTGGTTCTTCCTCTGGACTTCAACTCCTGTGCAGATCTTGTTCAGCCTGTGAATTTGTTATGCAGTACATTACAAGCTGGTTACAGTTACAATGATCATCAACAACATAATTTAAAATTCAAAAAAATGTCTAAAACCACACTGGATCACAACCAAATTAGATGGCAAGTGTTTTAGAATATTAACCTTTAAAGCAACAGACACTGAAGGAAGTTAACAAGATATTCTGGGTTATGTAAATGAGAGAATATGCAAATGTCACACCTGTGAGATGGGATCTGAGGCACGAGCAGCACAGGCACATTTGAACGGCGTGTGGACCCACCAGATCCTTTCGTATTCTTCTTTTTCTGACCCTTGGAGACTTTCTTGTTTGGTGGTGAGGGGGAGCTTTCAGTATATGACCTTTGTCCACGGTTCCCTCTGCCCCCCACCATTCGTCCCTCAACCGACTCATCTCCTGACCCATCTCGACGAGACCCAACAGGAGAGTGATGCTCACAGAAAGCAGTCTTCTTCACAGAGAAGGTGGTACCATTGACACCTGTCTCCAGGACTGGGTCTATCTTCATGAACAGTCCGGCCTTCTGAGCGCAGGTGACGTGAAAGGCCCTGTAACAGTTGGCTTTGTGGCACTGGATGGATGCTCCCCTGCCTTTCTGCTTACACAGGTAGCAGGTGAGCTTCCATCGAGCAGGAGGGATGTTCTTGACCCCCTCAACGGGCTCCAAAAACACCGTGTTGGCAAAGCACACCTCTGGGATCCATATGGCACAAACAACGTGGGCCCAGCGTCCATCACTTGTCTGTTTGAAGGCACCTCCACGGTTGGGACAGAGCACACAGTCTACGGGACGGGAAGGGGACTGCAGGCAGCAGCGGCAAAGCCACTGGCCCTCAGGTACATAAGGAACACCATAACACTCCTGGTGGACAGCCAGGTTGCAGATGTCACAGAACAGGATGACATTACTATTTAGACATTCATCATCCAGACAGACGCAGCAGAAGGCATCCTCATCCACGGCACTCTGGGACAGAGCCTGGCTACGGGACTCCAGGATGGATTCCCGCTCTAGACGGTCAATTAGCAACTCAAATGTATCTGGAGCCACAGAGGCATGGCCGTCAGACACCCTCTTTTGATTCACCATCTCCAGCCAGGCCAGGTCCTCCTCGTCCATGTCATACTCAGCCACACTGTCCTGTTCCTCCCCTGACCTTTCTATGTAACGATAGTAGGCTGTTGGGAGAGGAGGCGCCTCCGAAGGACAAACTGAGCTATACACACGAAAGGTGGGCTCAGGCAGAGACATTTCGTGGGGCAGGGGATGGATGGAATTGGTAGCCCCTGTGTGCTGCTGGGAGCCGGTACGTTGGTTCGAATGAGATGTATTTTTACCACTCCTCCTGTTTTTACTGCTTGAGAGTTTTCTCCATGGTCTAGTTTTGCTTTGTGTTTGCTCACTGTTTTCCTTGTTGCTGTTGCACTCAGCAATGTCCTGGGCCATCATCTCATCCTCAGTTATAACTGGCAGAGGATCTGTGATGTTAATCCGATGGAGTCTTCCATCTAGGTCCACCTCCACTATTTTCTGCGCCTGAGCATATGTCAAAGTCTCTCTGGAAGGAGAAAGCTGCAGTCTGTAGGGCGAGGGGGGCCGCAACTGTCCAGATGAGCCCCGGCCCCTTCCTCTCCCTCTACCTCGACCCCGACCCATGTTGTGTCCGTTAACAACTGTCTCACATTCCCTCCTCCGCACCTTCCGCATGGAAGTTTACACTCGCTCCCTAACAGATGAGAAAAAAAATGAATATCGTTATTTAAGTTTCTCAGAACAGACGTAAGAATGCTGATGTGTATCATCTGTGAAAATATAAATCCAGAGGACCTTTGTTTCAGATTTTATTAGGGAATAACAACTGTATGTTTATAACAGTTTATTATCACACCACTGATGTGACAATAAATGTCAAGTAAAAGTTGAATTTTTAATTCATATTAATCAATGTTGGTAGTATTATTGTGCTATTTGTAGACCCACTAATGGACTGGTCAGTAAAAGACATTTTGTTTGTTACTCTGTGTCCCAGGTGAACCAGTGGGTCTGTGGCTCCCAGTGTTTTTGTTTATGTCCATTAATTCGGATTATCCTCCTCCTATTAAACCATCTACTTTAGTGCTGTTCAAATACTATTTGTAGGGGAGAGAATAAAAACAAAAGCGTTTAAATTGTCAGTGGCAATTAATATATGTCTGTAGTACTCTGTAATCAAGAGATCATTTTTACATTCTATATGTCTGTCTATAATTAATTTCCAGGGTTTTTTTCTGGACACAAAAGGGTCAATTGGGGTGCTGTTGAAATAAAAACACAGAATGTTACCTCAGCTCTAGCTGCACAAACACTTTAGTAAGTTGGGCTGCTTGTATGCTGCAGCTCAGCTTCCCTCCATTGGTCCAATCGAGAGTCAGTCACACGGCCATATTTATCCCAGTCCAACCAAATGGCAGCATCCTCTATTTTTTCCTTGTTGCTGTGCATAGTTAGGTTGAAGAGTGCTAAATACCAACCCGAGTCTCTAACATCTGTCAGCCATTTTAAGCGCACAACAGCAGAGACAACATTTGTATTGCCAGTTGATTAGCAGCCCAATTATGAAAGCCAAACAGAAAGTAGATGCATTGTATGCACCGTACCTTAATGCATACATTGGTTGCGTGTATTCATTAGAGCACGAAGCAGCAAATGTGCCGCGTTACAGGTATTGCTTTGTACTCCAGACCCCTGCAAAAAGATTGTCTCTCGCTGATGTGATAACGTTAACGTTACTCGGTCGGACAGGACACACAGAAGTCGTGTCAGAAACCCAACGATTTCCTAAACAACACCGACAAATAGAAAATACCAACGTGATTTACCTTTTAAAATCGTCCTCTGCGGTGCGAGTGCCACACAGAATAACTGCACCTGGCTAAATGTCAGCTAGTGACAGACTACAACCGAGGCGGACATGCTAGCTGTTAGCTTAGATAGCCGGTAATTTCGGGAGCGACAGCGTCATCTTCAGCACTTCATTTCTCCACCGTGACTCCAGCCAAACACACGAACTCGACCCGGCCTCATAGCCACAGTCTCAACCTTTCAAACGATGATAGTTATCAATTCAGAGGCAGTAGAATCTCGAAGATATCAAATTTATGTACCTTGGATGAGGCTAAATATTCAGTCAAGATGGCTTGAAAAATACGCCCCTTTGGAGAAGACACCTCAGCCAATTGTATTTCGACGCTTCGCCTCGCACGCAACGCGCACCGATTTCTGATTGGTCAGCGCGACCCAGCGAACTCATCGAAGTCGATCCTGAGCTCACTTCAGAGTGAAGCGGTGAGGAAAACAAACATACATATGTTGCGCGCCTTATGACTTTGCCGTTGCCTGCAAGTTGTAGATAAATGTTTATTTCTGTAGCTTGTATTCAAACAGCCAGATATCCACGTGTAATGGCCAAATAATAAAACAACACTTTTTTTTCTATTGTTTGTACATTTTATCTAAAGCATGTTATTTGTGGTATAAGGTGAAAATAAATGTTGTGTGTTTGTTTGTTGGATGAACAGTCACTCTGCATCTGGTCTACATATATATGTGAAATTGTATATTTTCAGTGGAAATTACTTAAAGGATTAAACAGTTGTCCGTGCTAGCTCCTTGTAAGTCGCTTTGGATAAAAGTGTCTGCCAAGCAAAGTAAAGTTAAAGATGTTGACATACAGTAGCTCACTTGAAGAACACAATAATAATGTAATATACAGTAAGCAAAATGCCTTAATAACAACTTTGCACAATATCTAACCTATTGGTTTAACTAAAGGTAAGGGCTTTGTATTTTTATACCATATATGATGATTGAGAAATTAATTTAAACAGCAGTGTCCATCAGGGATATAAAACTTTATAGACAACATAAAATTATATAAATAGCCTTGCATTTAATTCATCATTCACAGACATTTTTTATGGCTACATTAGCTGAGTTGACAGAAATGACTCCATTAGAGTAACTACAGCCAGTTTTGTGACCTTATTGTTCTGCTGAAAACACTGTTTTCTATCAGTGCCAACGATTTTTGCTGAATGAAGGAAGATGCTTTTACTTCAAATTACAAAATAACCAGGTGCCAGTGCCGAGATACAATGGTGTCACTGAGTCAGCAGGCATTTGTTGAATTTATTTATGTATTATTACAGATGAGGTATAAAATACCTGGTGAAGTTTCAGAGACTGAGTCATTAGCCTCAGTATCACAAATTCCTGCTTTCTAAGCACTCAAAATAATTCATAATTATATTAAGGTAAATCAGCTAAACTTGATTCAGACTTCCATTATAACTTTAAAACATAATTCAGTGGGATCAAATAATTATGTCACTATTATCTACAAAATATATTAACTTTCAATGAGTTTCTTAAACAAATGTTAGTGTTTTAATGAGCTGTATTTGGCTTCAGGAGTGTAATTGTGTAATTACTTCTTTATATTATGTAATATAACTGTTCCATGGAAATTAATAGGATTCAAATGCTTTTTCAAAATGTAAATGATATGGCAGAATCCTTGAGTCATTATCAATATAAATCACGACATTTTAATCAGTTGGTTGCTGTTAACTCGTTTGTATGTCATGCTGCTTCTCTCCACCCATTCAAATTTCTTGCTCCACCCCCAAAGACTTTATTGGCTGTCTTACCATATTTGAATCTAAAAATACTTAGGATCCCCCTGCATTTCAGTCAAGCTCGCTTGGGTCTGCCTGAAGCCTGAGGTTCCCATTCAGTGGTCTCATATTGGACATTTGTAAGGTAGTAACTTTTCTATGTATGGATGTCAACTATTTATGTCATGACTTGAATTCCATCTTTGCATTTTTGAGAATGATCTTAATATAACTGTATCTAAGTGTATGTTCATCAGCGGTATCCTGCTTTCTCTACCTGCCCCACCTACTGCTGATTA
Organism: Microctenopoma steveboyesi; assembly: GCA_032359275.1. Classification (NCBI taxonomy): domain Eukaryota; kingdom Metazoa; phylum Chordata; class Actinopteri; order Anabantiformes; family Anabantidae; genus Microctenopoma; species Microctenopoma steveboyesi. The sequence goes on from JAUMHF010000021.1 coordinate 12,991,352, forward strand.
CCTGGTTCAGGTGTGTTCAGCCTGGGAGAAGCTGTAAGTGTGGGGCTGGTGGCACTACAAGCAGCACAGTGGCCCTTAAGGACCAGGATTGGGCGCCTGTGATCTATATGATCCATTTGTCGAAGCACAAACTACTAATAGTCTGCTTATATCTCTTAGGATGAGGATCAACTGTGACATGATGCTGCTTGGCTTTTTATTGGCTTTTGGATTTTTTGTGGACATGGGAATGTGTAATACTGGTAAGTACCTTTACATTTGTAAATTGTACATAGTGAGAAAAAATGCCATCCAAACAACATTCATTATCTTCAGCTTGTTCTTGTTTGGGTCATGGGAGCCAACTTATCTGTCTAATACAAACCCACTAGATCAACACAACATATTTAACCAGGTGTGTTATAACAACAACCAATTTCCACTTTACACTATGCTGAAAGTGACTGTGAGTGCCTTAATGTACAAGTTACGCTGATAATATGAGGAAATTGAATTTTCTTTCTTTTTCTGGATACTGATATTTTAAAGTCTGACCCGGTCATTGCGTTTGTAATTCAGTGTGGTGACAGCTTGCTTTTTTTCTCTGCCAAATTTCTCATGTTTTCACTGCTGGACTTTGCAGACATTTCTCAGGGTTGACAAGACATAAATACATAAACTGTCAGCTCAGATGAATATCAAAGTGCAGCACCACATCCTGTCCAACTCTTGTAGAAAAACAGCAAAGGAAGCAAGCCAGTAGATGCTGTGACAAAAAAACGGTAATAAATCAACTCTATGAACCAAACAAAGACTCTATGTTTCAAAGTGGCCAAAAAGTGACAGGGGCTTGATGAGCTTGTCTACGTGTCATCTGCTGAAAAGGAGGATCTGATGGTTGTCAGGATCACCCTGCGGCGATGGATCCCAGAGGCCTTGGCCTGAATCAAGGCTTTTGATACTCTTTGACTGCCCTTCCATCCCACAGTGCCATGGCATTGATATTCTTTGAAATAACATGCTGTTTTAAATAGACTGTGGTGTGCAAACTGTTTTTACAGTTGCCAGATCTCTAGGACACCGGAAACCAGTTGTGACTAGATGGTCAATACATACGGCCCAAAATTCACCTCAGACATGTCAACGTAAAGCCTGAAGATGGCCAGTGCACAAAGACATCTTTGATTCTGCTAAATTATGCCCTGTGAAAAACTTTTCTGAGTGAAAAAACAAACATGGAGGAATCTTTTTCTAACGTTTGTGCCTGCTCATAGATTTTTAGCTGCTCAGATTTAGACAGGATGAATGACACATGGTGCGCGCTTATGGATGGTTCATCTAAGCCGTAGAAATTGTTTAATTTTTGTTGCACATTTTTAGTGAGATTTCACCATGTAAAAAACAATGAGGTAATATTTACAGGATCTATTACGATATTATATGTCATAAGAAATATAAGAAAAAAATTTTCTGACCTTTTTAAACAAATAAACATGAGAACTAAGCAAGAAACGTTTTTTTTCTCATTAATGTTATGAGGCGTCTACAGCTAAACTCTCTGCTTTGTGTGGTTGTACCCAGGCACACTAATGCTGTGCGTTGGCTGTTGTTAGAAAAGACAAGCGAATGGAATGGACTGAGTTTATGCATCCAGTATTGTTTAACATGGCAACCAGTGGCTCTTTGTCTTGAGTGTGTCTCCGTTATTCCAGTGGTGCCCAGCTTGTGAGCTGTTCACCTCAAAATCACATTAGAATATTCAGAATTTATTTTCTGCCATTTATAAGAACTGTATCTGACATGATAAACTTTGTATATTAAGGCTTTCATGCTGACACGTTACTTTTCTCCCTCTGAACACCAGTACCGTCAGAGCTGAGAATCACTACAATAAAGGTAATTTATTCGTTTCTTTCAAACCTATTTTAAAATGCAAATACAACCATCGATGAAACACATTTTGATGATTAATGTTTACATTTTTTCTTTTAGCAAGAGCCATACACAATGTCCAAGGGCACACAGCTGGAGGGCTTTTGCATGGACCTACTGTCTGAAGTAGCCAAGAAGGTGGGCTTCAAGTACAGAGTGCATCTGGTGAAGGATGGGTCATACGGCAGACAGGATGAGAGCGGGAACTGGAATGGGATGATTGGAGAGGTGATTAGAGGGGTGAGTACAGCAACTCTGAGTTCAAATGTCCATTCAAACAGACTCAGACCATCTGAGCTTTTCAGCTGGAAAAAATAAGCAAATGTGGACAATTATTCTTATTTAAATATTGTACATTTCATAATAAATCTCTCACCTCTGAGGTATTTTACATTCTCTGCAGGAGGCAGACCTTGCAATTGCTCCACTCACTCTCACTGCAGCTCGGGAGAAAGTGGTGGGAATGACCAAACCATTCATGCAGACAGGAATCAGCATCCTGCTGCGGAAAGACATCTCAGAGGAAACAGGCTTCTTTGATTTTCTAAGCCCCTTTACGGCTGAGACTTGGGTTGGAATACTCATTGCCTACCTGGGGACTGCAGCTTGCATCTTTGTAGTTACGAGGTTTGTGATGCAAATTTTTTAGTTGTAGTAATTACTGTGGTTTAACAGTGAAGTTCAACTGGGATATTTGAATGTTTTTGCCAGCAGTGAAGCACTGTCAAATAAATTATTGATATTTTTATGCAAATGCAGACTGAGTCCATGTGAGTGGAGTCAGCCTCAGAGTGAGCAAAACAGATTCAGCCTCCTCCACAGCTTGTGGTACACAGCTGGAGCTCTGACGCTTCAAGGTAAACACCTCACTCATGTCTGTATGACGCAGAGTGGATCATTTCTCATTTTATTGTTTCTGTTAGTATTGAATTGTACATATTTTTTGTGGTCGTCAGGTGCTGGTCCTCACCCCAGAGCTCTTTCAGGACGCGTTACCTGCTGTACCTGGTGGCTATTTTCAGTCGTCCTCTTGGCTTGTTATTTCTCTAACCTTAACTCCGCCAGGAGCTCTGAGTCCACTCACCTGACGGTGAAAGGATTTGAGGACTTAGCCAATCAGGACATGATTGAGTATGGCTGTCTGGCTGGTTCTTCCACACTGGGTTTTTTCAAGGTGACCATGAGGATTTTGATCTCTCAGTTATTAAAACATTAGAGACAGTGAATAGATTGAATATCTCCCTTTGATATTTTGTTTTCCTCCTTTCAGAATTCAAACAATCCTGTGTATCGCAGAATCTATGAGCACATGGAGAGAACTAAGAGTTTTGTGTCATCTATGGATGAAGGGGTCCTGCGTGCAAAAGAGGGCAACTTTGCCTTTATTGGAGAGTCTGTCTCTCTGGACTTAGCGGTAGCACGGCACTGTGAACTGGTCAGGGCTCATGAAGTTATTGGCATGAGGGGATACAGCATTGCTGCCACCACAGGTGAAGTTGCTTATTTTAAAGCTGCATTAAATATTATGATCGGTAATAAAATATGTAAAATATTTAAGTGCTATAAATTCCATAAAATCTGTTGATTTCCTTAAGGCTCACCCATCATAAAGAATCTCAGTGTGGCGATCCTACAGCTGAGTGAGGCTGGAGAACTGACGTACTTGCGAAGCAAGTGGTGGGCCAGCAGCTGCATGGCCGACAAGGCCAAGTCTTCAGCTGTGCAGTCACACAGCCTCAAGGGGATGTTTCTGGTTCTTTCTCTGGGTCTAGGCCTGGGAACACTTCTGGCTGTCCTGGAGCTCACTTTCAAGAGTCGAAAAAATGCAGCAGAGCAGAAGGTATCTAAGAGCAGTCACAAATCACATCCAAGTCTTACTGTAAAATCAGTTTTGCATTGTGAATCTGTGTTTTTTCAGTATTCAGTCTTAGCTTTTTTTCATAAACTCGAAGGCTGCAGCATTTTCTCAACCTTTTAAAGATCATCACCTCAGTTTTTATTATTACACAAACAGACTTAGTCATGCACATTGAACCACACAGTCATGTTTACATTGTATTCATCGTCACAATGAATGGATTTGTTTGTCCCTCAGAAACCCTGCTGCACGGTGCTGACTGAGGAACTGAGTCTGCGCTTGAGGACCAACAATGCCAACAGACCCCAAGAAAATGTAGACAAAGATACAGAAAAGGCATAGAAACATCTTACTGTAACAAACTTTAAACTGTGATCCTTTACGCTTTTAGTGTGGTTTCACATATTTGATAGAAATACTAACTGAACCGTAGGCTTTGAACCTTTTAAAATATAAAACTCACATTTTATTAAAAACATTCAGATTATTGATTTCCATTTACAAATGCTACAGTAATGAAAAAGCAAAGTTATAGGCTAAATATTATAAAAATAATGTTTACACAAATTTACTAACAAATAGGGACATTTACAAATCTGCTGTTATGTTTTCATGACTCTACATGAAGCTTTTTTGTACAGTTGGCAATGGCATCACATGATTTCAAGTGTCTTTAAAAAAAACTTGCACATGCTTAAAAACTGTCTTTATTGTAAACATTCCAGCAGCACGGAAACAACAATGTGATTGTAAACTTCATAGCAGGCCTAAAATAATAAAGCTGTCTAATTGTGTGACTCCACTTGGTGTCTTCCCATAGTTTAAGAAAGAAAATCAGAACTTCTTTGTAACTTGTTTGTCCTCTGTGGTTCAATCTGCAAAATGCACAAAAGTCAGGATGTAATACAGCATTTTATATTTTTCACATTTTGCAAATGTGAATCACAAATAATTCATGACTCACCGTCTAGAAAAAGTGGTGATTTACAACGGATCTCTCTTATTTTCTGGTCAAAAAGGGCCTTCATCTCCCTCTGCAGGGTGCCCTCGTGTTGTTCTGTGGCGACTGGCTTGCAGGAGGCCACAATCTCCAGGCTGTCAGTGCTACTGCAACTGCTGCTGGATGTGCTGTCTGACAAGCAGAGACCATTGGGTATAGGTCTCACCTGGGGACTGCCGTAGTTTTGTGCTCTCTGGGTCTGCCAGCGAAAAGCCGGCTTGCGGCTCACTATCGGTGTCTGAGCAGTGGTCTGATTTCGAGGGCAGCTGTGTGAGCAGACCTTCGTCCGTACTGGGGTGGAAGGTCGGGGGATAGCAGGAGCCTCTAAAGTCCTTCTCACCCTAGCAGGGGATGGTGGCGGGATAAGTGGAGGAGATTTGAGTTCAGGCTGTGGCTGAGGGTATAAATCAGTCTGAATCTGAATTTCTGGTGGTTCAGTGACAGTTTCTGTATCTGGTTCTGCTCGTGGTTCTTCTGGTGGTTCTGGCTGCTCTGGCACAGAAGTTTCATGTGGTTTGACGAGCTCCTGCTCAGTACAGTTTGACACTGGTGGTTCATTGGGTTGATTCTCTGGTTCTTCTTGAATTGCATTTTCGCCTTCGGGAGCAGGACCATCAGGACAAGAATCCTCACAAGAGTTCTCAAGGTCAAAGCTGTCTGCCGTCACGTAGGGAGCGGCTCCCATGTGGTGGGAGTCAGTGGAAGACATCCGGCTGAAGATCCCTCTCCGAGTCTGTGGTGTTTCATGAATTTTAACTCTGTGAGCTCGCCTCACTGGCTCACTCACGGCCCCTTGGTGGATGGCAGCCTTGGCTGCTGGCCCTTGTAGCAGAGGAGACATTTCCCCATTCCTGCTGTCCTGAGAGATGGTATCCAGGTCCTTGCGGAAATGCAGAGCACGTCCATCTTCTGAGGACTGGACAGAGAAGTCTAGAGAAGGCTGCCTTTGATGACTCTTCATATGCTTCTGAGCTGCTTTTTGAATATGTTTTCTGGCTGCTTGCACAGCATTTGTGGGTTTGATCTGTTTGACAAACCAAAGGTCACCAAAAGGTTTCATGATTGTGTTTTCAGATTAAGCTAAATTTAGATGTGTGAGATTAGCTCACCTTTCCTGTCATGTCATTGATTGTAACATGAACAAAGATGGAAGACTCTGCCATCCCCTCCAGGTACACATGCCGATAACCTACACATTTAAAATAGAAGAAGAATAGAAGAATAGAAAAATATTAAATTAGATAGCAAGTCTCATGCAAGTAGTTTGTTTGTTTAATATGTAATATATAGATATGATTAACAATGAGCAACTTTTTGAAGAATTGTCAATAGTAGCTATAGATATATACTAT
>JAUMHF010000021.1:13004704-13041807 GCA_032359275.1 Microctenopoma steveboyesi
TACGCGTAACACATAACAAAATCGACTGAAAGAAGAACTTCTCCACATCTGAAATGTACTATTTCAAGCTACTAGTTTTACTTTAAAGTCTCTTCACACTCATGGTAAACATACAGGAAATTCCATTATCTTTTGGTGATTTGTCACACTAAGTAGTGGGCATGTCTAGTTGCTCAGTTTCAACCGGGTTGGGAAGATATCACAGGATAAATGGTTTGTGATAATTATTTTTAAGATAAGATTAGAATTTAAGAGTCATAGAAGATTTTAAGACATAACATTGGAAAAGGTACCTAAGGAACATTTTCAGGTTACAGGTACTGTGCATGCCGGCTTGTATGTTTTTTAATTATTTAAATGCTAATTTATCACACTAGTATACTGTATTAACTTGTATATTTTCTAAACCCACTATCTGTAAGCATAGCATTACCTTGAGTGACACTGTGAAGCTTTATTTATAGGCACATGTCTACTTTGAGCTTAATGCTTGAATCGTACAAGTTATCATGCTTTAGCAGATGTGACATTAACATGTTTGTTAGCATGATAGTGACTGGCAGGCCACTAAAGGCATATACCAAGCATTTGTTTGTAAATGCACCAAGCAGATGAATCAAAATCAAAATCAAAATCACTCCACAAACACTCACATAAAACACTCTGCGCACTGTAGGGTTGATTTCAATTTTAATGGGTATTATACAAGTTTTCTGAAGGAACAAGAAACCATTAAAACAAGAGGCAAGTGAAACCCCACTTCCAAACCAAAACTACAACAGCATCAGCCAACATATTGCTCTAACAACATACTGAAGAAATACTGAGCGAGGGTATTATAAAGATAAGACAGAAATCTGTTTTATGTCTAAATATAGGATCGCACCTACGGTTGAAGGCATGAGTAGGTGTCTCTTTTTCTTGGTCTGGCATTTGAGCTGGAGGTGCAGGGAATCAAAATCCATTTTTTAGTTTTTGGACAGTGGTGTAATATATACTCTATATTTCATAAAATATTAAAGATCTTATCAAATAAACAAACTAAAGAGACAAATTATAATATTCTTTTTTGTTTCAAATTTACAAAAAAACTTCTGATAGGACAAGTTCATGACTATCAACGGTGTAAATCCCCAAGCCCACTGATTCTGGTAAATGCCCTGTGATTGCAATGATACACTGGGATATAACAATGGAATTGCAGTTCTGCAATCCAAATATAGTCTCTTTTTGGTTTCAAGTAAGAGCAAAAAATAATATTCATAATCATTTTAAGTGTGTAGCAAGCAAACATACAACAAATATCTTATTTACAATATCACTGTATTTACATCAGGGGATACGAGGGAAATTCAAAGTTCATGTTAACTTGTGATTTGAAAAATGTAAGAGGGGGGTACAATGCACAATGCAAAGTTCTTTTCTTTAAAAAGTGCAATTCCTTTTGTTAAAGTAAAAAAATATATATCCATATTTTGTATATATGTAGAAATGTTGTTCATATAAACAGCATTGGTTGATTTAAGAGCCGTAAAACCAGTGACTAAAAATGAACGCTTTATGTTGACAGGCAGCAAATTATTCTAGAATATAAATTATTTTACAAATAGAAAATCAGAAGTACCGCATTTCAACAATAAAAGACATCTATTGAAGCTTTGTCTTTTTTTTTTTGAGGAGGGCCTTTGTAGACTTATCTGCACTAATGCGGGCAGGAATATTTACTATTCGTCACATGGTTTGGTTGCAAAAAACATGACTGTAAAACAATGCTCAAACAACAAAGAGGATTGCATCATAATATTTAACGTAACACTTTCATAAAATATCTAAGATCCATTAAATGGTGGTGGACCTGAAGAGCGTCCATGTAACCTCCAATACTTCAGGTTTATAAAATAGGTAGACAAGCTGTTATACATGCTTCTGTGTGTGTATATGGGTGGTTTTCTCGCTAATGGAATAACAGTGCTGCGCAAGCTATATTTCCTAAAAACGATTTCCCTCTAAACAGTTATAAAAAGCAAGCTGATAATAAAAGTAAATAGTGGTAAACTGGTGTCTCTTGTTTCCAGTGGTCTGCAATGACACCTTTGAGTGTACCAGTATTTTGTGGCACCAAGAGTTTCATCGTCTGCTCATATTTCACCAGGCGCAACATGTTTCTTCCCTTCATATTCAAGTAGTGTTATGTGTCTATTTGTACATCTTAGAATAGCTTATACCAAAATAAAGTCCTTGGGCAGCGTCAGATGTCTAACCAAAGGCTCTGACGTCACTGGAGAGATGTGACCATCACTGAAAGTCTTTCTTCTTTTCACACTCTACGACATGCTCAGTCATCATGCTACCTCCCAGTTAATTTCATGAAACACATATAATATATTGCCATATAATAACGATTAATATTATATCAAATTATATATGACAGGATATTCCTCTACAATACAGATGCACTTTGCTGAGTCTCTTTTCCCTAACATGAGGTGCAACAAAGTCCTTAACGGAGCTCCTTGTGTTTGAGTCTGTTTCTCTTGTTTTCAGTGTGCAGCTCTAGGATCCATTGGTGTTCTGTGTGGTTTGTCTCTGTGCGTCTGTGTCTGCCTCCTTGGCGTCTCCAGGAGAGCTGCTTTTGGCCTGACAGGCTAGCTGGATTTGCAGGTCTTTCACCACGCTCTCCAGGCTCTGCCGCGCTTCTCTCTCCTGCTGCAGTTCCTGCTTCAGCTGTTCGCGGTCGCCTTCTGCCTGCTGTAGCTGCACATGCAACTCTTCAATCTGCGCAACACAACCCAACACAGACAGCTGTCAGTACAAATGAAACAAAGATAAGGGACAAGAGCAACAGCCTGTCATATTTTAGGGATTATAGGCATTTTGAGAGACTTGTTACCTGAGTAGAGTACTTGACCCGGAGACGCTCAGACTCACAGCCTTTGTCACAAACTCGCAGCTGTCTCTCCCTCTCCAACTCTCTTTTCAGCCGTCCACAAGACTCCTCGGCGTCCCTCATCTTCCTCTCCCAATCCACGTGGAGGCGTTCAATCTCCTTTCGCAGGTTGCGCTTGGCTTCAATGGCTTCGCGAAGACGCCCTTTCTTAGCCACCCGAACAAACTCCAATTCCTGTAGAGAGATCAGAATAATTGTACATTTATTAATCTAATAATCACCAGGAGATTACTGTTGCTTCGGTCTTTGATAAGAGCGGGACTGATACCTGCTGAAGGCTGCGTTTAGCTTGTACAGCAGCTGCCAGCTTCTCCTCCTGCTTAACTCTCATCCTGACAATCTCCTGCAGGAGTTTTTCCCTTGCTTCTTTGGTGTCCAGGCCCGAGTACAGCATCTGTCTCAGGGTGTCCATCTGTGGGCAAACATGCCCCGACAGCCAGGTAGGTCCCTCGTGACCTTGGGCAAAACTCTGAGGGGTGGGAGTCTGAGACACACTGGTGCAGGCTGAGGAGGACTGAGGAGAAACCACAGACGGAGCTAATGCTGGACCTGAGGGGGAGAAAGATTTGAGATTAGTAAGACATTGATTAAAATGCAAGAATACCAGCATTTAGTGGTTAATATTGTGACAAAGCTATTAGAACAGATAGAGATAACAGAAATAATGGAAATGGCAGTAATATAAAATGAATGTTTTAAAAACGTTATTTTAAAATCTGAACCGTCTGTTTTAAATCTGTTCTACAAAACATTCTCCAAAGCAGAATCTGGCATTTTCTGTCCCTCTTCTGTCTATCCAGTATCTTTCAGCAGGCTGTTTTGATTATTCATCCACATAGCTCGTGAAACCTTCACTTATTATCTCTAAAATGTTTTACGATTACTTACAGCTAAGTATTTGCAGGTAGATCATAATACTAAAGTTAGCTAAATCTTTTTAATACTAATTATTAAACATAAATTACTTCTAAACAGCAAACTAACTGTTATTAGGTTTACGTTAATTATTGTTGCTAACATTTCAAGTACTTGTTCATTATTTATTGCTGTTTCTAACTGGATTTTAACTACTCAATGGTAGTTTAACTGTTCGCTCTCGGTGTGAGACAGAGACGCTGAGCTAAGCAACGCACTACCATGAAACATGATCTCTCACCCTTTTTAAATTTAAAGAAATAAAAAAATCCATATGTGTCAGTGTTTATATTGTATAAAATGGATAAATGAATGTATGGGAAACACTTAGGTGTATTCAGGTGTTTCTCAGGTTACTGTATAAATATTTCATTAGTTCTGTTTTTCTTTCCTGCTACTCTACAGTCTGTCCACATACCCCTTGGTTTGCTGAACTGCATAAGTAGACTACCTCCTGAGATACTCCTGGTTGGGAATCATGGTAATACAGTGTTCATGCAGAGACTGCTGAATAGTTCAGTGTGTCACCACGAAAACTAGGCACGAGTACTGCATTCTTATAGCCGTTAGAATAGAAATAATAATATATACAAAGAAAAAATTAAACGTACGGAAGGATTTTACATTTTCAACTGCATGTTAGCAAAAACTGCAACTCAGGTTTTTTTTTTATGTACTTCTTCCATGTGTCTCCAGGTGGCACAGTTGCACATGGCTGAACCTTAGCCAGCATACTATGGCACATTTCCAGGAGGGCTTAGAGTGCATTAAAAGTTGTAACTGTAAAACCTGTGTCTCATAGGATTTACTATTAAATGTATTAGTTTCTCTGTGGAGATTGGTGATACTCACGGTCATCGCAGTCATCCACATCAATCTCCCCGTCAGTGTCCATGTCGTCGGCTCGGTTAACGGTACAAAAGGGGGCTGATTTTCCTGTAGGTTGTACATCTCCATTATGCAATTCCTGTGGCGGCCTGGAAATAGCTGCCGGCCCCCTGCCAGGAGCGTGGCTGTCCCTCAGATGGACCGGAGAGGCCAGGGGAGTTACAGTCTCCTGATTCTTTGAGTAGGACCTGTGGGGGCAATATAGGTGCATTTGAGTTATTTAGTTGGATATCATTTCTGCTTAAGAGATATTATGAAACACAAACCGCTTTGATCAGATGACTCACCTCTCCACCTCATTCTGGGTTCCTGGTTTCTCTTTTTCTGCTGCTTTGGGAGACCAGGGGCGGAAAGCAGAGGGCCTCTGTTTCAGTTGGACCTGTTTTAGATCCTGGAACAACAAACAAAGAAACATGGTTGGATAAACTCACAGTAAACTACCACTAGAACAGGAAATCAGGTGTGACGAACAGACTCAAAGGTCACAACATTTAACGGGGATGAATGACGAGAGGTCATACGAAGACAATAATGGGATGATTCAAAAGGACAACAGCTTTCATGTCCTAATTTTGACATTTACTTACTTACGCTAACAATGTGGACGCACGGTGTACAAACCTTGTGTGTGGACTTTGAAAGTGATTGCAACCAGTCAGGTTTTTTGTCTTTGTCAGCTGATGGAGACTGGGATTTGTCAAATTTCAACCTTTTCGCTGGAACAGGGCTGGGGGACTGAGTAGAGAAGAGAGAACTAATGGTTAATCATCATGCCTGCAGAGATAAAGTACAGATATTATATCATAGAGTACAATGGATATTTCAAGAGCCCACATCTTTTAAAAATGAGACTGTATGACTGTAAATGGCATTATTCATAAGCAACACATGGATTTGTCAGACCCTGACATTTTTCGATAGGGAATTTTTACAACCCAGCCTATGATACTTGCTGTGTCACAGAAAGGTGAAAATAGAAAGTAGAAGAAAACAGTAGAGAAGTCACAGTGAGGGAAGGAGGATAGAAGATGCATCTGTGTAAGCACTCAGTCTCTGAGCTTGGCATGTTTGTGTGCATACGTATGTGTTTGTGTGTGCGTATGCGTGTGAGAGAGCAGTGCTTTGAGCTGAGCAGATACTCAAGCTGGTCTGGCTGGCAGCCAGTAGGGCTACATTGCTCCCTGCCAGGCAGAAGAGGCGCCGTCAGGTGGAGCAGATCGACTCCCCGAACCACAGAAATATTGCAATATAGAGACAGAAGGAGACAGAGAGGGAGGAGAATTAAAGTAATTGCACTCAGGTCTTGCAGACGATTGAGTTGACGTGTTCAGAGCGAATTGCATGTTAACTCGCGGCTGCAGAGGCTGTAATATTTGAGGGAGCAGTGCTTGACAAATGGAAGCATCTGCCCTGTTAAGTGCCACAATACACTGAATCTCTGGAGCCTCAGATTTAATATACTGTACGTCTGTGCGTGTAGCAAGGTGCAGGCACATGTGTTGAGATAGGTAACCTCCTTAGCCCTCAGGTTTGCACTTGTCAGACAGGGGATATGTTTACCTAGGCATACACAGAGGCCAGCACAGGCCTGCCTGCCTCACTCTTACTCAGTACTATGACATTCTGCCTCTAGGAATGGCAAACACTCCCATCTCGCTGTGTGCGATTCAAGGCAAACGATTACTCTATCTACCTTCAAAATCCTCAATGGAAAACACTCCTGTGGTGTTGCGCGTAGTTGTGAAACCATAATCGCTGTACGCTATAATCACCTCAAGGTGGAAATTAATGACAAACCTCATTTAGCATTAAGTGAGAAGCCTGGCTGGTAATGAATCATGTCTCTCAGCTTTTCTACACAATGCCAGATGCTGCGTGAGTGTGTGTGTGTGTGTACACGCAGCTATAAGTAGGTGTCAGGACGTGCGGAGATGTGGGTGTGTGCGGGTGTAGACATGCATATGCGTGTGGGAAGGTATGTATGTCTGCCTGCTACACTGTGCTGACGGGCCAGGCACTGAATGTCTTACATACAGAAACCAAAATGAAATGAATGGACTAGATAGCCGACAAAAACAGTCAATGCTGACTCTCGTTACTACATCTTATCACACCGTTAATGTCAAGGCCCGTCAGTTTCAAGCTCTCAGTCTCCTTCTTCTTCCTTTTCCACTGCTGTCTGTAGGGGTCGCCAGAGTGGATCATCCATCTCCATTACTGTAACAAAATGCCTATTGTCTATTTGTCATTTTTCCCTATTGCCTCATCTTGTTCATACATCATGTAGCAGATTTTTGGCCACCTTGGGCACTGGACACAAGTGTACAGAGAAATTAAACATCATTCATTTGGAGCTGTGTTGAGCTGGTATCGTGCAGTGTTTTTAGATTTTTTTTTTAGAGCTAAACATCTGTCTGTTGGTGGCTGAAAACAGCACAATGAGAACGGTGAGAGTGAACCACGTAGTAAAAGTGCTGGCTGGACAGCTAAACAATTGAGGGGAAACTCGTTTGAAGCTGAGATGAGCTGCAGATCCAGGTGATAATTGTAGTTCAGCAACATGACCGACTCCTTTCACACCGTCCCACTGTTTCACATTCACTTACAGCATAGAAATACCTGCGCAGATTATAACTGCGTTAAAGTACTTGGATCAACATTTGTTGATTTTAAATGTGCTCCATAAATACACTGACTCTCAAAGGCTTGCTTCGTATTTCTGTTGTGTCTCCTCGGCTAGGGTTACACCTGCATGAGGTGTGTGTGATGTGTTTGTCTGGACACTCCCCTTATGTCGTTCTGACTCACAAATGTCTCCACTACCTGTCTAACCAGTCACCACACTGCACACACCCATTAGCAGACAGACGGCGTGCTGTTTGGTTTTGCTACTGGAGGTTAATTATTTTAACCCTGGCCTCCTGCTGACTGCATCCTGTTCAGTAAAGGTGGCGCGACCCCTCACCTGCCTGACTCGAGGCTGGTGGTTTTCTAAGAACTGCTGCCCTGGTGTAATCAGACTCTGTAATTACTGACGTGACTGTTGTTTTCCCGACAAAGGATGTCTGCATGTCTGATACTATTTCTACCCTGAGGTTTGCAACTTCAGGAAGGCTACGAGCACTAGACATAATAGAGTCAGAAAACAGACACTCCCAGACACCACAAGGGACCTGCTGGCTAAATCTGACACTGACCTCACAGGAGAGCAGCCGCACGGGCTTTACTCACCACCACATCATAGACATAGCATAGCCAAGGAGTCATAACACCCTCCTCGCACATCCTACCGCCTAGCAGATCCTACTGAGCCGGATGATAGGACGTCTCTCCCTCTCTCTCTTTTACTTTTAAGAGAGGGAGACTTCCTCTGAGGAGTTTGCTTTGGCTGAGTCCCCTGTGGGAACTGAGTCTTGAGTAGGAGGGGGGTGGGCCAGAGGAACGAGACCACAGAGGAAGAACTGAGATGAAGGAATGTATACTTGAAGGCCAAGTACAGCCTCCCCTTTAAGACTCCATTCAAGCATTGCCCTTTTCAACTCACTATTGTATGATATTTCTTTGAGGCGCTGTAATGAGGGAGTGTTTCAAAGCAAACCTGTAGGCTAAAAAGGGTCTAACAGCAGTTGGGCAGGAGTAGACATGCTTTATTTTTTAATTAGTGTCACATAATGGCATGGTAATACCGGGATAAGCCTCAGCTATTTCCATGCTGGGATGGCAGATAATCAGAGACACAGCATATTGCAACTGCAACGAAGAAAACAGAGCGCAAACCTGCCCGACGAATAATGTTGACATTTTTCACAGTGGAGCATGATGGGTTTGAGCTGTTATTTCACTTGACAATGGAGCCAATCAGCAACATTTGTTTATTGACCACTGACTTAACCAAAACTGCCTCAGAACATAAAAGATTGCATCTAAATTTAAAATGAAAATGACTCATGATTCAAATGTTGGTTCAACCAAATTACAAAAATAATATATCTACCTGCTAACCTCTGATCTGCACGATTAGATGCCATTACTCTGGATTATAATTTCCCATCTTTTGACTGTGTACAAATTCTTCTTCCCTATACAATGTAAATATTAATTAATTTGTGGAGCTTGTAGCACAAATCCTATTAAAACAGGTATTATAGGACTATTTTCTAAGTTGAAAGTACTTCAAATTGAGAGAAATATCGCATACTTGGACAGAGGACACGGTAGAAGGTAGAAGAGAGGTAACAAGCAAGAGTGATGAAGGTGCATCTCTCGCTCATGAACTGAGGTTTAAGAAGTATTCTGCTTTATCACAACTTTCCCTCATTGTGTTAAGGTGGCTTCATTTTATTTTAAAGTCACATGAGGGAATACAGTTCAGCAAGACAACCTAGAAATGTTAAGCTTATTATGGGCTATATGAGGTATATCATGCAGCTGATAGCTCAGTGGGTAGAGCCCTCCTCAGTGAGACTGATACCCTGTAGTAGCACAGGTCCAAACAACAATTTCCCCAAGGGGATCAATAAAGCATCAATTGTATGTCAGAGGCTGGAAACTGGAGGATAAAACTAAATAAGACTGTATAAACAAGAAATAGATGTGACATTTAGTTAGCTGGAGAGTGACTGGTAGGTGGATTTAACTGGTTTAACTGGTGGCTGGCTCCGGCTTCATATTTACTGTATGGATCGAAACCTCCGGCATCTGCTGTGGTGCTAAAAAAACTCAAATTAAATTAACGCGAAACAAAACATGGGACAGCACTTATCGGGTGAGATAAAATTAGTTTCCTCAGCTGAACTTCCTCGAACAACAGTCATATAATACCAGCGCATGCTGCATGATAGCATGGCAGTAAGAAAAGTGCACAGCAACAAGACACAACAGTTTCAGATTACGGACTCCTTTCCCCTCTTAAACCCCTGAATGTAATCCCCAGATCGACATGTGCTTAGTGGGGCGCTGTCTCACTCAAGGGCACACCAACTGGCACAGCTCACTCGGGTAACGGCCTTAGTTGGAAGTGAGAGAATACTTGTTTTAGTAATTTGATCTCTGTAGTTTGGTGTGGATGGTCAAAGGGAAGTCTTGAGCTCTCTATTCAGCTCTCGCTGCATAAATTGTACGACAGTCTCGTGATTTATATAAAGCACTGTGGTCACCTCTTAACAGCTGGGGGAAAATTATTGGTGTCTGCCCAGAATATCCCTGAAACCTCATCCCTATTCCACACTGAAACAGCACAAGCTCCCATTTCCCCTCTCTAAATCTTCGCCTAATTTATCGATTGGTTCTGTCTCCACTCTGTCCAGTTTGATGCAGACATGTGTACAGTACACAAACTCAATACTCAAGTAAGAGTGCAAATACAAAACTAGTAGTAGAAAAACCCTTTAATTTTATTTTTCTACTCAAGTAAAATTACTACAGTACAAACTGCGAGTCGATGTTAGTTACAAAAGTACATTTTATTGTATTTTAAACAATGTTTCAATCGTCCAGATCTGTCTGAATTCTGAAAGAACGTGTTGTGACAGGATGTCAATTCATGAAAGATACATCAGTGTTTTGTGAATATTTAATAATGTTATAAGAATCTAATCCTGCAAAAAGTAATTAGTAACTCATGACGGTAAAATAAATGCAGTGATGTAAAAGTACAATACTTTCCTGTGATTTGTAGTGGAGTAGAACATAAAATGGAAATATTCCAATAAAGTACCAGTGAGCAAGTGTAAATATAAATGCACTTAGCTACCTAACACTTCTGGTTTGAGCATATATAATTCATGTGGCTGTATAGGCGTAACAGTATGGACACACAAATAAAGCTGCGGGGAATGCGGTCGGCATTACAGTAAAGCTTATTGGATTGTCCTAATTGTCTTTAGGATTGAGACTTGATGAGGTCTGAGGAGGACGAAGGATGAGCTGCTAAAGGTGGAAAACATCCCATCAGGTCCTACACAGCACTATTTTCATACCAGACCACATTTATTTCTAAAGCACATTTAAAAGCAGCATGACAGCTGACCAAAGTGCTGTGCAGATAAAAATAAATACATTCACGTTTCCACATTGTTTCTCCATGTTGTAAAATTACAGTCCTGAGAAACGTGGACCTCTCCTCTGATGTTATGTTTCCAGTTTATCCCTTTGCTTCCATGTTATATATGTATCTGCTGGTAGCATGGTGAAGTATTTCCTTATTTAGATCATGGACCTAACACTGGTATGAAATAACTCCCTGGTGTTTCATCACTACAGTCAACCCATTCTACATAAAAACATTCCGGTGACGTTAGCTGGGTTAGCAAACAAAGTGCAGAGAAAATTAAATGCAATGCTAAATACAATGCATTAAAAAAGTCCTTGATGCACATATTTAGAGTGAGGATATACTGTTCGTGCAATAATTTGGATTAATTAATTTCATTCAGTGTCACCCAAATGTGAAAACTTCTAAATCATCTTTTCTGACAAGTTTCATTTTTGGTTTATAGTAAAAAAAAAACTGCTCCAGATTACAATGAACTGCCTGCACAGAGAGAAATGAACTCCAGTTCAGGTCCAAACAGGGCAACCATAACAACAGAACATGCCTGCCTGTGTGTCTCACTTACAACATGTGGACAGTAGTATCCAAATCACAATCTTGCTCAGAGCATGACCTCAGAGTAAAAAGAGAATTAAACCTCAGACCACACAATCAAAGAGGAGACACACACACTCTTTCTCCTGCACACTCACTGGGACACACACACACACACAGCCCCTTTATGCTTCTATTCATATTTAGCATACTTATGAAGTAGCAGCAGCTGCAGTGCTAACCAGGAGACCAGAGGGGATAAAGGTTAAGGGCAAAGACAGAGAAAAAGAGAGAGGCAGAAAAGACGTGCGCTATGTTTACAGAATTTAATTTAGCACTCATGAAGAGTAAAATGAATTCTTACTCAAAATGGATTCATGCAACTTCCAGGAACATCATAGAAGCAAAAAAAAAAAAAGCTCTGACACTTTGTGAAAAAATCTTATTCTTTAGGCCGATTACTGCTTTGATTTCCGTTGACTCTGGGCACAAAACATCTCAGCATAAATGAAAAGAGTGATTGTTGTATCCTTAAAACTAAACAGATACAGACTGTCACTGTTATGTTCTCTTATATTGTCTTCTTTTCAGCAGCATCACTGGAGTACGCCGCGATAAGTCAGATCGTCTATGTGCTAGTGAAAGATAAATCGACGAGGTCTTTGCTGGAACGACTAAACACATTATCAAATAGGCACGTGTGAGAATACGTCCCACACCTTAAAAAGAAATGAGTTGCATCCTGGCTGTTGAAACCGTTTAACCATTCCAAAATTACAAGCCAATCAGTATTTATCTAATTTTATCAAGTAACATACAGCAGTGTTGCGGAAAATTTAACAGCCTTTCCGTGGTTGTAACCTGACTTACATGTGTGCGTGCCTTCACAGAACTTGATCTCTGTTGGGGAGCAGTGCCAACGCCATCTTTGCCATGCAAGCTTAATCCCTTGGCATTACACTGACCCTCGTCTGATTCTCTGTAGTTGATGCATCTCCGTGTATTTAACTTGAAATGAATTGAATGATCTAAGTTATAACTTGTCGTCATTATATATAATAATTTTTGGCGTGATTATAATTCACATAGTTTCATTGTGTCCTAAATGGCAAACAGGATTTGAGGCTGCAAAAGAAACGGGTAAATGGCTTTAGTGTGATCAACAATGAGCAATGTCAAATTTTACACCTCTTTTACAGTGAAATATATAATGAACACAGCTAAGTTTGTGTTTGTGAGATGAAGACTAACACAGTGTTTCTGTTCACAGGCACTGCAGTGATTTAGTACTACGCATTCGTGAAGTAGGGCGGCATTTTTAAAGAAGAAATGCTGGATCCTTCAATAGCAGGCTCTTTTATTCTGACAAACCAGATGGAAAACCTTGGTTTTGCCTGTCTGTGTGCAGGGAAGTGTGTGCCACTGTTCTTGATGTTACCGCACTCTCCCTCCACTCTACAACAAGACAGCAAGTCCAGTGTCTGACTGACTGAGTTTTAATCCTAGAGATTAATACTAATGCCACAGCAGAAAGTCTGAAAGACGATTAAAATGTCACTGGATAACCTCTCTGCAACCCAAACAGTAACAGCTCCAAATACACAGACCATTATATCACCCGCAGTACCTGGTACTAGATGCCTCCTCTCCGCCTCCCTCAGACACTAGACAGAGTGCAGAAGTCAGGACAGGCCTGGTAGACTGACACAGGGGAGGGAGAGCTACTGCACAGGGTTGGCTAGTTACAGCAGGCCAAGCTCAGCCCGGGTCTCGACCTCCACTGTCTGGGAGATTGACGGGCCAGATGGACAGTCAGAGCTCCATATTAACCACTGACCGGAGGGGATAAAATATACCACCTTTGTCCCTATTGACACTTGACCCAAGAACTTTATTTCATTAATGTACATTTCTAATATGTATAATATAAAATATGTTCCTATCTTTATCCCATATCTTATTAATCCACCTATCCCAATTAATCACTTGTTCCAAAAATGACATCAAATGTGAAAAACCACAGATCACAGCTTCTTGACCACCAAAATAACAGCCTCAATTATTAGTGTCACTTTTACACTGAGCCTGAATGGAGAAAGGTTTTTAGTTTTGCCCTAAAGATTAGTCAATAAATTGTGAAAATTGTTAATCACATTATCTAGACCTTCTTCCTTTTTCCAGCTTATAAATGTATTGCAAACGTACAGTAATAAAGACCTGGTGCTTTAAATAGTTGAATCTGAGAAATTATAAAAATCAACAGCACGGTAACACACAGCTAATTTCAGCCATCAGCAGCAGCAGCCGCGTTACCAATGAGCCACTGGGGGAAGGACAGTTTTTAAAAAGGTGGAGCAGCTCACTGGTCAGCTGTGCTGCGGTTTGTACCACCATGCCTTCATGGTAAGCTGACACACATGACCACGTGCCCCCCCACCCCCAGCAGCCACTAAAGAAGAGGGGAAGGTGGCAGGTTCACTTGGAAAGATGGAAATGGGATGAATACCAGAGGTTAAGAGGTGTGAGGGGACGGGGACTGGGGCAGGGGAGGGAGCAATAAAAGCTGTGAGAGGGTGAGGTGAAGTTAGGGTCACTGCTCACTCAGGGTCCCATGTGATCACATCAACACAGTATTCATCCTGAGAAACTGCACGGGAGCTAATTGGTTGAACCAAGGTAATAAATCCTACTGAAATTTATAGATACCGTTGTGGTCGTTCTGCTGAAATGGTGCCTTCCTGGTCAGCAGGTTAGAAAACCTGATCCCTGCTCCAACACTGTTGTTTCTATGACCATTCAAACAATGAGATACTATTAAAGTTAATGCCACAGACTCCTTATGGGGCTTTTGAAGTGGTGAAAGATGGTCTTTGTTCAATTAGCTTTGAACTTGCTTGAAAGACTGCACTACTAGAGAGCTTATTAGGTATTTTGCTAATGTTAAATACTGCACTATTTGTAAAATGGCTCCATTCAGATAGACAGAAAATACTATTAAAGACCTCATATTAAAGAGCAGTAAGGCGCCTTACCATAGATGTAAAGAAACCAATTAACCGTCAACACACTTTCTAAGCTACACCAAGTTATCACGCCTGAAAAGGTTTGCTGTCTCTCCTTGGCACGGCAACAATATGACTCAAATGTACAAGGGCCTCACAGTGTGTGTATACACTAATATTTGACAGAGATCAGATAGCATTTCACTTGTTTCTACTTGTTCAAAGAAATGACTGTAAGAGAAATAGGGGATAAAACACCCACAACATCCGTTCCTAAGATCGCGCATTCCATCCTTAAACACTGGTTTTGTTTCCCTCCACCATTCATAGGAAAACATATCTGCTTACAGAAGTAATTAGGTGAGAGGGCTCGAGCCTCGCAGCTTCCATAAAATGAATACGAGCACTCTAAAATGGAGGGCTGAAATGGGTGGGTGGTGGGCCGCTGCACCTCATGAATTCTGCAATTTGCCGTCTGTTTCTTGACTCTAAAAAATTCTTGGAAATGTCTTTTCCTGGATAATTTTATTGCACAAGAGCCTGTGTTTTTCACCATGGCAACCACAAAACAGCAAAGCCCAACTAAGCTCTGACTCACAAACAGAACTCCACAAAATACCCATTTCAACGCCAGGGTTTTCCCCCCCTTTCCCAGCTTTCCTTCATACTCTGCCCAAGACAGCTTTAAAACAGAGATCGAATGATTGCACTGACCATGAATGAAGACACATGGTTGCACTAATTAGGTCACACATGACATGCTTCAGGAGATACGTGCAGAAAAAAGGACCTGCTTGGCTCCTGCAGAGCCTCAGGTGCTGTCTGGGTTCAGACTTTTTGCCAGCCAGTGACATGACAAGTACAGTAAAACGGGACCGGCACTAGCTGGGTATGCTAACGTAAAGGAGCCTCGCCCGAAGTACCAGCAGATTCGGTGCAAATACAAATCGGACAGACCACTACCTAAAACTCTTCGTTCTTTGTCAGCTGAGTTGGTCGTGCGCAGGCCAGGGATTAGTGTTGCAGCCAACACTTGGGAGAACAGCATGTGCATTCGCGAACTTCATGGACTTTCCTGGTCCACCGAACCTGTGACACCTGCAGGTTGGCCACTGAGAGGACAACACCTAAAAACCAGTTACGGAGAACAACAGCAGAAAATGAAAACTATCCTGCACCATGAACAAGATTGAACCTCTGGGGAGGCGAATCATCTGTCAGTCTTTATTCATGCTTTAAGCATCTTTCAAATTAAAGACTGACATTTACTGTGAAGACAAAGTTATTTGAAGGAGACTGAATGAGTCCTCTACCACCTGTCCTTGAATCATACTCATCACTTATCACCCCAGGAGAGGATTTAGTTCTCAGCATTCTTATTGGTGAACCATCAACCTTCTTGTCTTGACTAGTTAGGACCATTCCTAAGAAAACAGGACATGTCTGCTTAACTGTAACCTAAGACAACAGCGAGCTGGGCCGTGGTTTCAGCTGCTGTTAAGCAGCTGTGAGGCCGTTAGCATGTGTGACTGCTCTTAGTTCTTACAAGGCTTTCAGAGGTTTTCACCCTTGCAAAAACACAGAATTAAACAAAATTATCCTTCATTTGTTGCATATAAGGTCATTGCAAAGGGGCATAGCAGGCTGCCAACTTTTCTCTTTGCCTCTCCTGCACTCCCCGTCTACCTCGTAGTGAACACAGGAGTATGCCACAGGGAGGGGAGGCCCTACACAGGAACTCAATAATAACTTTCAGCAGTCTAGCCAGGAGGCTGGAAGCCCAGACTGCGGCTGTTCCCTCCTGTCTTCATTCCTCCCTCCGCACAGCCCAACGCTCCTCCCTTCACCCCCCTCCTCCTGCTGGCCTGTGTCTGCTCCACAGGACTGATGCATTCTGCAGACAGGCCAGCGCTCTTAAAGAGATACAGGCCACATTTTTATCCCCTGAATCACTGCAGTGGACGTAACTACTAAAGCAAGAGCAGAGTCCCTCTAAATTTCCATCCTCTCATTTAAGGGCCAGTGGTTTATTTCACTCCTTTTGTTAATGATTGAGATGGTGAAATGATGCAAAATGTGAGCGAATAAACAGGCCAAAGTATGTTAAGAGGCTCTCAGTGAATCTCTGACTGGATTCTTTTACTGCAGCTGCGTTTGAAGGTGCCTTTGATGCTTTCTTTAAAGTATGTCAAGTGCAATCAATGTTCTTGGCAGTAGAGGTATATTTAATGCTATTGTCTTGCTAATTGTTGGACATAATGAAATAGCTCCATAGTAAAGCACATTGGAATGACAGTGACACTTTGGGTGTTACTGTATAAATTGTTTCTAATGTCTCAGAGAGACACTAAAAATACAACTAATAATTACTCCCATTAATAAGTATTGTTGATTACATTTATGATTATCAAATTATTGTCTGGGGCACAAAACACCAGAGCACTAGAACGTAGATATCATTTAGGTCTTGTTTTGTATGATCGACACGCTACTAGTGTCAGATTAAGGCAAATGAAGAAACAGCAGCAGAACAAATGAAGTAAGAAATGAACTTCTTTTGCATTAATGGGTGAAAATCCCTTCCTTTCACTATTCATTCCTCCTACTTTATAAGCTGAAGCTGCTAAAACAGTGTGTGACTGAGCAGAGCCATGTTGAGCTTGATGCCACAGTGAGGAAATGACTAAAAATTTAATAGAGTTGAGTGACACAGAAACCTACAAGGGCATGGCAGCCATACAAGCTCTCATTCTTCTGCTGTCAGCAATTTATTCTCTTTGTATACAAACCGTGTGGCGCTGCAGAGGGAAACCAGCTTCAGTTTGGTAAGAGAAAAATGCCAGTCTAACTAACTTATATAACAACTATGTTTGTGATGCAATCAGTCATCTAAACACATACACAACAACATAGTTTCACTGGATACAAGGGGATAACACAGAACTCCATCATCCCTTCAAGATAGACACCTAAACATCTTGAAAGCACAACTAGGTTAATAAGTCTCAGCTGCAGCATTACAAAAGATTAAACCTCAATGGGAGATAACAGTGCCAGAGTCAGCAAAACAGCAACGATAACCCCATTCTGGAAAACCTATAAGGCTGAGCTTCCAGCTTCAGATGGACCAGACAGGCCCAGTTCAGGAACGTGTTCCAGGAGAACATAACTGAGACTCTCAGGAGTGTCCTCATCCCTCAGAGTCTCACTGGCCTCACACTCCAGCATTTTCGTGGCTTGACACTGTTGTTATTCCCACTTAAGTCAGATGTGCAAACAAAATAAAGTCACCACCTGCCAGAAAGGCTGTTTCTGAACAAAAAGAGAAAGCCTGAAACTGTAGTCTTACAGAACAGCTTACTGTTCATTACTCTGCGGTGTACGGGGCACTGTGAGGAGGTGACGCATACCCAAACAACACCGAGTCATCACATGTTTACGCAGCCTCATAATTTTGCACCATCTGTAGGACTCAGGTCTAATCGTCTGCATAGCATAACAAGCAACACAACAACAAGCCGACTACAGTCTTTGGAAACACATTTAAACTATAGCAAGCTCATTAAATAAATAAAAAGACCCTTTGTCCCAAATATCTCTTTATTGACAGCAGCGACAGCAGCGACAGCAGCGACATTAAATCCTTTGCCCTCGAACTCTGAACCAACTGTTCACCTTACAAGGCAGATGCAGGATGAAAACAAGGCAATGAACTTCTGACCTGTCATTCAGACTGCAGAGGAAGCTTTGGAGCGCAGGGGCAACCAGAGTCCACCATCTACTCTGTCTCCCTTCCCCTCAGTGTCTCACCCTACCATCCCATAAACCTCCACTAAAACCTCCTGCTCCCCGTTTTATGGCTGCCAGATGGTGGGGAGGCCTCCTTGCCTCTGGACTTGCCTCTCCAGTCTAGTAAAACCAGTTGACCTCAGCAACATAAAAACTGCTATTTATGAAAAGGCTAGGAACAACACACAAACACCCTGCCACCGAAACAATCAAACACCATCTTATCTCCTAAAGAGCCCTTTTACAAGATCAGAGTACGATGGCCGAGGCGTCGGTGGAAGTGTACCCCCGCAGTGGAGCAGCGGTAGTCCAATCCAGATGTAGCGACTACACCCAGGTACATATTTTTTCGCTGTGAAGGGGTTTTATTTGCATGCCTTGGGTGTGAGCGCAGGACTTTGGCAGCGTCTAAATTTCTCCCTGAGAAACGGAGAAGGAAAACAAACAGAACTGTCTGCATTCAGAGCGAAGCTGAACCGCAGAACCACAGTCTGGCCTGCGGTTCACAACATTCTGTTCCAACACTGACTTCACCTAAAACAAACACTCTCCAGAGCTGTCCACCTCAGCTAGAGGGAGAGAAATCGCAGAAAAAGTGTAGATTTGAACTCTATTAACAAATCATCTCTCCCACTCTGCTACTTCTCTGACCGATGTTTTCACCGAGTGCTGGGCAAACTCAAATCTTTTCACTCACTTGTCACTTGTGTAGGAGTTGTTTCTTGGCCTGAGTCCAGGCTTTGAGAGTGTATAGCGTTGGGTGGGAAAGAGGGTTAAAAGGCCACAGATCACCTCGTTATAAAAGAGCAGCCCAATCAATGGCTTTCTTTAACTGCAGATCAATATAAGTGATTATCTGCTGTTCTGGTAACAACTTTCTTCCCTCCCTGCTCACCTCAGACGCCCCTCCTTTTTACTTCTTTATTTGTTCTGCCGTTCTAAAAGTCTACCATTTATGTCCTGCAATTCAACCTGACCTCAAGGCAACCCCTGGTATGGCTGTCTAAGCCATTAGGGTAGCAGTGACTGTGGGTTATTAGTGTGATAAAAGTTTACTGTTCCTCCAGTCACTCTGCACGGCTGCTGTTTAACGCCTCTGAGGAATTAGTCTATGGGACCTTTCACACAACAGATTGGCCATGAGGGCATTTGGTCAGTAGGCCAACGCACAAATACACCTCAGAGTAAAATATTTCACCCAGACAAGTGACAAAGGCAGTGAAACAGAATGCATGAAGGCCTGAGTAAACCAGCCTACATGTAAGTCATGAGGATGAATCAAACTAGAGCATCCCCTGCGCGCTGGCTCTGTGGAAATATGTAGACAAGAGGGCTTAGGGGGGTGGTGGTTGTCTGTGCTATGTTTTCTCCGGTGCGGCAGAAGTTGTGGGCAGCCAAGCTAAGTGCAGCCTCAGCACTTCTCTCCATATTCTCCAGTTTCAAGCCAAGAGAGAGAACAAAGGCAGAGAGCTAAGCTGCTGCAGAGGTAATGAGGACAGAGGCACGCAGCACAGGAGTGTGTGCCCTCAATAATGAGTGCTGCTGCAGTCTATGATGGAGTCCTGTTGGACAGCAGGAATGAAAATCCATGCAGCTGCTCAAAGCCGCCACTCTGCCTGTAGTCTACCCACAGACAGTAACTGACTGACTGCAGCCCACCCCTTTTTACACTGCAGCTCTGTCTACCACAAAATGGAAACCACAGTGTGACTGGAATTTGCTCAGAGACGCACTGACATCCATGTAGTGAGACACAGCAACTCCATTAAGATGTGTTTCTTCCAAGATACTTCGGCTGCAAATGATTTAACGTTTCGTTTTTTAAAAGTCTATGCAAACAGTCAGATTATAACACGAAGACAGCAGAGAATACAATTCAGCACAATGTAAAAATGTCTTCATAAAAAGTTGTCAACGTGACAGAGACATTAATTCATAAGAAGCTGATACTAATAATGCACTGTTAAGAAATCCGACAGCATGTGTCAGATGGCCGAGCTAAGTTTTCACAAATGACACAAGCTCAGATTCCTGACAATGACAAACACTGTGAGTTGTAGTGTAAAGTAGCTGAAAAAGAGTGTTGCAGCAGTGGACAGAATGGAGAAAATCCGCATTATTGCTAAAGGAGAATCCCAATTAAACTTGAGGACACACCCTTCAGCCATGGTGTCTGCCAAAGTCTGAACCCAACTCTGCCGCTCAGCAGTAATAAGATTAAGAAGGAAAAAAGCGTGTGAAGGATAGAATTTAACAGCAAAAATAAAAATTTGAATGGATGCATAAAAACTCAGAAAGGATAAACACTTCTGGATTTGGTATTCATTACACTTTCTTTTTTTTTGCTCTTTCAGTGTTTTGCTTTCTTGCTCTTGCGAGCTGAAACCCACGTCTAAAAGCAGCATTATAGAAAAATGCTGCTTTTAGAAAGTCAATGTTTTTATGAAACATTGACTTTACTTGTAGCTGCACATTGATCGGGTAAATATAAGTATTCTGACATTATTTACCCCAAATGTCTTTGCTTTTGAAGTCGGAGGCATTCCACACAAAAGCTGTTTGGCAACTCTTGGCTCTAAAGCTGTGTCACTGCTGGTCCATGCCAGCCCCACCCCATTAAGGCTGAACCCTGCACATCATGTGTTTCCACTTTACCGATAGGGTGGAAATGACCTCAACGCTGTAAAAGATGACAGGGGTGCTAGCGCTGTTCACCAGATGTGTGCAGAAAGAGAGAGAAAGAGGAGGAGGAAGGGGAGAGAAAACCATTCGCCTGAAGAATTTACTGCAAACCCCTAAAGAGCCCTGTGATTGAGGGTTCAAATCGAGCTCCAGTGGTTCCTGGTGTATCTCAGCTACCCTCCTGGCCTGGCAGGACACAGAGCCGAACACAGACAAGCACACATCCAAAAAACGCCACTGTCATTCCACTGCACCTGCTAGCAACACAAAAGCCACTTCCTCCCACTGTGTCCGGCCAAGCCCTTTTATCCTATTTAGCACAGCCTGCACCACAACAAAAGCAGAGAAATTAGGGAGCTGCGTTGACGATAGAGTGACTAATCTCTTTGGAGGCACTCATTATTTCAGCACCCTGTACAGTTTAGCAGCTGAAAGGGGTGAATTAAATATGGACACGCAGAGATGGGTGTCTTTGTGAAGATGAGTGCACCAACAATACCCGCTTATAACCGCTGGAATAATTCATACATTCCATATGGGACAGATGCCTCGACCAAGCTGCGGTCTCAACGGTGCATTTTAATTTAGCACGTTCAGTTGCTGCAAAGTCACAAGTGAATTGATTATTTCTAAAGCATCTCCTTGATTTGTGTTGTGTATCGTCGGGCACATGATAATGATCGTATTTTTTCTAAGCCATTGTTGAGTTTCATCAGTTCATTAAAGGTCACCTAACCTCACACTGAAACAGGCATGCTGGTGCTTCAGGGACCATTTTCTTTTAACATGATGTGTGTATTAATTCTTCTCTGACACCAGCGGCACACTGCTTAACACACACGGCTTATAATAGTCCCCATCATTATAGGCTAAAGGGTAGGCCTGCTCTATTTCAGGCTATGGGTGTCTGTGTCTGCGCTTGTCGACGGGCTAGAAATAAAGCCAGATGCTGGTGAATGCCACAAGCGCAGGAGGGAGACGGCCCCGCTGGGCAGGCGGCACAGCGAGGACAGTGCAGGACAACGCTACAACAATTAGACACCTGCAGAAAGGGGGCGTATGGTGGGGGCGAGGGAAGAGGTGTCCTCGGCATGTGAGCAACCGTGGCCCATTTGTACGCCTGTCTGTATAAATGAAGATCCCGCTGTAGTAATACAGAGAGAAGGAGCAGAAAGGGAGCAGGGTGGGGCAGGTGGCTACCTCTTTAGCGTGATGCTCTCTGCTTTTCAATGAAGTATAGAACAAGACTAATGAGGTCAAAGAGGGAGAAATGTCCACCTGATCAGATAATGCTGTGGCAAAGAGTGAACGCGATGGATTCTGGGGTGACTGTAATACTGAATAAATACCACCCCCCACCCCCCCGCTGCAACGGAGTCTGCTAGGACAGCTGTGCTGAATTCATTTGATATGGGTGCCTGCTGACAATGCTGCATAGCTTCATCTCTGCAAGAAAGCATGTAGAGGTGGTCTGAAGAGCGCGCAGGGGCTCGCCGCTTCTCAGCAACACTGGATGATCATTCTGCTTCAAAAACCCCAAACCCTGACACTCTCAAAAACGAAGCTAAATGAAATAAAATATGCTTTAACGGCTCTACAGAACAGAAGACATAGTGCTCCAGAAAATATCATCTATATATCTGTCTAGAATTTAGAAAAGCTGACTAAGGATGGGCACTGACTTTTCATCTCTTTAAAATGAGACAAACAGCTCGGTAATACATGTGTGGGGTATGTAGGCCACTCTGAATACAGACTGATACAGCATGCGCTCACTACAGTGGAGGTGGAGATCTAAGTATAATGCAGTGTGAGGGGGAGTGCAGTGGGAGATCTCAGTGGAGGAGAGGAGGAGAGCCTGTGTCTGTGTATGTCTATGCCTGTGAGTGTGTGTGTGTGTCCTACAGGGTCGACGAGGTGTCAAATGGAGGAGGTGAGTGATGGTGGCGGGACAGAGGAGGTGTCAGACAAGGAGGTCTAAGTGATGGAGAGGGGAGCTTTATACAGTGCTGACCTGTGGGAGAAGTGTGTGTGATGCAGAGTGGAGGAGGAGTTGAAGGAAAGGAGGCAGCAGAAGGAGGGAGGAGGAGGAAAGACTCGTCAAATCACAGCATGGAGGTCACAATCAGAGAGGATGGGCAGTGAATGGAGGAGGGTGACTGTAAGAGGTCTATGTACTGTGAGGTCTCTGTGTACTGTGTGTGTACTGTGTGTGCGTGCGTGTGTGTGTTCTGGCACGCTTCTTTGAGCCGACCAGCCAGAGAGCACCAAGTTCTTATTTAGCACAGGAAGAGCAGCTCTGCTTAGCAACCACAGTCACCCTCCAATCAAAAGCGCACGGAGTAGACTCCAACTGAAGAAGACAAGTCTGGCTGAGGCCTCAAAATGTTGAGGCGCACACCTCCCCACGTGTACAAACACACAGAAAAAAGGGCTGTTACACAAACAACTTTCCAGGTCTGAGCTTTTCTGTTACCAGCGGACGAGGAGAAAAGGGAAAACACCCGCGAGGTTCTGCTCTCGTGTCGGAACTCAGCAGAGAATTCAAAGTTAATTTAAACTATCCTAATCCTAATATAAATTATGCATGTCTCAAAGAGCAAGCGTAAATCCCTAAAACATTCATTCTCCTTTTTCCCGCCACGACGCACAGCACCGTACAGCAACTTGGCACCAGATGCGAGTAAACCTTCGGCGGCCCAATTGTGATCCGCTAGCCACCGAAACAGGAGGCACGAACAAGATTGGGACCAAATGCTGTCTGAACACCGAGCCGTCTGTTTGGTTTAGCTGCGTGAGCTAATCCTCCTGATAGCTTTGGAGGTGGTCGTGGGTGGATCGTAGGCGAGAGCAGCATGCCGATTTGTCATATGGCACCAGCAGGGCCTACTTCTGCTCCGGCTGGAGCTCCATTAGCACGTCTCCAATGTGGTCTAACAGTTCTGCAGCTCAGAGCTTTCGGTCATTAAGGAGAGACAAAGAAAATTTAAGGGGATAAATATTGCAATCCTGCTCGTGTCTCTGGCCTCTACAGTCTCATCAGAAAAGCACTTGAATTGCTATGTGCAATTGCTCTGTTGGTTTCCCCGTTTAACATGCTCTGTGCCGGATATCTAATTCATGCTCTAATTACAAAATTCCAGAGGGACTGGTTATAAATTGTGAGGATGCTTTGAGTGGGCCAGGGAAGGAGGAGGGAGTTCATGGCTGACATTTAGTGAGTCTGCGTTCATGAAGAGGCTGTGCAGAGAAGATGATGGTTTTTATGTGCACTGTGGTCTCCGCATTCCAGGAGTTATGTAGGATTATCAGAGTTTACCCCCTCCCCATCCCAACTACAGCAGCTTAGTAGCTCAGCCAGCAGATGCAGACTCCAGGATTTCCTGTCTCTGCACCAGATGGGCCTGACTCTTAATCACAGAGCTGGAAATCAGGAGGTGATCGAGGAGGAATTGATGATGATTGTGGAATAACACTAACCCAATACAGGCATCTGTTCTGCCACTAACAGACCGACCGACTGACTAACTGGCTTGTTGACTGCAGTCACAGCCAGTGCTCATCTCCTCCCTCGGCTCATCATCACTGATCAACACTAATCATCCTTCCCCCTCACTCCGCGGGGTTGCACAAGACGTCTTTCGCACATTAGCGCTGTGCTCTGTCATCGAGGTTTAGAAAGGGAACCAAGCAAAACACTCTAAACTTAAAATGATCGGAGAAAGATACCAGCAACGCTGTACAGCACTGATACCACAGCGCGTCGTATTGTTGAAATAGATATTTTTCCATAAAACATTTTCACTCAAGACCTGCAAACTCTGTGTGATCTTATTAGTGAGTTCTGAACAGCTACTTTGTCCTTTTACTTTTACTATACGCTCTATCTGGTCTCAAATTGTGCTTTGTGCACTGACCTATTTTCTGACAAACGAAATACAATCATGAAATTAATCTGCAAAGCTATATCTGTATTAACTATATTCCACTGTAATATAAACTCTTTATGGTTATAAAATATAAACTCCAATAACTAATGGCTATAATCGCAAGTAGAATTTAGTGGGAGGACATAAGGAGTACTACTGAATTACCATCCAGCCTTCTCTATATCAGACATGCAGACACCACTTCAGGCTCCAATCTGTCTTTGAGCACATAGCCAGGAAACCAGTGACATGGCAAACTCACAGACATGGTTTTCCCACCCTGGGAGAAGCTGGAGGTTGCAGACCTAGTTGCACAGTACATAAAGAAACATTGCAAAGAGAAACGGCTGCACTTCACAGCCTCTGAAAGCCTGGCCCTCAAACAAAGAAGGCGGCAGGTCTTTAGCACACATCACCCATGACAGAACCCCAGCTGACACCCTTTTAACATGAGGGTCACCCCTGCCTGAATGGAGGCCACAACCTCTGGGAGCTTGTGCCACCCCTTTGCCTTAACACGGCTGCTTCATCTGTGTCCAGCACTCAGCCCGGTCAGTTTGGTGTCAGTTGGGGGTGGGGGGTGCCTTAGGCAACTACTCTGAAAAGAAAGACGTAAGAGAGAATAAGGGTTAGGGTTAGAAGATAAAAAGTGGATCAAAGTCCAACTACAGACAACTAAACATGTGAATCTTTAAAAAATACATCAGATCATATCATCATGTCCTATCAAGCATATCAGACTGATTCCATGATCTGTCTAACGTGAGTGAACCGGCTCTAAGCTGGCTGTGGAAATGCTGGTCAGACAGGCCCATGCACCGTGTCAACTCTCAGGGCTTCCCAGAGGTCAACAGACAGATGGGAATGGAAATGAGACGGCAGTGAGCTCATTATAATCTGGCTCGCGCAGCTGATCCAGTCATTACCCTCGCCTGTTTACATGCAAACACATTCATACACGTGCATCACATAAAGAGACGGACATACAAGTTTCCATACACTTACATAGGTACCTGATGGAGAAGGACTCAACAGAACTTTTCATTTATTCACTTTTAAAAACAGCTAATAACCAAAACCATACAACCTTTTACCCTTCAGTGCACAGTTGATTGGTTTGCTGCAGGTTTGCAGCTAATTTCATCAAGCGAGGAGAACAATGTGATGAGAAATGGCATAAATTGTCCTCAGTTGAATGGCTTTAATATCCATTCCATTAAGGAGGGTCTACACAGTTCTCCAGAGCCCCCCTCTACTCTCCACTCAGTCAGATGATTGATCGCATTGCCCCTCACTTCTTAGGGATTTTATTTTTTACAGTTAATGCTCAGACGTATTTGACTTTAGTCAACTTTTTGCAATTCCAATCCTCTTTCTTGGAGATTTTCATGCTAATCAGAAAGTTTGAATTATTATATGCAAGGTTCAGCACAACGGAGAAAGTCATTTGAATTCTAAATTCAGGTCGCCATAAATTTTACATTCACTGTAAAGTGAGTCTATTTTTATTATAATCTAGGATAAAGGATACAAACAGCAGTAAAACTGTGGTGTTTAATGAAAAACCAAGCTGCATTTGAAATCAGTGTTTGTTACCTGCCCACTGTATATCCCTTCGTCCTTTAACAGACAGCCATCTGGCCAGTGGACTGAACACAAGGACGTGTGATTGCGTGGTGTGAAAAGAATGGGGGAAGGCTGGGTCAGTGTCTTTGGGGAAAGGTCAGGGGTTATGACCCTTTGACAACACATGTCAAGGCCTCGCTCACACACCCTGCATCTTCTGAATGAGATAGTCTGCAGCCTCCTCTCAGCAATCTGCCCTCATCTGCACATTAGGCAAAGGGCTAAATGACCAAATGCTGGATCTGATGCAAAACAGACACAATGGTTCACTGGTCTCGTTCCCTCCCCTGATCCAGCTTCTGCCACTAAGAGCAGGCTGCGGATGATCAGAAATTTCTTCATTTTCTATAATCACATTCGCTGAATCTTGCTTAAATCTTAAATAAATAAAACTCAATCAACAAGAGTTTGCTTCAGCCCGTGCTGTGTTTCAACATCCAGGCACGGTGGGTGAAGTGGGAGTCTAGACAGAAGATACAGACAGAAGAGGTAACCTTCGAGGCTCTCTCTTATTAATAAAACACTCTGACATGAGCGGGAGGCTGAGGCAGGCCGATAACATTGAGTTTTTGTTTCATGGGTAAGCTGAGCCAAGCGTAGTCCGTGAGCCCCCATCCGGCCTTTCAGCAGCTTGGCCTGTCAGGCTGATGTATGGGAGAGCACTGGTGTGCAGCTCCCCGAGGACCAGGCCTGTCTGCTAACTGGGACGCGACTGACACTGAACCGCAGCAAACACGCACTGCCCCCTCTGCCAAACTCCTTCCATGATGGTCAGGCGTCGCATATATCACGCAGACTGAAAGACTGTCTTTACGCAACTTGCCATATTGACTAAATGTATAAGTCACAGGTGATACATCAGGACCTGCTGACTGCGGTTGGGGAGAAATTAGCCACAGGTGCAAGATATTTCTGGACTGTGCAGATGATTTGTCAGGAGTCTGTGTCAATTTCTTGGAGAAACATGATATAAATCAGCTGTGGACGCCTATGAGTTGTATCTTATATCACCGCCTCATCTTTTACGTCATCGATAGCCCTCCTTCTCTTCTCAATTCATATATGTTTCTTTAACGTCTCAAAGTACTTTGACCAAGAGAGTACTGAGGTTTTCCTGTGACACATCTTCTGGCTCCTGCTCAGCTGCTGGAGCAGCACCACGGTGATGTATACAGAGATGTCCACTCATTAGCAGTGTCCCACACAACAGATGCTGCGTGACGAGAGAACATCCACCTCTTCTCCCAAACCCCATTGTCCAAACTAAACATCTCTGACCCACGCACAGAACCAGGGCAGCGACACATGCAAACACACAAACACATTTCCATATCCTGAACCTCAATAAACTCTTCTCCACCTCTCCACCACCATAACGGCCGTCCCTGCCCCCCTCTCTAATAAAATATATCATCAGGACTCCATTCATCATGATGCAGGTGCCCTTGGGTTAGCCGGGGGAGATTTGGAGGATGGGAAGGATGCTCGAGGGTGTGGGTGGATGGTTAAAGGTTTCACTGTCACCTTTTCCATGCATGTGTGACATGAACGTTTGTGTGAGGAGTTTCTCGGTGCAGGAACAGAAAGGACAGGCACAGAAATGTGCAGTGCTATTTATGGTGTGCATTTGAGTTGGGTTTCTCAAGAAGATAAGGAAACATGGAAACAAAGTAGACAAGAGGAAGGCCTAGTAAGAAGGGAACCTTCTCAAAGTTGATGTTAATTAGGGCATATGCTTCTGTATCTGTGTCCACGGATACTAACATGCATCAAAGACAACGACAAACTGATCCCTGTACTCACTTTGTAGTATTTACTGGACAGTTTCCCCGTCAGATCATATTTTCCTTTCAATTCCTTAAGCAGCTGCTCCAGATGACTCTTCTCCTCCTTTCCGGTGTAGTCCGGGTCTAAAAGCACATAGGTCCGCCAGTTGGCAGAGTCGAACCCCCAGTGGACTGTCCGGTTCTCCTGTCTCTTGTGACTGTGGACCACAAACTTGTGAGGTGGGAACATAAGTCTGCAGTCCATGCACTGGATGCAGGCGGCACTCGGGCCGGTGTAGAGTTCCGGGACAAACAGACCTTTACAGCGTCCGAAACATTCGTGATACACTTTAAAGCTCCTCTCGGTTCGCTCCAACTCCAGGGAGCCCAACTCTTTGTTGCAGTGAGGAGGGTACGTGCCGCCGTAGATGAGCGCGTTGCAGAGGCGCTCAGCATCCGTCTGCGTGATGAGCCCGCAGGAAGGGGCCGAGAAGGGCAGGATGCCCACCACTTTGAGGATCTCCAGCTGGTCCGCGGTGCACCTGGAGCAGTAGATGTGCAGGTCGTCGCACACCGAGTTAATCTGCTGGAGAGAGAAGTCTCTCAGGACGCTGTTGAGGATCTGCGGCAGGCACAGCCGCTTCTCGCCACCGACCACGAAGCAGGAGATGGGCTCCCGCTCCAGCACCGTCTCGCACCTCTCCGTGGAGCGGTCGGACGGGATGAAAAGTGGCCCGGACATCACCGGAGGAGTGTGCGCCGGCAGGCTGAGCAGCATCTCCGCAGATTTGCCATCTTTCCCGAAGAGTGGGTCCTGGTGCCACCGAGCGGAGAACGCCGCGGGTCCGCCGAGGGAGCGCATGGAGCTCAGGTGAAACTGCTTCAGAGTTTGCTGAAGTCCGGGATGAGGCCGAAAGCTCGTTCCCTCCATGATGTAGCCGGTCAGAAAACAGAGTTCAGAACTCAGAAGGAAAGCTGAAATTGACTTATCGAATCGGGCGTCCTCAGCATCCGGCTACAAGCTCGATAACTCGCATTTCCATGTCACCGGAGAAGCTTCCCAGCTCGTCCATTCAGAAAACTGGAGACTGCTGAATTCATGGGGTCAGTTCCTGTAGGCAAAGGCAGTTAAAGTCGGCGACTCCGAGACTCGCAATTCGAATTTCTCCAGTGTACAATCAACGTACAAGCAACGTTTCTGTGCGCCCCTGCGGTTTTACGCACTCCTAATGTGTGTCTGCGCTGTCTGGCTCAGTCTGTCTCCCCTCTCACTCAGCGCGAATCTCTCTCTGTCGCTCTTTCTCTCTCCCCTCTCTCTCCTCCTCTCTCTCTCTCTCTCGCCCTCTCTGTTTGTTTGTGTCTGGTTCAGTCATTGAATCCCAGCCAGGAATGTGACTGACTCCCCGGGCTGGCTCTTCCCTCCGCCAGCTGTTCCTCCCTCTGCTACATGGCAGCTGCACATTTGAAAAATATGAAAAAAGAAAAAGCCTTCTGAGTCAAGGCGAGGGTGGAGCTTAGAAAAATAGACTTAATACTTGGAAGGATACAATCTGGCTTTGCCTGTTCAGCTGTTTATGTTTAGCAGATTTTACTTCATTAGAAACATTTTCTTAACATTGAAACATGCAGTAATGGAGTGTATATAAGTAGAGGTGCTCAAGTATTGTACTTGCTGTTCGTGCATATTTTGCTTTGATATGACAGCTTTAGCTGACATTAACATTAACAACTTTCTAACATTAAGTATTTATGTTCAAAACAAATAACTTGTTAACGAGACATGATGCGATTTTTAGGCTGAGCCTTCAAACATATAACCACTACAATGCTCAGCAGCTAAAATGCTCTAAGACACATATTTTTTGATTATCAAAGCAGATTTTGATACGAGGCAGCTCCACTTTTTTTCAACATTTTCAATGCCAGAACTTTCAGCCACCAACTGGAAAACCATCACGCAGGACTATCACACTGTGAGTCATCAAGGGATTTACTCTTACTGTGACAACTACTAGCATCGCTTCTATCTCCATGAAACAGTACAACTTTGCACAACCAGCATTTGCACAACTCGTTTTATTTCATTCTCGAAGGCGATAGCTTTGGGGAAACTGTAGCTTTCACATTCACACCACACGGGGGCGCTAAACACCAACCAATGAGCTATGAAACATGGCGATGAAGAGTAAAGCAGATCAGATTGTCATGGTGGCACAACATAAACAACATTTTTAGTTTTTAATCATTAAAAATGAAAAGAAAACACGTATCACTGTCAAATAAATACAGCTTTACAGCATGAAAATAATACAAATTATCAGAAAATCGCAGTTAAAACTTATATCTTTAAATATCCCGAGTGGTATACGCTGTAATTGGTTTATTTACTTATGTTTACTGATCTTTTCTTCAATGTACATATCCACATGTTAAGTAGTTAAACACATTTTCAGTGACACTTTGAAAAAAAAGAAAAAAGTAAACATACAGTACAATCTTGACATGATACAAAATGAAATAGAAAAACATTTATTTACCACTTTTCTACAAATAATACAACACAGTTAAAAGTCCTATGAAGCAATGCATGTGTTTTTAAAATCACTTCCCATACAAGATTTGCTGGTTTTACTGTTTAACACACATGTCAAAAACAAAACATAAAAAATGAATATGAAGCAGTTTTCTTGAGACAAGCGATTTAAAAACAACTCACAAAAAGCCTTCACAAACACAATGTGAGATATTTCTACCAGTGCTTTCCAGATACAAATCACAAAAAGTCATTTATCTAAACCACTCAAAGAGCTCAGATGAAATGAGTGTCCCTTTTCCCCATTTGAACCAAAAACGTGGTTTCTGATTTTTTTTGCAACTGATAATAATGCAACAACAATAAAGTAAAAACATATGACATTGGCTTTTAAATAAAACTAATCAGCTGCCATCTGTTTAGCATTAATTACTGTAGAGCATGATGTTTAAAAGCTGAGACAAAGCAAATCATCTAATTATAAGAAAACATATGCCAATTACAAACTTCATTGATAAAGCTTCACTATTCTCATTTCAGGATAGTGTCTGCATTGCCTCCACTGTGCTCTGCCTACTTTAGAGCAACTTTGAAAATATTTATTTCAAGAAATGTTATAAGTCAATTAAATCCTGAGATATTTTTATTCTTCAGGAAAAGGTAATAAAGAAACTACTACTACTACTTTAACTCAGGCATCTTATTGTCATACTGCGGCGGTGGAGTGATGGGTTCGATGGTCACTGGATTCTGTGTGGGGGTGCGGATTTGGAGGCGGAAGTCTTTCAGGTGCAGTTTGTCCGATTTGATCCTTCTCACCCGGAGGGGTCGCAGTAAACGGCTGGCTCGGCTGCTGCTGCGCGCTGGCAGGCTGGGGTTTGATGAAAACCCATCGGAGTCAGCCTGGGACTCAGAGGCCGGCTGAGTGGAAGGTCGCGTGGGCTCACTCAGAGGGGTGTTCTCCGTAGGGGTGTTAGACGTTTCTGTCCCTTCATTTTCTACAGCTGCCAATATGTCTTCATAGGACGGCAGCTGGGAGGTGCTCTGGCGAAGGTTGCTCTGACGGACAGGGTAGTTTCCACTGCCGACAACCTCGTCATAGCTCGGCACGGTGTACGTATCTGGGTCTGTAGCTCTGAGAAACGACAAAAGAAGTGAACCTCACAGAGAAACCACAACTAAATAAATAAATACAGTTGTGGTCACCAAACTATATAAGATAAGTATCTGTGAAGGTTCTCAGTCAACCAGGTCATATTTATCTCCAAAAGGTTTTATCCAAAGCAACTGGACTTGTTTGGTTTCTTTACGATGTTTCACCTTCCACTCCACAGGGCTTTCTCAAGTATATATGATAAGGCATAATACGTGAAAATTT
The DNA here is from genome assembly GCA_032359275.1 of Microctenopoma steveboyesi. Lineage (NCBI taxonomy): Eukaryota > Metazoa > Chordata > Actinopteri > Anabantiformes > Anabantidae > Microctenopoma > Microctenopoma steveboyesi. The sequence goes on from JAUMHF010000021.1 coordinate 13,036,746, forward strand.
TTTAAAATATTAGTAAATTAATTTTTTTAAAGGTTCCCGGCGACACATCCTCTGACATCATCAGACTGGACTTACACACTGTTCTAAAGCCACTCCATGCAGTGTTACTGACAATGACTAGATGACTAGAATGACATCATTCTAGCAGGTCTCCCATGTCTGCAGAGGACCTGAGTTCTGTTCTTGGTCCCCCCTTTGAACAAAATCCTTATTGTCCAGTTACTTGGTTTGGCTGAACAACCAACTCTATGAACAGTCCTGCCGAGTCCAGACATGAGCTCCAAAAAATGCTTTTGTACTAATCTATTCCTCATCAAATAATATAATTATCAGATAATGCATTTTCCCTTTGTTATTATGGGTTATTTTGTCTGATAGGTAAGGATTTCCTCAATTGTTAACAGTTTGGCCCACAAATCCTCATCCTATTCATGTCAAAGTACAGTATAAAACAAAAGCAACATCGCTCACGGTTCTTCCTGCTCCTGAGCCACATGGTCCACAAAGGCGGCTTGTGCTGCCACAGGATGGTTACGTCTGCTGCGTGTTCTCCTCTTGCTTCTTACACCAAGGCAAATAGACAAGAGCAGAATGGCTCCTCCGGCGCCAACCAGCACCATAGCCACTATGGAAGACTTTGTGGTGTCTGTGTTCTGCCCATTGTTATTCCCACTCCCCGGCTTTGTGGTGGAGTTTTTTGATGAAGTTGGAGTTGGAGTGCTACTTGGGGTCTCTTTGTTCATGGGTATCACAGTCCACACAATCATGACAATGCCCAAAGCGATGAGTCCAACTCCCAGGGCACATAGGGCATAATGGGCACCTGAGCTGGACCTGCCTGAGCTGGAAGATCTGTTGGGACGCCTGTTGCCACCACATAAATCTCGATTGGAGCACATCTCTGAAGAAGAAAATGCATCAAAGACCAGTGAGAACAAAGAACACACAGGAGAAGGAGACAGATCCTTACTAGTGACAACAAAAGTGACAGTCAGTAACATCACATATACATCTCACATATTATATCCATGCTGTACTGCTGTTTGGCGCACCTACTGCAACATTTCATTCTATGCCTACGAGTTTTTTGCTGTAAACAGGAACAATATGTTTTCTTCTGGTTAGCGTCTCTTTTGTTTAGTACACATGGAAGCAATTGTGAAATCATTCTACTGTAATTGAGGAAGTTATCTGTGCTCATAACATAACAGGTAGTGTAATGTTGGTGCCAAAAAAGCAGGTACAAGGTGCATCACGGTAGAAAATGCAGCTCCGTCAGTGAAGGCTTGTGGAAGGAGAGTTAATAATTTCCTAGATTAACAGGGTTTAAGAGGTAGTTAGATTAATCTTTTGGGTTTATTACTCTAAACTAAAAAAAGAACAACAAGGTTTGGGCAGGCAGTATATTTGGCATCACTGAGATGCCAAATACAAACATATTTACTAAGATCTGAGACTCTACTGTGAATAAATGTACTGATTGTGGGCTCAGAAACAGAAAATGCACTCCGATGCTACATTGTGACGCAGCAGGAATTAGAAAAGTCAGTAAAACAGATTGTAGGAAAAAAAACACGTTATGAGAAAACAACTGCAGAGGTATGTTCACATGTCTTAACATGAAAAATATGAACCCGAGAGCTAGAACGATTGGGAGGAATGACACATAAATACCATCATAATTAATTACCATTTAACAGTATGACTGCAATTCTGCAAATATTTTAGTTGTGGACATTTTGGCTAATTAGAGACAGACGTAACTGACCTGAACACCTGTTCAACAATTTGAGTTTGGTCAAAACGAAGGCCACAATTTGTGAATAGTATTTTTTAAATGTTATTTCTGTGTATATTAAACCTGCAACAATTGGTTCTGGCAACAATGAACATTTTACATTACAATGAAAAAGCTGATTATTGCCACTTTAAATGCAACATCATTTTATTAGGTACATCAATCAGATGCTGATTTTAGGCTCCAAGCTTTTTTTCAAACACATCTTTGAAAACAAAGGAATGTCTGATTTCTACCCTTTTCCTCTCAGGCTGCATTTGTTGAAAGTCTGGCAAATATGAAATGTATTCTGCTGAGTTTAGTCATGTGAAGCGCTGTCCTACGAACTAAAGCCACTGTCAAGTGTTTGTTAACATGTTCACATAATGACATCCTAGGGGAAGCATCCATTGATAAAACTGAGGAAATCGCAGCCATAAAAGCATGTGGTCAACAACACATGATGAAATTATCCACTAGAACTAAAGGTGATGATGTTTGTTCCACCACATATCAATAAACACATCTGCAGGCATCAAGCATCATATTCATGCAACACATGTGCTACTGCAGTTGGCAAGTTTAAATGAGTTTGATGAGCCCAGAGAGGCCCTCCTCACAGAACAACTGTAGTACTGAGCTGTTCTGTGTTTTAGTGGTGTTGGGATGCATAATTAATGGTTGTGAACGGTCTTCACACATTTCATTGACGTTTTAAAGCACAAGTGTTAAAATGCCAGTGAACTAGTCCAACCCCTCAGACTGAGCATACCCTGCAATTTATCTTCTGTCCATTTGTTCTGACCTAGAAATGATGGGATAGGCAGAGAGGGCTGAATGATGCTAATACAGGGTTCCTGAGTGCTCTGCAAGCATGACTCAGAAAGGCTGGAGACGATGGGAGAAACTAATTAATCTTTGGTCTATTGGACAACGTTATAGGTAAAATTGCACTGGTATAGCAATGCATTTCCTCACAACAATGAAACCGGTGTTCCTTTCCCTTCCTGCAGATATTTAAGTCTAACGTTTTGAGTCAGCAGGTCGGTGCACACAGTTTGAGCAGTTGGTAAAACCTCACAACATAAACGCCTCGACAGAACTTCAAGCGGTGACTGAAGTTCAACTCACTGGTTATAAGTCACTGAACAAACACAGTAGTAATAATTGCTCCACAAACTATTCTCATTTCACAATGTTATTTTCTCACAGTGGAAACAGCAGCTCGACTCCAAAAGGTCTCAAAACCACGACAGGTTTGGACTGATTGATGAGTAGGTCAGCTGACAGGAACCATGTGATGTGGACCAAAGCTCCAGAACAAGCAGAGTCAGTAACCTATTAGCGGAAATTGAATCCCGATTGCTTTGTTAGTTATGGTTTAGAGTATAAAGAGATTTTTCCACCGCACATACACTGACTGTCATAAAGCATGAAACTAGTCTTTTATATATAATTCACTGCTACAATATGCTGGATCCTTTCCTGCTTTGTTAGCTCTGATGAGCCTAAAAGTGTTTATTTTTTCTTCTCATTAGAAAATTCAATCTTCAGCCATCAGTTAATTACTCAGTGACAGAAAACATACATATTCACCCATTCCCATTACTTTACTTTATATAAAAAAGGTTTATTAGATTCAATAGAGTAAGAAATGTCTGGACTATTTAAATGCTCACGTACTCTTATTATAATCATTATTATTATTGGTCTTGAGATGGACTTAATTTACTTGACTATGTTTGCATCTACAGTATAAACTGGACATGGTTTGATCTCAGATGTTAGACGAACTATAAAACTCAAACTTGCTGAAAGAGCTGCAGATTGACTTTAGCACTTTGCAAAGTTAAGTGACCTGCAGAGGAGTGATTTGATGTGTACATGTGGCCTACCACATGTGCTAACACCATTATCAAGGACAAACATATGGTGACCATATCCAGGTACAGTATCAGTGTTGCGGTCTGTGATTCTGACACTGACCATCTAGTGGCTCTGTGCACTTAAAACCGACACTGGCAGTCTTTTTGTGTTACATATGTGCCGGTCACCGGGCATGGGTGTGTCACTTTCAACACCAGGACATTTCACGCAGTAGAAATCATCATCTCTCCTGCAGAGAGAGCAGGTCTAATGTCACTTCTGTTTGAACCACTCACAGGTCGACCAGTGACTCGGTATTAGAGCAGAGATGTGGCTAAAATGGTGCGAGAGTCTCCCTGCTCCAGCCGGGGAGTTCACTGTTTGCAGAGCAGGACAGGACCTCAGAGGGAGGACCTGTCCCTCCACAGGTGCGACACTTTCAATTTAACGAATCCGGACGCCGCTCTGAGTTCATACTTCCCAGATAATCCTTTCACAGCTGGCCAAACTGGGAGGTCGCCTTGGTCGCGATATTTGGTGAGAATATGTACTGATAGCTACTTCGCGGCGACCTGAAAGCGGCCTTACCTTATGACCGATCACAAGTCCCTCTTCATCGGCGAGTTACCTGAAGCGCGCAGGTGTTTTCAGGAAGACGCAGCACCCGGCGCCCCGTCCAACTTCTGCCCGGTCTTCTTTTCTTTTAATCACAAAACCAATTAGTTTCCACCGTGTTTATCACCACACTAAACAATATAGCAGACGGGAACTTTGTTGAAATTCCAGGCGAATTGAAACCTCCCTGCCCTGGCTGGGAATTGTGGCTGTTTCCGCTTGGTCCTAGTGCTGCTCCAGTCAACTTCCTCCTGAGAGACATGAGCGGAACAGCGGCGCAGCAGGAGCAGATTCATCTGAACCGACAAACATTAAACAACATATTAAACAGAATACAACCGTTAATGTCGGGCTTAAGTGATAATAAAGTGACTTTTCTTCAAAAGGAAGTCGAATATGAATATGAAATGTCGATTATTTAATTGATTAATCGACCGATTTTTTTTTTTTTGCTGCAAAAAAGTTAAGACATTTAATGGAAAAATGTCTATATAAATTACTATAAATTTGTCTCTAAATGACTTGGCAAATAATTTCTGCTATAGTAACAGTGTGATCTTGATGAACTGCATAAATGAAACTTTTAGGACTAAGAACTCGATAAGGCCTCAAAGTGCTCAAACGAATGAAAACCGGTACATTTACCTTGAAGTGCTGGAGAAGACCTGAAGACCTGAGCTCCTCTCCTCCTCCTCTCTCTCTCTCTCTCTCTCTCTCTTACCATGATATCATTACATGTTGTTAACATTGTGTCTCCTCTCTCCCCTAGTTGTGCTTCGTCCTTCTGTCTCTCTGTACCTTTCT